>CM060244.1:7548624-7649828 GCA_030555515.1 Acutogordius australiensis
CTATACACCGAATTATAGATTGGATTGACAATAGAAACTTAAATACGAAGAGTACAATTTCCTGTCAAAATCTTGTCGGCTCAAAATTTTTGTTTTTCAATAAACAAATTTAAAATTAGGTCTTTCTTTACCACGTTTACAACCTAGTTGAGATCTAGTGGTTTCAGAAAATCAAGATTGTGGCATCTATCATATTTTAAGTTGAGCGAAACACATGCTTATAAGACTATAACTTTAAAATCAAAATTTGATCATCAACTTTGAAAGCGTTTTATTTTTCAAAAAAAAAATTTTTAAAAGGTATGAAATATCAATGTAAACATAATGGGACTTGCAAAAACAGCTTAAATTTTTGATTTTTAGCGCGCAAATTTTTCAAGGGTTTGTTTTGACTTACTTAAAAACACTTGAGATCATTTTAAATCCTAACTTGTCCGCGTAATCACTTAAATTTTTAATATTTAGCTAAAAATTAATACTACAATGATGTTTTGGCGCATAACATATAAGAATTGATTATTTGTCGAACCGATATACTTTTATGAGTATTATTAAAATAAATTGTATATTTAATATAACAGGTGAAAATTTTTAAGAATCACTAAATTATATGAGGCTGCATAAAGTCAAAGTTTACAGTTTTAGGATAATTCCCAAGTCTTAATACCGGTACTTAGTTTGAAGGCCGATTCTAGGCAAACATTAGCGCACACCTAGCCACTTATTGGTAGTATAGGCATCAAATACACTAATTCTTATTTTCTTGATTTTGTTTTTTGAATTCACCTTTTCAATAAAAATATGCGGCCCTTTGGCATTGCATGGGTTACCTTAATAGATTGACCAATTCTATTTAGATTTAAAGAAAAAAAACAGTTCGTATTTTACAACCAAAGCCTTATACAAGATTTTTTGGCGCCCTAATTCACGCAAAGATTTGAAGTCTGAGTGCCTTTAAAAATAAAAATAAACGTTCTCCTAGTGTTTTAGGCTCCGCTAAAGTCAAATATCTTGCAAGGCCTGGCCTGGGTCAGCTCTTTTGACTGTTCCAAACCACGGGTCTGGCCAGGTAATTTTTAAATTTAAAAATAAGGCGAAATTTAAGGAAATACAAATGTTATATTATGTTTTATACTAAATATGATTTAAACAATAAGACTAAAGCAATGTAAATATTTTTGGGGAGTTTACAAACATCCTATCTTATAAAAAAAATAATTGAATACGGGGGCTTTTTTCACACCTCTCCCATAAAGGTGCCATGCCATAATCACTTAGATCCTTCAATATTTTAACCCGAAATATTGCCGTTGGGTAAAATAATGAAATTTGCTCTCACGCCGGCGGCTTAGGCAGGCTCTTAAATTAGACATATGGTTCAGGGCCTACTGCCTGTGGTTCTACAATGTGCGCTATTTTTGAGAATTAAAAAGCCGTCTATTCACGGAATCGAACATCACACCTCCTGCGCTTAAGATAGAGACGTTTGCGCTGACCTAATTGAGTCAACTAAGAACTATAAATCTACAGCTCAAGCCGTTACAAATTTCATTTTAAGCCTTTTCCCGGCCCACCCAGATAATTTAATCATCAGACCAGGTATATACTTACTTATTACATACATAATTTTTAAAAAGCACACCCTATATTTTATGGGGGGAAAGGCCCCACAAATGTTATTACTTTCTTAGAATTATTAAGCTTGTCTACCTGTACGTATTTGTCAAGATCAAGGTAATTTAGTTTATATATAACCGATTTCTAATAAATATATGGGCTTCTCCTCCTTATATATCACACTGTGAAAGTGAAAATTATGATAACACTTATATATTAACGGTGTGTGAGTATTTTTAATAATAATTTATATTTATCTGATTTTGATTTTCAACACCATATATAAGAGAGCTCTCCTCTGATCTGTATATTGTTTGTTTATATAGAGTCATGAATAATATTATTATTTAACAAAGTGTATTATATGTTTGTACATATTTGTATAGAGTAAAAAAAGTATAATAATTTTGTTTTTCTCAAAAATCAGCAAAATATTATGATTTTTATTGCTTCAAAAACAATGTTTTTTACGCAATTTTTCGATCAAAATATTGCATCAATCACCTTTTATCAGCATAAATCACTATTTTGCACATTTTCCTAATATCTTTTAATTGAAAAAAAATTCAAATTTCGCGTTTAGATAAAATCTAAATGTTAATAAACACCCAGGTGGAAATATTTTATTCGTCGTTAACCGTCTCAATTATTATAGTTTTCTAATAAACCAATAAAAAGGTAACTTATATACATTTCTTTAATATGTCAATTTTATATTATTTGTACATAATTGTGATCTTTTTTTTTAATTTGAAAAATATGAAAAGATTTAACGGATAACTATATAAATTCGTGTGCGAGCATAATAAAAATGCCATTTATAATTTTTACAATAACAATCTAATTTTTCATATAATTTAGAAACATGCCAATTTAACGTTAATCAATTATGTTTTAATTTTTTTACAAAATCTCTTTTTGAATAACAGGCCACAGCCTACGCAGCGGCATATAAGTTTTGAAAATAAAAATAATACTTTTAAAAACAAAAAATATATTTGCAACAGTTAAAAATTTAAATTATAAAAAAAAGCCAACATCGGTGTTTGTGCATTTAACATTGCCTACTAAAAGATATTTATTAATTTTTTTAGTTAATCTGATGGCTGCATCCAAAATTTCAAAAAAATTATAAGATTTTATGTTTTTATAATATTTTGTGCCGAAAGAAATCTTAATTTATGGAACTACAAGGCATTGATCAAGGGCCTAATTATCGGTTGTTATTTGAACTGATCTGAGGCGAGCTAATAAAATTATTTTTTAGGGCATATATATTTACTATTACAGTATTATTCAATAAAATGTCTTTCTATCCAAGAAATTAAAAAAGGTCTTGAATAACATTGCATAGGGATTCAAACATATTCAAGATAGTTTTATCGTGAAAATGGGTGTTATTTTGATTTTACAATCAGGACCGGCCATGTTGGAGCCCTGAGAGTTTGGTAGCCTTAGATGATTACGCCTGAGATGTAGAACACGGGGTTAGCAATGTCCGGAATATCATTAAAATGCCAAAAGTTAAATAAATTAAAAAGTTTAGGGTTTCACAGGATTCATGAAAGCTATTAAAACATTTTGTAGTAAAATTAATATTCAAAAATAAAAACAAGATGCTAGGTTATTTCCCCTCATTAAACTTTTATGATTGTGCAGATAACTGCCCAAAACCGACGCGTTTTAAATTTATCGGCTTACAAACTACGAATAAATTAAGGATGAAAACTCTAATATATTTAGACTAGGCACATATTTAATTTAATTAATTAGTATGTGTTTAGTATTTTGGCCTAATTTAATTTTTGTTCCTAACTTTCGGAATTGGCCTAAATTATCCAGGATATTAGGTGCCAAGAGCCGTATAATCAGGGGGTAATTAAACAACTTTAATCGTATTTTCTATATAAACTAATGGAACTTTTTGAAATTTCCCCTTCGCCTTTCTGTCTTGCAAAAATGTTTATTATACCTAGCATTTTAGAATTGTGTGCCTTTTAAAAATCCTACCGTTATCACGGATCTTTACGGGGGGCTAATAGAGTTGAAAGAATTTAGGGAAAATATTTATGACAACCTTTTTTAGGGGTTTTCCAAATGACATTTCAATCTCCGACGCAGCATTAAAAATGTTTAACAGGTCGCGCGTGTCATTTAGAATCTGGGATCGTAATAAGGATGTATACATATGTCCATTTTTACCACCTTTGCTTTATTTGTTTTTGAGACACCCTCCCACCCCGTTTTCTTTTCCTAAATTCCGAATATATTGTATATAAATAAAGAAGCGCGCGCTTGACTATATAAAGGTGCAAAAAAAACAAGACTTATGAGATGTCGTCCTGTTAATGCAACATTTTTGACTAAACTACTACTTTTCACAAAATTTGTTTTATTTTTGGATAATACAAACACACACAAGGATTTCCATATCCTCCTCTCCTAAAACATTCTTTCCCATCTCTTACTTTTTAAAGGTTGTCTCTCATTCGAAATCCTTCAAATAATACCGTAAAGGTATTGTATTTTTAACAAAAATTTAACATTTTACAAAATATTTAATAAAAAGAAAATAGGAGAAATTGACAAAAAAGGATAAATTCTGCCTTATTTTTGATTTCATCTCATTTATTTCTATACACATATAACATTTTTACAAAAGCACCTGTAAAATACGTCCCAAATCTCTATTTATCCCGATTAAAATCATTTGAGCTGTATATATTTATAATTATTTTAAATTAGAAATTTGTTCTTCTTCAAACAAAACCAAACACACATACACGCAATTCCTACCTGTCGATTGCAACATATTACCACTACACCTGTAACAGTACTACCAAAAGGCACAAATGTTTCAAAAAAGGTATAATAGCATCCCCAGCACTAACATACCCCATCACATGATTTCGTATCCAAGGAGGTGTATCTTGAGGCTTGCCCTATGCCTAGTTATCTCGCTCACCATTGCTTCATCAAATTCCAAGAACAGTGTTGTCAATGCCACGCGTTCGGCCTACCTGTATGAATTGTTAGCTGGTCCAAAGCGTGCCGACTCCTACGGCGGCAACTCAATACGGTCAAGGTTTTTAGTTAACAACGGAGTTGACAAAGCCCCGGGAAAGTTTGAGGATAATTTAGGTGAAAATAGCGGAAACGCCAAGTCCCCACTATCCATCGAGATGGAAGATGACCATGAATCTCAATTATCGCCTTCGACACCGGTGGATGATGCCATTAGCCGGACCTTTTCTCGAAAACGAATGAACCGAATAGTTAGGAGTAGCAGCTCAGCTGACTTGGCCCAATCAGCTGAACCACCCAAACCACGAGGGCGCATAACGGAAGAGCAGTTACGGCAAATCTTGAATTACCTGAAGACTAACAAGCAACGGTATTGCGGTAACCAGCTCAGTCAAGTCCTTCACATGATATGCCGTGGCCTTTATTACGACGGTACGGCCAGGTTTAGGCGAGCCGTAGTTGATGAAAGTAATGTCTTAGTCATAGAGTTTACGTGTTTTATCAACCACTCATGGGGTTTCGTGTTTTATAGCTTTTTTAGTGGCTTACAAAAAACTAGTGATTCTATTAGGTTAAGAAGTTGTAACAACTGAGCATTATTATTAAATTTCCTCCAAAAAATCACCTTAAATATAATGAGCTCATTTTAGAATAACAATATATATCATTTCAATTTAACAACTTGGTCAATCTCTACCTAGAAATTTTTTTAGGGGTTGTTAATACATGACAAAGAGCATTGCGCAATATATTTGAGAAAATTTTATTTTTATTTGGCCCAAATTAATTTTACAATTTTTTATGAATTAGGTTATGAGGAAATTAATAATTACGCTGATGAATCTCTCGAGGATCCTGATAACATCATTTACGAAAAACACATCCCAGGATATAACGAAATTAAAGGTAATAATAATCCTGTTATTATTTGTAATTAAGGTATATTTACCTGTGAGCAACATCAAAAATGTGACAGAAGAAATTTGATTGTATATTTCTATATACGTTGAAATATTGTAATTAATAATTAGGTTAAGATGACGAATTTGACTAATTAAAAATATAGAATATCTTAAGTACGGGACCCTAACATTTTAAGGCCAAACGCCCGTGGCAAAATTTTTTTTAAATATTATATTTAAATTTTAAGTCGACTGCCCTGCTCACCTCTGAGGAATAAAGACATAAATTTAAAATATTAAAAGATCAAATTAATTTTTAAAACTGGTTCGGCTACTAAGACTTGACCCCACTTATGAATTGCAGAATTAGTTCTTAGCTTTCTTTGGTTAAGGGTCATTACTGATAAGGTTTTGTATAAATATGCTAATGTTGTCAAGTATTTGGGCTAAAATTAAATTGTTTTTTCATTTCCCCCCCCCCCCCCAAAAAAAAAAAAATCAAAAATTTATGCCAGGTCTAGCGTTTAATTTTGAAAATTCATCAGCTGGAAAAAACTGGGCCAGAAGGTATTTTGCCGGGGTAGCCGACCCTGAAAGCATTCTTTTCGCCCTAGATCACTTATATAAAAAGGTATGCCATAGAGTGCGTCCTCTTATAAAAAAATTACATATACATTAGCCTGGCTTACTTGCATTTTTTATAAGGGCACGTGCAAAGTGAGTTTTTATTTTCGTAAAATTTTGAAAATTATGAAAATTTTAAAAATTAATTTTTTTCTAAAATTTTTTCAAAAATTTTTTATCTTAAAAATAGCATTTTAGGTGCATAAACTAAGTTTAAAAGCTTTTTAAAAATTTGCGTTTTATTTCAAAATAAAATTTTTCAAAATTTTGAAAATTTCGCGAAAATAAAAACTCACTTTGCACGTACCCTAAATAAAATTTTTTTTAGAAAATATTAGCGAGGCACAATTAATTATTTATATTACATTATAAGAGACCAGTTTTTTTTATTTTTTTTTTTACTTTTTTAAAACGAAAAAGGCCACAGCCATAAAACACAGGTCAACAATTTTTGAGAGTCATGAGTTAACTACAGAGATCAAACCTGTTATCTTAGGGAATATCAAATCCTTTATTTCCTAATCAAAATTAGTTAGTCAGCTATAAACATTAAAAAATTTAGAAAAAAGGTCAAAAAAATAAAAAAGATTCGAAAACAAAAATAAATTGAAATTTTATTTTTAAATCTTCACAATAGTTAAACTGTTAAATTCAAACTTTAAATAATATTTTCATTAAAAACCGATAAAATATCGGGTATTTAAGTTTGGACGCGGAAAACTTTGTATTATCTAAATGCCGATGTAAAAGCTTGATATATTAATGAAATTTATTTCTAATTATATGTGATTAAAATAAAAGTAACAAGGGATTTTTGTATGCAAAAAAGATTTTTAAATCTTTTCTTATTAGGGTATATTTAGATCTATTAATTTGGTCAAAAAAGGCCATTTTTCGTTATGGACGGATCTAAGGAGCCAAAAACGGAAGAAACTAAGAAAAACGAAAAATACGTTTGAGATTAGGCCATCATTGGGATGCATTCTTTTATGTTTTCATAAAATTCACGTTTCTGACATTGATACTTTGACCTGTTAAATACAAACTCTAACAACCTTTTTTACGTTTATTCCTCTAGGTGGTGCACACAAACAATGCTGTCAAAACTCTTGCTCCTATTTCGATCTCAAAAAGTTTTGTGCCCGGCCTAAGAAAAGTTCTGCCGGAACCTTCAAATAATTTTATACACACGGAAGTTGTAATTATTTCAACCCTTCCAAATGTGCCCTATCGGCACAGATGAACATGGTTTTCAAAAAAAAAACATTCCAAAATAGAAAGTAATTTCGTTAAACAAAAACCTATAATTGCTTTAAGATTGCAGAATAATATCTATATTAGATAAGTCGGAAAAACCAAATCCTTTCCAAAATGCGGCCTATTTTACTCCAATTTTGCAAATTTTTGAAACTCTTGACGATGAGTCCAGTTTTTCCATTTCGACAAACATAGTTAGATGGAAAAAACAATTTGCTGATATCAAAAAACTTATTGCTCATAAAAAAATATTTTAGTCCACATTAATTGTGATTTTTTTCAATTTAAAACTTATTTCCCCCGTTTTTTTTCCACCCAAGAAATCTTAGGTTTATTTTACAGTTAAACTTCTCTCTTATAACATTTTCTGTCTCATAAAAAACTCTCTTAAAATGATCTCACAAATACAAAATTAACAAACCCTTAATAATGTAATCATTTGTATTTTTTTTTAAATTTTCCATTTAAATTTCTCCAAACAACCATCTTTTCCATATAATACGGTGACATTTTTATTGAGCAGCAAACAAATCAAAATAATATATACACTACTTAAAACACAGTTTCATTAATATGAAAGGTGTGACAACCTAACCTTGAAATTTGGTATAATTCGGGCCACCAAAAATTAAAATGTGTTTACTCCCCACCAAAATTTAAAACAATTTAGGGCAAATTTTTTTTGTTTTTGCCAATGCCCCCCCCCCCTTCCCCTTAACAAAGGTCATTTCCTCATAAATTATATGTACCTTTTTTTATAATTAAAAATTTTTTTTGGACTGGTCGAAAAAAAAAACCATGAAATTGATCAAAAAAAATGGGGCTTAATAACATTCTTATGGTAATATTGCCAGAAATTTTATTGTAAAATACAACTTTTATAAATTTTTAGATTTAAAAATTTTCACGACCACTCGCTATTCAATCTGGCCAAATATATATTTACCGACCAAAAAATTTTACCCATCTTACTAAATAACCGGATAGGTTAAAAATAAATAGGGGCTGTATATTTACATCCAAAACACACAATGTATACATGGCCTTCACTCGAACATCCATGAGAGTATCTATTTCGAGACATATAATGTTAGTAAAAATAGAAACAATACCTGGGCCGTAAAAGGGCTCAGGTACAAGTTTAAGCAGAAAAATATTTTTTTTGGGCTTAATCCGGGTTAACTTATGAATATGGCCTAGCTATCTTTTTTTCAAATTTTTCTTGATTAAAGCATGCTTCCAGGTTACCTAAGAAAAATTCTTTTTGCGCAAGGTTTGGACATTTTTTGACAGTGATTAAATGTGATACACATAGTACTTTGGTTTCTAAAAAGAATTGTCAAAATAAATTATTATGTGATCATAAAAAACCACTTTTGATATATTATACGACTTGCAACCTAGATTAAAACAACCAATTAATAAAACTCAAAAAATAGCCCATAAAGTTTTTTCATCCAATAGAGTTGACATAATAATTAAACTCATTTTAAAGGTTCAATAACTATCATTTTATAATTGCCGATAATACGATTCCACACTCATTTCACATCACCATTCACATATATACTATTGGCTCTCTAAAATTTTGTATTTCAAATAGTGTTTTTCATCTAAACCGGCTAAGCCCCATTTTTTTGGAATTTAGATTCAAGGTCTGTCCTGTCCAAACTGAAAAAATTATAATAAAAATTTAAGGTTCAATTACATGGTAAATAGATAAAATTTAATTCGGTCATGCCCGATTTAGAGCTGAAAGTTAGATCCCAAAAAACCGCACTCGGAATTATATATACATAATGATTTTTAAAAACCAGGCTTTGGAATAGTCGCAAAAAATTTACAGACCGTTGCACTATACTCTAACACTACAAAAAACTATTTTTCAAAATTAAAAAAATATAAATTTTGTAAATAATTTGCAGTGTTAAAATAGTACAATCAATCATTATGTTTTACACAACCCCAGTCCGTGTTTTTTTATTTTCATTTAATAACGCAACCACAAGAACAATCGAACTTTGTAAGCCAGATCAAAACGTATAAAAAGATTTTGGCCTCCCCCTACATATCAAATCGCAGCATAATTTAATAATTATAGATTTCCATGAAACTTGATTGTATATTAGTAATATTTACATTCTCAAATCTGTTTGTTAAAAAAAACAGTCTATTTATTTATATGTATTTATATAACTATATATATTTATGTGTGACGTATATTTTATATATCAAATAAACTGTATTGTATTTAATGCATATGCTTAATATTTAAAAAAAAATTGCTAAAAATATAATGATGACAAAACAAGCCTTAAAAATGAAAATTAATTTCTTGCAAATGTTTCCATAAATAAACTTTTCAGGAAGTTTGTGTTATTTGAGCTCAGAAGGGTAAGCTCACCTATTGTGAGAAAGCAATTATCAATTTAAGTGACGAGAATTGATTAAAAACCCAAAAATACGAGTTTTTATAAATTAAGTAGGATAAAAATTGGATGTAAGTGAAAACTGTGAACACACCTAAATTTACAGCAAAAAAAACAAGAGTTTGAGCTTTTTGAGTATTGCAATGAAACGTTCTTATTTTATTAAAGATTTTAGCCCGAGCCTTACTTAGGCTGTAACCTAATGGAGAAAAGTTTGAAACAAAAAATCTACTATCTATTATCGTTAGCCTAGTTTAATAGCCAAATTTTCTAAAAAATATAAAATCTTTTTGCGATACACATAAACGGGCAAATATATCAATATTTATGCCCGTTAATATTTTTTTTTCCTTACTAAGTTGTTTTTTTTTTGAAATTATGATTATGTTACAATTTGTTTTTCAAAAATCGTTAAAATTGCCGGCTTGGTGGCTACGGTACACTGTAGTTTCAAAATATGCTATGGATATTGTTAATTTTGAAAATTCAAAACGCTAATGTGGCGAAAAAATTAACATGAAGGGGACAACAAATATTTAAGAAAAATTCTTATGCTAAATTTGGGTCTTCTCTTTAGATAGATATGACCTCTCTATGCCATCTATGCCTGGTATTTAAATCTTATTCCATCCCATATTTCAAAACATCTGGTTTTTCATAAATCATGTCTTATTTATTCATACCGACTAAACATCAGCAGGAAAAAAAAGAATTAAATAAGGCCTACTTTCAAATATATAAAAATATACGCCGCCCTCTAAAATGCCAAAATAAATCGGCCAACAAAATTCTTGTTATTTTGTCATTCCAAATTTTAGGCTCAAACGCGCTCACTGTTAAAAACACTGAACACATGCGAGATTTCTTAAGGAAAACTGCGAAAATAATATATTGCCACTAGGGTGTGTTGATTACCCAGCTCAATCAAAAAAAAAACCTTTTTGGGTATGTAGGTTGAAAATAATTTTCAAATGACCTTTTACCCTTCAAAATAATTTTAGTGGCCCAAAAAAACATTGCATAATAGATAATATACTTGTTTTATTTTTTTGACCTAGCTATATCATCTACCTTAACCTTCTTCTTTTTTATATATAGATATATTGAGGGCAGTTATTTGTTTGGTAAATATACTTGTGTGACATGTCTTATTTTTAGAGAATTGGGCTTTATTTAGTTACCTTTAATAACAACTTGAAAAACAGTTTAGTACAACTTATTCCTACGCTTATGTATGTGGGCCCTCATTTCTTTTTCCAAACCATCCATGTATAAAATGCTAGGGAGAAATTTGCATTGCAAAGTTGACAAATATAGCGAAAACATCAACCTAATGAAAGTTGGCCTTGAGCCATTAGCAAGCTTGTGTTGGGTCAATTAAGCACCCCTGAGCCTGGTTGTTTTTGGATGGGTGACCGCCAGTAAATATACTTAAGCCATTTATTATAAGAGCCTAGACCTGAAAACCTAGCATCCCAGCGTGTTTTAAATATCATTTAACCCTTCGAGGCCAGCCACTTGAAGTAAAAGAGGCAAAAGGTAAGCTGACTCTTAATGGGGAAAAAGTTCAAGAAAAATCTTTATTCATAGGGTAACGGTATTTTACCGAAAAAAAATGAAAGCATAAGACATAGCGCCAATTCAACGGTATGTTTTAAATAAGGTGTAGTAATGCCACATAGTGTTAAATAAATGTGCCATTTAATTAACGTGTTTACACATGTTTTTTTTGTCCTTTTTTGCAATTTATGTCACAATTGTTAGGTTAGAGTTTTTATAGACCTTTTTCTCTAAGGGAACAACTTGCACGTTTGAGCTTTGCTATTTTAACCAGCAGGACCCGCAGAGTTAAATGAGGATATCACGTCCTTGGGTTAAAAAACCAAAAAAGATTCAAAAACAAAAATAAATTGAAATTTTATTTTTGCATATTCACAATAGTTAACCTGTTAAATTTAAACTTCTATTTTTATTAAAAACCGACATTATATCGTGTCTTATTAAGTTTGGAAGCGAAATATTTTGTATTATCTAAATGCCGATGTAAGAGCTTGCTATATTAATAAAAAAATTATTGGTTATAAAGGATTTTAATATGCAAAATAGATTTATAAATTTATTTAGGGTATATTTAGATCTGTCAATTTGGTCAAAAAAGGCGATTTTTCGTTATCGACATATCTAAGGAGCCAAAGACGGAAGAATATGAGAAATACATATATGCGATTAGGCCATAAATTTTTTTTTTAATTATTTAAAATATTGATTAGAAATTATTGATTCATATATTAAGTAAATCAAAATTTTCGAAAAATTAGAAAAAGCTTAAGTGTTTGCCAAAAGTTTCCCTGAATACCAACCGAAGGTATTTCAATTTTGACAATCGCAATTCTAGCGTATAGTACTTAATATTGGAAATAAAGTAAATTGGGCAGGTCCGCCCAAGATATTTAAAAACTATGTTCCGCAAACCCTGTTTTAATTTCGGCCGGGTCCTACCCTGCTTAAAACTATACGACCTGAAAATTTTTTCTTGCAATTTATAAATTTGTTGATTATCAAATACAATATCCTTTTCCATTTAGTAGTTTTTAGTATTTTACTAACAACAAATATTGAAATTAAAATTCCTATTCAGTTTAATCACAAGCTTTTTGAGTTTTATTTCGTTTTATATATCTTAAAAAGATATATTAAGGCGATAATGAAATCAAAAAATTAAGCTAGGTCCGGCTTGAAAAATAATAATGCCCGTTTTTTTTCGGCAAAGCCACTTTTAATGGGCCGTCGGCCGACCTAGAGAAACGACAAAATATGTATTTAAGCCATTAAAATTTCTTAGAACGTGTCACCGCCCACAAATCTAATTTTCGATCTATTTATTATTTTGTCTGTTGTATTCTAAAATATCACGAGACTAAATAGATATTTAGCTGCTTAATAATTAATACGAAAATACCTTTGAATACATTAATTCCTTGAAAATCACAATTGAGCACAAAACATTAAGTGTAAAAGAGCAAAATTTCTCTTAGAAAAGGGGATTTGTTTCTGCAAGCTTCAATCAATTACTTTTACAACATCTCTTAAAAATATCATTTGATTTTTGGCATCCAGACTGCGTAGGTGTGTGTGAAAAAATTGTATATTATCATCCACACAGTTTGAGATTTTTGTAAAAATCACGGCTAATGACGCGACACCCACCTATACCCAAAATTTCGACAAAAGAAAGAAGACACAACTGATACACTACGGGTCTCCAAAAATTTATGAAGGTTCTTTGAAGTTTATAAAACAGCAGGAGGTTACAATATATGGCCTTACCTCATATGTTTCCGTTTCTCATTTAATCATCTTAGCCATACAAATCCGATAAAGTCAAATAAATATATTATATAATCACGTTTTATGAAATTTCAAGATGCCTAAAATATTAAAAATTCAAATATAATTTTGTATTACAATAGACTGGCATTTATGTTTATATGTGCTAGGAAGATTTATCTGCCAAATAGACCGAGACTAAAACAGGGTGAATAATTGCAGGGCTAGCAAGCTTTTAATAATTTAAAAAAAATGCATTTGGCCCAAAAATTTCACATTTAACATCTTTAATGTTTTGTCCTTTATATTTAGTTTTAAATGAAAAAAAGTAGGGCCGGTCTTGTAACATTTTAGAATTAGTTGAAATGATCGATTCGGGCTAAAAATTTAGAATGCTAACGTGCCCGGCCAAATTTTAATTTATCCACAGGCGGATTTAAGAATTTAGCATCTGGAAAGGTCGCTTGAAAACATTGTCAACCCTAAATTTAACTTAAAACCTTATGTTTTAGTTTTTGCTAATAAAATGGTGAAAATGTGCAATAACAAAATCTTGGCACGTAGCACGATTTCACAGGTAGAAGAAAGCTCGAAATGTATGTTATATATCTTACAAAATAACATATTTATCACAAAAATACTACTTTAACGACCTAAACTTCTCGTCAACATTTCTAAGAAAAAAAAAAATATAGCGTTTAGTAAAAATAACTATCTGTAGAGAAAAAGTGCTGTAAACACCATGTCAAAGCAAATTTAGGTTACCAAACCTATATATTCTCACTCAATGTTTGATAAAGAATTTTTTTTAAGACCTAATAAACAGGTAACTTATGCCAAGAAACCCTAAAATAACTCAAGTTTTTTTTTGTAAAAATAAATTGTTTTTAGTGGGCCCTATGAGTCAAGTTTAAAACACATGTCAACAAATTTTCAAAAGTTTTGAAATCACTACGGTGTGATCCCTGCCATTGGAAATCCGTTTACCGCTTTTTCAATCAAACTTAAAGTCAGCTATATACATTGAATATTTTAGAGATAATTTCAAAAGAAAAGTCTTAAACAAATATAAATTGAATTGTTTTTTTGCATATTCACAACAGCTAAACTGTTAAATTTATACTTTAAATAACGGTAATATATCGTGTTGTTTTTAAAATTGCACACGAAATATTCTGAATTATCTAAATGCTGAAGAGCTCATTGCATTAAAAAATTTTATTTCTAATTATATGAGATAATATATATAAGTTACAAAGGATTTTTATATGTAAAAAATAATGTCGAGGTGGCAAAATTTGTCATTTTGGTCAAAAAAGGCCATTTTGATATGGACGGATCTAAGTAGCTGAAGGTAAAAAACGGAAAATGTATATGAGATAAGGCCATTATGGATGGATGCTTTTGTTTTAAAATATTTTTTTGATGATTTGTTGACCTGCGGTAATATAATAACAAAATTGGCTTCAAGTTTATTTAAATAAGTAAATGACTAAGATCAGGGCTGGGAAAACAATGAGCCAAAAAACTTTGGCTCATTTTTTCCCCTAAAACATTAAAAAAGAAAAGGGGGCAAAAATAAAGGGCCAATATAAGAATTCAAAAAAAGCCCTTACTAAGAAAAGTGGCAAAAAAAACCCACAAAAAGTGGCTCTTAAAAAGAGCCCCAAAATACCCATTTTATGTTTTCTATAATAATTTCAAAAAATTTTGATGGGTGGGTTATTTTTCCTTAAAGCTCCTACGAGTTTTTTTTTAAGAAAAGGGGCTTTTTTTAAACATGCCCTTTTTCTTTAAGCAAGAAAAGGGGCTTTTCTTTTGCCATGTCCACGAGTTTGTGGGCATTTGAAAAAAAAACCCAAAAACTTGTTAAAAAAAAAGCCCATTTAGTTTTTTTCCCAGCCCTGACTAAGATATCATAATTATATAAGCTATATTTGGCGGCTTGCTCAAAAAATTCAAAAATTTCAATTTGCTCTTCGGGTTACCTCGAATCTAATCTTTAGGGTAACAATAAAAAACCAATAATTTAAAACTCTCAAATTATTCTAAGATTGCACAATGTTAGGGTTTAATTTTCGATCGAAATGGGATGACGAATAAGTCAGGAGATTTGTGCCCTTTTCAAATACGTTTGCCGTTTTTCGCAATCGTCCAGACCTCACTATAAAAAGTTTGGTCAAACTCTTTAAAACTTTTCTTATAGTTGTTTATACTTTAACGGGTGAAAATTTCTATTTAGATTAGCCTTGCACGGCAATATAAATCGATTTCCATCCAATTGGACGTCATACCCTTTTTTAAAAAATCTATATGCGTCAAAATGCCGAGACTTTTTCAACTTCGATATCATTTTAATTTTTTACATCAAATAGTTTTAATTTATGATTATTTTAATGCTTTATAAACAAGTGATAAATTATTGTACAAGATAGAAAAATTAAAAAAATATAATTATTGTGATCTCTCCGATTTAAAAAATAATGAAAAATAAAATAAGATAAAAACGCCTTATCATAAAAAATTCCATATTTTTGCCCGTTTAATAATGTAACAAAAAAATTTTATACAAGCCATTCTAACAATAATGAATTTGTTATTTCGTTGATATCAATAAGCCATAGCCACACAGCCTATAAGTGTTTTCTAGACCAGCAAAAAAAGAAAAGACAGAAGTTTTATGACAAAAAATTTTTAACCAACATCTAAATAGAGAGGCTAAATAAAAATTATGAATAAAATATTAATGATTTGCCCGTTTTATGAGCCAGAATATTACACAGGTCAACATATTTCAATAACACAACCGTGAATTGTGTAAAAACATAAAAGAATATATCCTTATGATGTCCTTATCTTATATATATATATTTCGTCTTAGTTTCTTCCGGCTTCGGCTCCTTACATCCTTCCATATCGAAAAAATGACCTTTTTTGACCAAATTGACAGATGGAGAATACCCTAAAAAGAAAAAATTTAAGAATTTTTTTTTCATATAAAAATCCCTTGTAACTTATATTTATCATCTTAATAATGAGGAATAAAGCTTTATAGTTTATCAAACTATTATTAGCATTTAGATAATACAAAATATTTCGCGTTCAAACTTAAATACGACACAATACATTATCGGTTTTTAATAACAGTTTTATTTAAAGTTTAAATTAAACAGTTTAGCTGTTGTAAATATGCAAAAAAACAAGTTTAATTTATTTTTGTTTTTGAATCTTTGTTGATTTTTGGTCTAAAATTTTCAATGTTTATAGCTGACCAACTAAGTATGATTAGAAAAAACGGTAAACGGATTTGAAAATCCGTATGGCATTTGATCTTCGTAGTTAGCTCATAACTCTTAAAATTTGTTGACCTATGTTATTTTTTAAGTATTTGTTGAACGAACCAGACCATGATAATTCAATTGGTATATTACTTATTTTCTAAGTTTCTTAAATAGGTCTCAGCTATATTGTATTAAACGGAGCTAGTAACATTGTAAAATTAAACTGACTAAAACCCAATACAGTAGTTGCATGTGCATGAAGATTGCGCGGTAGCTTATTGATATAAAAATAAAGTATTCCCATCATGTTAAATATTAGATCAAAAAATAATTAATGGTAAATGAAAATTTATAAAAATGGAAATGGCATTAAATTTTTACAAAGAACATTCTAAAGGCTGCATAATCAAAACTTTTTTGTCGATGGAATTAATAGCTAACGTGATCGCCTGTTATCTTGTAGCTCTTCCAATAGCCGAGAACCATTTCACATACTCTGCGAGGCAACTTTGGCGACTGAACAAGCCATTTGAAGAAAGTATAATAATATTATGTTTACTTTCTATAAATAAAATAATAACAAAATTGTAATAAAGAACATTAATAGCATTTTCAAAGGTTAAAATCCTCAAATTCTTGCCCAATTTATTTTGAAAGCTTTGGTTTTCATTTGGATCAAATTCAAATCACAAGTCAGTGTTATTATAGCTCCGATAAGGCAAAAGCTAATGTGGGCACAGTCGAGGTTCAGGGTTGATATTAGGGTTAAATTAGGGTTGTAGTAATTGTCAGGGTTAAGTTTTGTAGGTTTAGGCGGCTTAAACCTAATCGAAACTTAAACCTAACACTAACTTCAATTTAACCCTAACCCTAAACATCACGCCCTAAGGCTAACCTTACCCTAATACTAACCTCTTTCCTATATTTACTCTCCGACAATCGATTACCAAATTATTTAATTTCAAATATAGTTTTGACTAAATTATTCAAATTTCTCTGATTGATACATTATTTATATTTCTCATGGTCAGTCGGATACGATAAGATCTATGATAGGCACTTTTAACTCAAAGGGTCATAACGATTTTTTACTAATTAGATCAGATTTCATTTTTAAAGTTTTCTAATAAACATGTAATAATATTTCGATACATGATCCTTCAAAAAAATGTAGCTAGTTAATTTTTCGGTTTACTAATATATCATTTTAATTTTGAAAACTTACAAAATTCATTGCGTCTTGTTAGTTGATGATAGCTCTTACCACATGAACGGTCCCCATAGAGCCAAGAAGCGATCTAATATTTCGAAGGAAACGCTTAAAAAGCTTGTGGAAATACTTAAAGCAAAAAAGCGGCATTACTGTGGCTACGATCTCGTACAAGTCTTACACTGGGCATGTGATGGCATATATGCAGATGGTAGCCCAATGGCTTTTAAAAGACGGTCCCCTTTAAATAGTTTATCTTTTGTTTGTAATATGAAGTGGCTGGTCTAAAATGAATTACAATAACTGAGTTCCTTGCATAGGTGGAAGAGCAATATCGGGCGAGCTTGAATTTATTTATGTGTCAAAGCTCTTGATATTTTAAATTGAATTACTGGTTTTTGTTTTTTACATTTAAAATATGCTTCTAACTTTTAAAGAAAATGTCCATTAGTTTTAAATAATGAAAAGGATTGTTAGAGGTAAACCAATGACATCAAATTTATAACCAGTTAAAAGCGCTAAATGTAAAATGTTTTGGAGCAAAATGGAGGTTAAATGATTAACCAATATATACGCATTTTTATATGGGCATAGGAGAAATTTAGATAGTATTCGTATAAGTTTTTATCCCATATTTATCAGGTGGAGATACAAGTTTTATTAGAGAGCTCAGCAATAACATAGATGAAGATGAGGACGAATACACGATAGAAAAACTTCCGCCTGGATATTATGATGCCGTAGCTAGAGGTATTAGCCTTAAATATAACGGCTCGGCTTATTTTATCCATTTAATGGAATAAAAAAAATAAGCAAAAGATATAAAAACAAAGATAAATTGATTTATTTTTTCATATCTACAACAGCTAAACTGTTATATTTAAACGGGTGATCAAGTAAAACTTTTAACAAAGAAAACCAACCTTACCCATATACCGTGTCCGAATATTTAAGTTTGACGCTTAATATTTTGATTTATACGAATCGAAAAATGGCCAATATACTAAATCATTTTTTGCTACATCAAAAGATATGGATAAAAATAAGTTACAAGCAATTTTTATATACCAAACAGATTCTATAAATTCAATCTTTTAAGGTATCTTAATCTCAATTAGCAAAAAACATTTTTGATTTTAACAAGCTCTAAGGAGCCATATTTAGGTAACAAACTAAATTAGACAAAAAATATAGAACTAAAGCCACAAGGTTTAATTCTTTATGTTTAAATAAAATTAAGTATCTGCCAAGTTTGATATTAGCAGAATTGGAATATATTATATATATATTTTTCATTATTTTTTATGTTTTTTCAACATTTTTTCAAAAATTTGCAATGTTTATGGCTGTTACAAAGTTTAGAAAAAAACGGACGAATTTCTCCCTATGCAGGTCTGGTCTCTAAAGTTAGTTAATATATCAAAATTTGTGTATTTTAGGATGAGAGATCTAGTACATTATTTGCTGAGTTTTAAGAGTCAGGTCTAGAAATAAAACACGTTTTACATTATGTAGGCGGTGCCTATACCCAATGCTGCAAATATAAATGCTCATACTTCGATATCAAACGCTTTTGTGCCAAAAAACCCAAGTATGTGATGATGGCAAACGCCGCAGCTAGCAAGCAAAATAAATAAATTTAAATATCTATGTATATACATTATAATACAAATTATAAAAAGGCTACAAAAAATTTATAGGCATAAAAATTTATATTGTGCAAAAAATAAATCATTTATTAAAGGCATATAAAAAAATTAATTTAAATGATATTTATCAAAATAAGAGACATATTTATGTAACATGTTCCTCTATTTATATTGTTGCCAAATCGAGAAATGTTAATGAATATTAAAAGAAGGAAGCTGAAAAATTTTCTAGCAAATTTCAATCAGATGAAAAAATATATTGGCCAGGGTTTTATAACAAACATAAAAAGTTAATAGGTGTTAGATATTTGCATGATGATGCACTTTTATTAATTTAAAAACTTCAGATTTAATTTAATCAAT
The DNA here is from genome assembly GCA_030555515.1 of Acutogordius australiensis. NCBI lineage: Eukaryota > Metazoa > Nematomorpha > Gordioida > Gordea > Gordiidae > Acutogordius > Acutogordius australiensis. The sequence goes on from CM060244.1 coordinate 7,568,308, forward strand.
CAAACAATTTAATAATAAATCAATCGGTAATTAAATAGTTTCCGATTCTTGTTCTCGTAATTTTTCGGCCTTCTCCCTGGCCCATCGGTCAATCTCGTCTTGCGTGAGGGGATGAGGCGGCCGGCCCGTTATGTCCTGCTCAGCTGTCATTTTGATTCGATAGGCGTCGAAGTTTCGCAGGCGGTCCGTGCCTTTGAGATGTCTGGCATAACTTGGCAGATCAGCGTAAAAAAGACCCGGTTTCCGACGGGCCTTATAAAGTTTCCCACCATCCGTGTAAATGTCTTCAAACTCGGGCGGAGGTTGATTTGGTTCTGTCATTTAACAGGGTTTTTATTTAAATAGCAATATTTATCAACGATTTCAATTTTAAATTAATAAAAATTATTAAAAAAAAACTAAAATTTTAACATTATATTTAAAAAACTGTGGTTAAAGAGTTTTTTCCAGGCCTTTTATCCATTAGGGGACGGCTTACCCATTACAGCTTTGCCACTTTTAACTCTACAGCAGGCCCCAGAGTTGAATGAAATTAAACACACGTAGGATGATTTAGATTTTTAGCTCTCAAAAAAAGGGACGGATTTGGGAGTCGTTTGCAGTCACTCATCCATCAAATGACCGGGCTCAACGTTGCTTAGTCTAAAGTAAATAACACAACAAAGTACAGGCGCTCGGGATCGTTCGACCAATTAAAAAATATTATTGTTAATTTGTACTGGTACTTGACTCAATGCTTCAATTGTCAATAAAAAAAATACTTATATCTTCTTACTTACTTAGTTGTAATTTAATTTTTTATAAATTTTTGATAATTTTTATTACTTATGTAAAATTGATAACAGCTGCAATATTTTGCAAATAAACATATATAAGGGCCAATAGGAATTCTCTTAAGCAGTTGATTTTATGAATTAAACGCGCTCACAATATTTGTTTTTTTATATATAAAATGAGGTATTCCTTAAATATTGAAAAAAAAAATCGTTTATTTCACAGCTCGACAAATTTTTGTGAGTTATAAGCTAATTTTAGAGACCAGACTTGCCATCTTAGGAAAAAGATCATGTGCTAAAATATAATTAGTAAAAAATTCAATGTCATTTAAATATTCTATCAAAAAATAACATTTAACAACAAAAAAATCTATTTTCCACTATATTTTTAATGAAATATTGGACGCATCACAAAATAAGGGGGGCGGTTCCAAAAAAGTAACATTTATGCTTAAATAAAATTTGCAATATTTTATCGATAAAAGTCTATAACCGTCCTTAACAAGGTGATTATTTCTTAAATATTCGGTATGCATACGATAAAAACCCATTTAGTTTTCAATAATGATACTTAACTACATTAAAATGACAATAAGCAGCAAAAAATGCCTTTCGATATAAGTGGTGCGCACACAACTTCTGAAATAAACCTAAAGGCGGTAATAATCGCAAGGCTTCTTTAGACGGGGCCGCCAAGACAACGGGTAGAAATTCGCGTTCAGGTGAAAATTCAACCACGTGAAAACCGGTTCGATCGGCTAATTGTTGATAAGTTTCCTATGTGCAAAAAATCATTTTAATTATATATATGATAAACTTTTAAATTTCGGTGATAAAAATTCATTTAACTTCAATTATAAAGTTTCCTTTTTGCAAAACGTTTATAAAATTAGTTTTTTTCATAATAACTTAGCACTCATACGTCGTACCCCTAAAGAACTTCGTGTTTTTTTTCATTACTTACCCAACCGCGGGTTAAACTCAAAATTTACCTTTCCAGCATCTTCTTTCAATACATTTTTCGCATTAATAGACATCTTTAAGGCTTTTAACTAAAATCGAATCAACACGCTTAGGGGGTGGGTAAACGGGCCGTAGGCTTATACAATTTTTTGTATTAAATATGACTTTTTACATAATTGAAGCCAACGGCAAAATATATATGTATCAAGTAATTAATTCTACGCCGTATAGATAGGTTGTTTTCACGACTTTTCAACAAAATAATTTTGAATGTAAAACACATACACTTTTGTGTAAGTCAATAGATCGCAACTTTCAAATGTCGCCAAGAAGAATTAAAAATGCAAATATATAGCAAATTATTTCAGGGAAATATAAATGTAATAGGGGGCTAAAAATAAGCAGCGTGGAGCTAAATACGGCTGGTATTGACCCCTGAAAAAACTAAATATAGGGCGCGTTCAAAGTTGAGTTAATTAAATAGAATCTGTAAAAAAACTAATTATTAAAATAAGTTGTTAGGGCACGTGCAAAGTGAGTTTGTAAATTTTTCAAAATTTAAAAAAAAAATTTTTTTCTAGTAAAACGCAAATTTTCAAAAAGTTGCCAAATTTAATATATGCACAAAAAATGCTTTTTCTGAAATAAAAAATTTTTGAAAAAATTTTGAAAAAAAAATAAATTTTCATAAAAATTTTACGAAAATAAAAACTCACTTTGCACGTGCCTTATGAAAATATTTTTTAGAAATAAAACTTTTCAAAGTTTGATAAATACAGTAAAAAATAACTCAAGTTTAAACGCACCTACATTAAAAAAATCAAATTACTTGGCGCGCTAACATTTCGAAAAGACAACGAGTTATGTTATGATAATTTTTCTGAGATCTTTCAACCTTGGCATAGAGATCTTTGATTCCGGCTAGCTCAGCTATAGTTTTAATGACTCTATGGGCAATTATACCGTGCCCTGAATGCAAATATAATAATAAATTAAAGAATTTTTACCACGGGTCAACAAATTTCCGAGAGTTATGAGCTAATTACAGAGACCAAACATGCCATAAATTAGGGATTATCAAATCCGTTTACCGTTTTTTAATCAAAAGTTATATAAATCAGCTGTAAACATTGAAAATTAAAAAAATGTAAAATACACAAATTATTGAAAAAATTATTACTGTATTTGAAATAGTTAAACTTTTAAATTAAAAACTTAAATAATATATAATGCGCCATATTTAGGTTGGGGTACAAAATATATTGTATAACACAGCTCAACAATTTTTTGAGAGTAAAGAGTTAACTAGAGAGATTAATGCCATCTTATAGATTTTCAAATCCGTTTACCGTTTTTCCTAATCAAACTTAGTTAGTCAGCCAAAAACATTGAAAATTTTAGAAAAAATGCCAAAAAAACGAAAAAAATTCAAAAACAAAAATAAATTGAAATTTTTATTTTGCATATTTAAAATAGCTAAACCGTTAAATTCAAACTTCAAATAAAACTTTTATTAAAAACAGATAATATATCGAGCCGTATTTAAGTTTGGACGCGAAATATTTTTATCTAAATGCTGATGAAAGTAAGAGCTTATTATACTATAAATTCTTATTTCTCATTATTTGATAGGATAAACATAAATTACAAGGGATTTTTATAAGAAAAAAAAATCCTAAATTTTTTCTATTTAGGGTATTCTCAATTCACTTTGGTCACAAAAGGCCATTTTTTTCGATATGGACGGATGTAAGGAGCCAAGGCCGTAAGAAACTAAGCAAAACGAAATATATATATATAAGGCCAACATGGGAATAAATTCTTTAATATTTACTAAAATTCACGGTTGTGTCATTGATATTTGTTGACCTGTGTAAGATAAGGCCATCATGGGGATATATTAATTTTTATTTTAATAAACCTTTTTTTCTGACATTGATATTTGTTGCCCTGTGCTATATTTCAACTTTCTTTACCAAATCAATAAATGACAACCTTAAACTGTTGCTGCATTCGATTTTTATAGAAATTAAGTATGCATGTAAAATATTTATACGAATAATGTTGATTCAGGTGTCACTCAAATGTAAACATTGAAAAAAGGCTAAAAATCGTATTTTATTTATAAGAATTCAATATTTAAATCATCAACACTAAAATTCTAATTATCAATTTAATCCATCTCCCATTTCAATCTTGACTTAAAAGACGGAAAACGGTTCAATTAAAAAAAATATATTTTAGGCTAATAGAAACCCCCTTATTTGAAGATATAACGGATATCTCAATTTATCTTCTGATTCTAAAACCCAAACACTAACATTTATATTCTGTTAAATTTAATAAAAACTGTAGTATTAAGCTCTTCGAGTTAATGTTAATCATCTCTTAAAAATTCGTTTATAATGTTTCCAAAAAATTAAAAAAATCTATTTAAGAGTTTTTATTATTAAAACAATCGAGTTGTTATATTTATTAAGGCGTTATACGAAGCGTTGATATTTCAAGATGAAGACATATGAGATTTATTTTTTATCACAAAAACATAACATATGTAAAATAATATATCATTTTCATAACAAAATTATTCATTAAATATAGCTAGCCTTAATGAGCTTTTAAGCTTTTGATAATTTTTTTTTAATTTAATATGCTCACCAAGAGTATGTTTTGTGTGGTAATGAAAAGTATACATTAAATATAATCACGCCATCTATTTTAGTAAATTATTATTTATAGTTAATTTTTTTTACGTACCAAAAACGCCGTCTGAAATATATATTCAAATATATATATACCTTGTGGTGCCCGGAATAAAAATACGTCGGTTTGTTTCTGCTTTCCATAAAGGGTATGAAAAACTATACATTATATTGATAAAAATGATTTTGTATTTTATATGTGTATAATCCATTTTTGTATGTAGCAAAATCCATCGAGCATAATTAACATTTTCAAACTTCATCAAAAAAATTCCAATTATTTATTTTTTTTTACCTATGTAAGAAGAGAAACACATTTTTCCGAAAATTTGTCTTTTTATATATTTTTCCCCTATTAATCAATCAGAATAAGCCCGTGATCAAATATCCAATATTTATTTTTCATTATTAAACCTATATTAATTATAAAAAAGAAATTTATAAACTCGCAAAAAGTAGAACAATTTTTGTTATATTTAATAATTTTAAAGGTCATTAGATGATTTGACAAAAAACGATTAAATGCCGAAAATTAATTATAAAGATACTAAAAAATATCAGGTATATAACATGTTTCGTGAAATTTTTTGTCGATACGTAATTGTTATAATAAAAAATGTGTTACTCGTTCTCTCGTCATGTCTTTCAACGTATATCAAATGTTTAAAAGCTTTATTCCTGGCCATTCGGAGCGCTATTTTGGCTTCAGGGTGTTTGCAAAAGGCAAAACCTAAAAACAATAAAAAAAATTATATGAATTTTATTGCAATAATAAGAAATCTTACAGGTCGGCAGAACGACCTGTGGTAATTAGTGATTCTATAAGTACTTTTTAACTTCTGTGATAACAACTAATTCAATAAATACTTTTTGACTCATATATAAAACCCCACCCCCACATTATTTAAGGTTTCATGTTTTACGAAAATGCCAAATTTTTATTTTTATGAACTTGATATTCAAAAATCGCATAAAAAAATTTAGAATAGATGTTTTTGAATATTGCCTGTTAAAAAATCAAATACTTCAATAGTAAAAACAAAAACTAATATAAATTTTAAGGATATTTAATGTAGAAGACATTTAAAAAATTGACTTTTATTATTGTTAGCGAAATTGGAATCAAAGCTGACTAAAAATTATTAACGATAAAATTTCGACAAAAAATAATAGAGGATAGTAGATATAAATTGATTACTAACTTATTTCTTACTGAAGTAACCAGGTCAACTTTTTGAGTTATGAGCTAACTAGAGATCAAACCTGTCATTGAATTATCAAATCGGTTCACCTTTTAATCAAACTTGGTAAGTCAGCTATAAACAATGAAAATTTTAGAAAAAATGTCAAAAAAAAAACAAAAAAGATTCAAAAAAGAAATCAATAGAATTTTTTTGCATATTCAAAACAGCTAAACTAATTCAAATTTTAAATAATATTTTTATTTTAAACCGAATAATATATATATATATCGTGTCGTGTTTAAGTTTAAAAGCAAAAAATTCTGTATCATCTAAATGCTGTAATAAAAGCTTGATATACTGACATTATTTGAGATTAAATATGATTTATAAGAAAATTTAGAAAAAAAGACTCTTGAGGTTCTCTTTTTAGGTATTTTCAAGGTCGCAATCTATAAATTTGGTCAAAACAGCAATTTTTTGGTTTTAACGTATCTAAGGTGCCGAAGGCGGAAGAAATTAAAAAACCAGAAAACCTAATGTATGCTTTCATGTTTTCATATACTCATTTTTTCTGACATTGATATTAGTTGACCTGTGTAATTTTAAACATATAGTTCATAGTGTAATTACAAAAATTACAATAAAAGGTTGTATCCAAACAGCTGATCCCTTTAAAATAGCCACAAAATTATACCAGTACTTACATATATTATGTCTAATTCAAAAAATATTTTATATAGCAAATAAATTCAGAATTATGCATTAATGACGTAAAAGCAAATAATTTTGCTCCAAATATTCTGCTCAAAATTTTTATCATAAAAAATATAAAGGAACTTAAACAATCATATCAATTCCTTTAAACCTACAGATAACAAAAAAAAATTCGACTTTTTTGTTAAGCATAAAATCTATTTTTCAAGATAACCCTAACCGTTTAAAACATATGAATGAATGAATGAATGAATGAATGAATGAATGAAGGGAGACCTATAAGCCCATTCCGGTTCCCGGTAACAACGATGCAAGAAAATCGACGAACCCGCCCTTCGTCACCAGTCATGTGACAAATGATACGTATTTTAAGGACTTTCGAATCAAAGACTTTACCTAATTTATATATAAACAATAAAAAAGGTAATAAATTTTTAAAAATTGTATCAAATTATAATTTTAAGATATAAAAAAACTAATTATACCGTGTCTAAGGTTTTAAAAAAATACATTCTATCCATTATTAAAAAAATTCATGGCTATGCAGGCTCTGAAACTAAAAAACTTTTAAAGGTATCCTACTAAAGTTAAAAAAAAACCCATAACAGATTTCATTTAATTAAAATACTTAATTCGTATGTTTTTATTAATTTTTAATTCCGAATAAATAAGAAACGAATGGTTTATAAATATGTATTGAAACTTTGATCAACCATAGGACAAAATTTAACCACCTAATCCTCATAATTAAAATTTGGCAAGGCCCAATCCGCCAGCTGATTTAAAATTTTGGATCGAGCCCGGCCACCAACTAATTTAGGATACGGTAAAGACAAAAATCACGTTATTTTATGTATTTAATATATAAAAATAGCTTAAATGAAAAGAAAGGCGAGGAAGGAAATTTTTGTAGTCCATATACACAACACATAGGCTTGAGCGCGGGGCTAAATATAACACGTCTAACAAACCTCTTAATCTTTCATCTTTCTCAAAATTCCGAACTAAACGTTGCGCGCTAGGATCAATGTCCATGCTTAATTGAGGTTCTTCATTTAGAAAACTACTTACCCGAACGTCGTCATATGGGTTATTGGGAGCTGTAAATGTTAAATTTTAACAAAATTATTTAGAAATGGTAACGCAATATATATTGTAGCTAAATTTCGTAAAAATTGGCCGTGTCTTATTGCATACAGAGCCTGTTAATTAAAAACAGGTAATAAGATTTAAAATAAACAATTTTATTTTTTGTAATATGATTAAGGGCATGTTCAAAATCACATTTAAGAGAAAAAACAAATTTTGCATGTTTCTTAATATTTTGTCGAATAACATGAAAAATAATTAAGCTTAATGTAATATACCTTCTATGTACTTATATAAAAAAATTTTTAACCCATTAATTTAAAGCCACGGATTTTTCGAAAATATTTAATGACAAAACGGTTTTTTTACTCTCAGATAAATAACATAAGAAAATCAATTTTCACTTTTTTTTTAAAATAAAGGGCAAGGGATGTACAATAATTATACAGCATGCGCAAATTTGCCAAAGTGCTTAAATAGAAAGGCAGAAAAATCAAAGCAAGCTGCCTATTTATAGGCATCGTACTTTTTCGTATAAAACATTAGGGTTAAGAGATTTTACATTTGAAATCCTGTGTACAAAAATTTTTTAAACGATTTTTTCAAATAAATTAATATAAGAAAATGTCACAAAAGTTAGGTGTAAAAATTACGGAGATAATTTAAAAAAAATGGATATTAGTTCTCGATACCTGCCCCCCCCCAAGTGTCATACTAGTTTGAGGGCCTTGGCTCTAACATGAGCAAAGCGAAATGGCCGTCATAGGTAGCGAGATTTGCTCGCACGCCAGCAATAGTTTCTACAAGGTAATCGGGCATATAGTTTAGGGCCTACTGACTAATTAGGTCAGCAGCTTCAAATGTTTTTACACGTGTGCTATTTCGGTAAAAAAAATCTCTGCAGAGAATCGAACACCAGACCTACTCTGTATAAGTGGAATATTCCCGCTAAGTAAGTCAAAGAATTTTTAGGAAGAATTTAAAATTTAACCATAATATCCTTTAATTCTAGCAAAGAGATTAAATAAATTATTTTAATCTTTTAAACATGACCGAATTGTTTATGGCCCCTAAGACAATAATCTACTGCTCTAAATTTGATACAACACAACAGCCATGCATATTGATATTTAAAATTATAAAAAAAATATTATATTAAAACTTTCATTCGATTGCGGCTGATCTGAGGCGCTATTGTCAATGTCTGCGTCCCGGCGCGCTTCTTGAAGCAATAGTTTAGCGTCATCGGGCGGGCCCAAGCTCCGTCCGCCCATTTGACCGCCGGACCAACCGCGCTCCATGTTCGTCAGCTTTAGCGGTTTAAATTTGTAGATTTTGTCGCTAAAATTTGGTGATTGCTTATTTATTTAAAAGCTTCAAAATGAACTTTTGTTATTTCATAAATTGATAAAAGTTTTATTTTGTGCAAAAATTTTTACAATTACAAATTTAATTACGAGTGCAAAAAATACTTTGTTGAAAAAAACAAGTTTTTAAAAAATTCATTTTATATACTGTAAACTTATTTATAAAAAGGCACAAAACTTCATTTTCCTAACATATAAGCCATTACCAGATCGAAAATTAAGATCGGACGATTTGTGTTATATTAGCTGATTAGGAAGTTAAATTATTTCTTTTATAACCAATTGGGTTTTTTTTAAATATATTAGTCAAGGGTACTTTTACGCCAAATACATAATATGATTAATATAAATAGGCAATTAGTAATCAAGCAAAATATGTAAAATAATTGAAAGAAACATATATTTTCAATTACATAAAAACAAATTTTAATTAAAAATACCTCCCAAAAATATTTTAGCAACTACCGTAATTCAAAAATACGTTTTTCGCGTTCAGGATCAGGTGGCAAAGGTTTAATCCTCAACATTTGCTGCTTTTCTAGGACAGGTGCATTGAGCCCAGGCCATAACATATTTTTGCGACCTTAATTTACAATGTAAAATATATTAGATTTATTAGGCCACGTTCAAATAGAGTTTTTATTTTTATAACATTTGTAAATTTTTACAAAATATGTGGTTAAGGGCGGCGTATTTAGATTACTATGTTATATCAAAAAATTTTGAATATTTAAAATTTCAACATTAATATCTAAAATAAATTAACCATTGTTTTTGAAATATTTTTTTACACCGGTAGCAGTTGCTCTAACTATGTTGAAAATTTTTTTAATAAAGGTCAACAACTTTTAGAGTTATGAGGTAACTACAGATATCAAACCTGCCATCTTATAGATTATCATATGGTTTACCGTTTTTTTTTAATCAAAATTAGTGGATCAGCTATAAACATTGATTTTAGAAATGTTAAAAAAACAAAAAAGATCCAAAAAACAATTGAATTTTTTTTTGCATATTTACAGCTAAACTGTTAAATTTAAACTTCAAATAATATATTTATTAAACATAGATAATATCTCATGTTGTGTTTAAGCTTGGATGCAAAATATTCTGTATTATCTAAATGCTGATGTAAGAGCTTTATAGTAAAAAATTTTATTAGATGAGATGATAAATATATGTTACAAGAAAATTTTTTATTAAAAAATTCTTGATTTATTCCTTTTTCAGTCAATGTCATAAAATTTGTCAATTCGGTAAACACTAAACAAGCTGCACACTAAATCTAAATTTGGCTTAAAAAAGTGTGCTCATTAAATAATAAAAAAATTTGAAATTTTATAAAAATAAAATATTATTGCAAAAGTGGCTGATACATACAAAAATATTAACTATTAATAATTATTATATTTAAAACCGAATCTAATAATGATGATTAATATCAATAAATAATCCAGTTTTATAAAATACTACTTAATCAAATTGTATGCTAATTTTGTTATTATCAAAAAGGTAATCTAAAAAAACCTTTATTTAGTATTTAAATTAAATATTAGCTTAGCATTACACAATAACATCAAAAATAATCTTATGCATATTATATGATTACAACTTATATAGCACACAATAAGTATAAAATGTCTTCTTTAATATTCCCCACATTATAATCAATTTATTTTATCAGTTTATAAGCAAATATCCATATATTTACCATATTTATAACTTTGCTACATTTTGTTTATTGAACTCAAAATTATTAAATTTATTTTAAATTCCACTAATTCTTAAAAAATTTTATTAAAAGTACATTCTATATATATAATCTAAAAAATAAAAATTAAATTCAATAAATAAATATATACCAAATCCAATAACTTGTCCTTTGTTTAGATCTCTAATTATCTTTCTATTTTTTCCTTTACCTCGACCTCTTTTCTTGCCTGCAGGACTTACACTTGTTACACTTTTCCATAGCTCATTAGCAGTAACTAAATTAATTTATTTTAAAAATCACATAAATAAAAAATATGTGATTTGTTGTATATTACTATGCTGAAAAAAGCTCTCATTTAATAATGGTGAGGAATGAAATGATTTGTTTAGAAGGTTATTTGACAATCGCTTGCAAATAGAAAGCATGGTTTTGTATGAATGAATGTTTTGGGACATGCCTTTCTTTCTATATTATTTAAGAAATTAATTAAATTATGCTATATTTGATTAATCAAATTCAATTATTAACTTAAACATCTTATAAATTCTAACACACATAGCTTTACATTACTAGAATGTTAATCATCGGCTACAGCTAATACTTGAAATTGTAAAAAAAAATAAAATATTAAAAAAAAAATTTTAACGGTATATCAAAAATAAGATTTATGTTTGGTCGTTTTAAAATATGCCTAACATAAATTTTTTCTACATCAACCTTTATATATTTAATCAAATATGTTTGAGTTTTTTTTTCTTTAAAACTTATTCTTTTACTAGCCGCAGCAGCCATTGCTAAAAAATAATATATAGATATTTTAATAAGTAATTTTATTTCTTATTAATATAAAAGGATTAAATATATTTTGGCAAAACAGATCTTGGCGATTACAAATTAATGTTTGACAATCGATCACACGCGTAAGATTGCGGGTGAATAAATAATTTTATAGCTTTAAAACTCTTAAAGTTATAAAGGGACTCCAATTAACTTAACAGTTACATTTGTATTCCCACCGTATTTGCGGACTAATATAATTTAAATAACTTTTAACACCAAAAATTTATTTAAAATGTTTTTTACAAAATAAATAATAAATTAACTTTTTAGCTTCACACCTGTCATAAGCAGAGCTGGGAAAAAACCCATTTTTAGACTAAACTCAAATTTTTGTTTTTAAAAATTTTATGACAGATTAAAAAAATTAATTATTAATAAATACAAAATATAAGCAGAAAATCTTAAATTTTATAAATATTTTCTTGAATAAAGCTAAAACCCTTTATTTTTTCTAAATTTCGAAAAATAAAAAAATGAGTTCGACCCAAAAATGGGCATTTTCCCAGCTCTGGTCATAAGTTTTAGAAAATGGGCCATATAAACACTTCTTTATAGGTATATATTTTAATGCATGAAGCGGCAGTTTCACCCGTGATATTGTAAGTAAGAGATCTATGAAATTTCCACTCGATAGGGTGAGTGGGGGATCTAGGTGCCCCAGCATTTTTATAATTAGATATATTAAACCCATGGAGAAGATAAAAAATTATAATGAGAGCATAAAAGGATAACGAGCGTACTCTCTATATTTTAAAATTTTTAAGTTAATAATTTTTCTAATTAGAATAAGAGAAATACGTGATCTCTAATTTAAATTATTGCAATTATTTCTGATTGACATTTGTTTATTTAGCAATATACAAAAATAATTTGAAATATGCTGAGCTGATCGCCTGTTGAACATAAATTTTAATAGAAGAATTTAAAATATATGTTAAAAATTTTATAAATTCAACATTATACGATTAAAAAAGACACCTCAAAAAATTGATAAAGAAATTACATTATGTCGGTTCGAGCTTTCTACAATATCTTTTTTTAACTATTTATTACAAATTCACATATATTAGAGATTTCGTCCATATAATATAACATTAAGTAAAACTAATTATCCTTTAGGAAATATCAATATTCATTTCTGACCATCGTATCAAAATATTTTATATTCATTATTTCCCTGACCAAAATTAGGTTAATAAGTGCACATGTCTATGTTTTTAAGCTTAAGCAAAAATTCAATGTTAAAACGAGTTGTAGTATGGACACTTGATAATTTCCAAAATTTTATTGTTTTTATAGATAAAGATTAGTTTGTTGCTTATTTATGATTAGCTTAAAAGACTTTAAAGATGGATTAACAAGTTAGGAAAATTAGGTCGATAGTTATAAAATCATAATACCTGGCCTTAACAAATGCCAAGCTAGGCATGTTTAAACAAGTAAATGAAAAACGGGCCAGAAAGGGAGTCGCGGACATAGTTTGACCCCGCCCCCCAAAACCGCTTTTCCTGAACTCTGCCATTCATGTGTTTTCTGATGCAAAAACACTATAAATTTATTGGGGGTAAATAAAACATTTATATTACATATCTATAATATAATATTATAAAAAAAATGGGAATATTGTATTACATTTGAAATGTTTGGACATTTGGTCATAAATGAGAATGTCATTGAGATCGGATACGTAAATTAAAAACATCAGTAACCGAAAACTAAGTTTTATGTCATGTTTTTTAATTTACAGAGACGGGAACTTTTAGTGAAGACTAAATATAAAATATTTTAATGTAACTTATATAAATGTAATCAAAAATTTGTATGTTACAAGTTATTGCAATTAGGACGCTTAAAGTTATATAAAAACCAAAAAAAATAAATATTTGATAAAGTTACAGTGCCACTTTAGCTTTGAAATTGCAATTACAATTGTCAAAAATGTTTCGACATCTTTAAATGTATGTTTAAATATTTCGTGTAAAGCCGTTAAAATTTATATAAATAATTCTATTTGTACAATTAAAAAAACATCACATGTTTGGTAAAATGAGTATATATAAACATTGACATCAAACGTTTTGAACGATATTCTGAACATCTTCAATTCAAAATAGTAATTTGTTTGATAGCTTTCGAGGTAACTCAAAAAGTTATTAATGCACATATTCGTTTATTTAAGAGGTTAAAATTAGCTGAAAATGTGTTATTATCGGAAAAAGGGTGAATGAATTAAGGACTTTTGAAATAAACATAATTCTGTTAAAAAAAGTTATGCTGATTAAAAATGAGAGGTTGGTAAAGACTTTTGAGCCTTTGTGTATATAGAGTATATCGGTATATGTGACTGCGTGCTTCGAACTAGGTTAAAATATTATTATGAAACTCTTAATTTGCTATATGGGGTCTGAAAATTTGGTTGTAATATGATTGAAGAAAATTTTATAACTATTATTCATCTTCCGCCTTGGTATTTTCATCAGTAAGCGTGTCTTTCGGATTTATCGGGTAAACAAAAGCCTTTCTGACATCCACACCATATTGATTCCTGACGATGCACGAATATGCGCCCATATCATGGTCCCAATCTATATTTCTGATTTGGAGGTCACCGTTTTCCAGTATCTGCGAAAGGTGAAATTATTTTGAAAATTAAAAAAAAAAGAAATTTTGAAAACTCTACTTGAGCCGCCACTCACATATCACAAATTATGTACACCTTAAAATTTAAGTTGCCGAAAGATTCCACTGGACAACAAAATTTGGACGACAGCATCATTTACGGCAACTATCGTTTTTGGTCAAGTTTTTGGTGCTAATAACGAATATGAAATCAGAATTTTAGCCAATACCTGAGTTTTTTAGTTATTTAGTGTCAAAGTTAAAAATTTTCTATTTGGGGGCATTCTGGGCTTCTAAATCATAAAATATATGAATAGTAACAAAAGTTTAAAAATATATTGAAATTACAAAAACATTCATTATTAACGTTAGGCATTTGATTTTTTTTTTAAATTTAATTTCTTGTTGTTTAGGGCACGTGATAAGTGAGTTTTTATTTTCTTAAAATTATGAAAATTCTAATAACTTTAAAAATTTATTTTTTTTCAAAATTATTTTAAAAGTTTTTTATTTCAGAAAAGGCATTTTAAGTGCATATATTGAATTTGGCGACTCTTTGAAAATTTGCGTTTTATTACAAAATAAAATTTGTTAAAATTTTGATAATTTCACGAAAATAAAAACTCAATTTGCACGTGCCCTCCTTATAAAATTATTGGTTTTCGTCAAAAATCCATTTTTTGATTCTATAAAACTTGAAAGTAAATTGCAAATAATTACAAGCTATAACCTTTTTTTAGAGATGTTTTGTATAAGGAATCTGAATATGCCTGGAAAATAAATATTTAAAGAAATTGCATTTTTTCTGAACTTTGGACGCGGTTTAAAAAAATATTGGGGGCATTGGAAATAAAACTAAACCCAGCATTGTTATAGCAAGAAAATTCTCGACAAAACCCTTAAAATATCGTTTATGTTCTTTTTTTTGTTGTCCAGTGTTATCAATTAGTTGACCTATCGTCACAAATCCACCTTTTAGGCGCTATTTTAAAAAATTTCTACACTAATAGGTTAGATATCAAAAAAATTCATTGGTGTTAAACTCGCCCTCCTAAAAAGTAATATTAAGCTGCTTATATCGCCTTTCTTTTTTTGTGTGTGAAATTTTATGAGTCGGACTATCGAGCGTTGCAAGTTAGTGCAATATTCTACACTCAAGTTAAGGAGTGCTTATGGTAGTTAAGGGGTGACCAGCAACAAATTCCAAAGAGTTGTCCAATTAGTGCGCAGGTCTAAGAATCTATCCTTATTTAATCTCGCGGCGCCATATCAACCCGCTGTTAAAAGAGACAAAGCCCTAAAGCCGTTCCTATAGATTTGAGGGAAAATCAATTTATACCAATGGTTTTTAAGTAAACTTTTGGAAAAATTTCCTATATACGTTATTCCCCTATTAGGGAACGGCATACCCGTTTGGGCTTTACCTCTTTTATTAAAGCTTTATAGAGTTGAAGGAAATTTATCATGCCTAACCACTCAGATTAATGCTACATAAATATATTAAACTTTGTATTTATCTCCTTCTTTAACAAGGTCTCCGTCAGGTGTTAACCAGCCGATTATTGGCGTAGGGTTTCCGGTTGACCTGCAGAAGATTTGTACGTCTGACCCTTGGTTTTCGATTCTGTTCGTGGTCCACATGTAAATTCTAGCTGGACCTATTAGATTTTTTTCATGGCATAAATTGCAATTTCAATCGAAAAACAATAATCTAGTTAATGTTAATTTGGATAATTATATAAGATAATTTTTACTTCTCACAACCGGCTCTCTTTTATCCTCCGTGGTAAAGAGGTCAGAAGTTAACTTGGCCACTAAATTTTCCCTAATATCGGCTTCTTCATTCACTAAAAATTATTTTTAAAATAATTTATATAAGTTGACAGTTCATTCCAACAGAACAATAAGATTTATATTTTTAAATTATTAGCAAATTGCAAAATTGTTTAAACTTTTACCTAAAAAGCTGTGGCAAATATTTCAATTAATTATCTTAAACTCAAATTAAATTTTGTTGCCTACATATTTTAGGCGATTGAAGATATCTAATAGGACAGTGGTCGTTACATTTGAAATTAAAAAATTAAATACTTTTTTTCGTGTGTTGAACATCAATGCACATTTTGCGTTTGGCTTTCGTGTCTAAAATATAACAATTATAGTAGGTTTGAAATGAATTTTGAGTTTTTGTAAAAAAAAATTAGCCCGTGCCTTTTCGAATGTTAGGAGAAAACTCTTAAAAGTCAAAAAATTTTGTTTTCCTATTATGGGGTATTATATATAATTAATATTATTATTTTATTATTATTTTTATTATTTATTATAATTATTATTATTAATTATTATTATTATTATTATTAATTATTATTATTATTATTATTATTTGTTTTCAACTATAGATGCAAAATATCCCATTTTTATGGCAAACTAGGTTTTTTCCATTAACGAAACGGGAAGAAGACAAACAATGTTTGTAATTTAATTTAATTTTGAACGTGCCCCAATTAAAATAAACAAAAAATATACAGGCCCTTTTTTTGAAGGGCAATTAGGGGCAGTCATAGAATTTATGTAGGGAGTTTAATGCAAGCCTCCCCCGCCCCTCTTCCGCCTTGACGAAGTTTAGGCTTCTTAAGGTTTTTTTGTAGTTACTTAAGTCTCACCCAAAAGTTTTACTCATTTGGGCTATATTTTAATATATATAACAAATACCATTTTTATTGTTGTAACCTAATAATTAATGAATATAAGGCCACCAATAGGTTCATTTAGTTAAAAGGAGACATATGATTTATTTTCAATCATAACCAGGGCAGCAATCAATAAAAGGAAGGGGTCAACCTATTGGACCCATTTTTTCCAAATATATGATGTTTCCCATAAAAAATAATTTTAATTTGCTGCCCAATATTAGATATACCTGGCAACTTTATCATATTAGCCCTAACCACGCGAATTGTAGAAACTAACAGTACTTTTTTAATCCCACCTCCCCGTTTTTTAAACTTTGTATAGGCCCGGTTTTAAACCGTTTTTTCCTAAACTTCAATTTTTTAAATAAAAACACTTACCCAATTTTATAGTCGTGCTTTGTTCAATCGTTTTAACGTCGTTCTTAGCCACACAGGTGTAAGTCCCAACGTCTGATTCGGACAAGCAATCAATAACAATCCTCGATTGGGTCATGCCCAGCCCTAGTTGCTCGTTTGCCGATGTAATTATCGTCGGAGCTTCTTGGTTTGCTGCGTCTTCCGACTGCCCGTCTGTGTTATCGCGAAGGCTACCTCCAATTTTTAGCAAATCGAGCAAACTGTCATCAATTACGATTCCATCTAGATCGGGTAGTCCGGCGGGTGCCCTTCGTTTAGAACGCCGCCCGCTGTAATACCGGGATCTAAATATGGTAGCGTCATTATTTTTAATATATAGTAAATTATTTGGAATTTATAATAGATTGAGTGCAAGATAAGTTCAAATGTTGTGCGGGTTTTTTAAATAATTTTGGGCCTAGAAAGGATAAGAGCTTTGTACATTGGTGCATGGTTTGTCGCAAACTAAAAGCTTTAAATTGTATTTAAAAATTTTGCCTAATTAATTAATAACATGAAAACACGTTCAAGCAATCGGGCAGGTTTAGAGTCCAATAATTATTTCTTAAAATTTTAAAATTTTGAATTCTGTATTCTAAATTGTATTTTTTTTTAAGTTATTTGAATAAAGGTAATTTCGAATTTGTAGTCAAAAATTTATAAAAATGAAACTGTCTTTTTTACGTAATGCACATTGTATTTGAGGACATTGTCTAATTTTTAGAATGATTACAAATCAAGTATACAAATAATAAGAAAAAACGCGAAATTATATATAAACAACAATATTTACGATGGAGAAATGGAAAAACCAGTGATTATATTTAGCAATGTTAAATTCAATTAATTTATCTAAAAAATACAAATTATTCCAGTTTTTTTTTCTCTCCAAAATAAAATCAAATTTTATAATTAAGCCCTTAAGAAATTGAAACCCTGGATTTGAGATCCTCGGGTTGTAAGGGGCAAGACGATCAGTGTCACCATATAGCCAGCTGACTTTGGGTCTGGATACGTAATTTGTTTCGATCATGTAATTGGTGTCGGGTCCCCCGCGCGTTGAAATGCCATTTTTTGAATGAATGTGACTTAGGAGCTCTTGAGTGGCAGCGTCTAATCTTTCTAATATTTAAAGGAAAAAATACATAAGTTTTTAGATTATTTTAAGTAGAGTATTTAAAATTTAAGCTTATGCATTATTTTATTTTACATTAGGGATGAGCATGCCTATTAGAAGTTTTTATTATTTGTTGGGTTGAGATTATTTTGGCACAAATAACTGAGTTGGAGCCAAGTCTAAGTGGTAACAGGCCAGGGTGCCCATTAGGGCAACCCTTCTTTGTCATTCTCCCAAAAGCACAGAGGTCAAGTCGGGCTTCTAAGGATTACACTTTTAACGCCTCGCTAAAGCGTTGGCCCAGTTTATAATGCACCACAGTCCGTGTTTTGTAAATGGTTTGTTATTTTTATTAGAATGTAAACAATTGGATTTCTTATCTATCAAATAACATTTTTGTTATCTCATTGACGTCAAGGCAATAATGCAAAATGCCTTAATGATTCATGTGTATTTATAGGCAATTTTTGGAAAATTAGAAATAAAAATGAACACGGTCTCGAATAAAATAAAACGAATTATAAACTAGTTAAATATGCCGTAAAGCGCAGTTTAAAATGTTGAACTTAAATTGAAAAGATTATTTCAAATTTTGCTCGACCGCCCTATGTTAAATCTTGCACAGTCTGGCATTGTATGTTAGGTGCTTAACTAGGCGGGTCTAGCAAAATTCTTCCTAAACCTATATAAGAGATATCTTAAAAGCTTACTTGCTTCCCCGTTCTTGGGGCTCTCCCCCGGTTTCGTAAATTTCCAGTATAGCTCGGGTGGAGGTGACCCTGAGGCTCGACACCCCAACATGATTCTCCTGTTTTCGCCGGCTTCGATCACGGGTTTGAGCTTGACATCGAATTTGATGTAAGGTGTCACCTTATCAGATATATGGTACTGACCTGTAGTTAGATAAAAAATTTTATAAATAAAATAAATAAATAAAGTTTTTTAAGATTGGCCACGCTTAAGGGCTTACTTTTTGGCATTTCTATAATATATTAAAGTTTATTTTACTACCTAATACAGATATTTACAATTAATTTTCAAAGATTTAGACCTTAATTTGCTAAAATGACCTACTCCGACCAGCTAATTATTAATGTATACTTTTAAACTCTGTTCTAAACATTTCACATTATAAAAAACATTCCTAAACTTTCTAGTCTAAAGAGAGCAATAAAAACCGGCATGTGCCAAAATAATCTTAATATAGTAATTACTTGTTAGGTTTTTCGATATACTTCGTTTGACGTCTTGTGGTTTCTATATGAAGAAAACGCAAAATTTTATGACAATTAAATTATTTAAAAAAAACATTGAACTTTACCACTTCTTATCATACAAAATTGCTTTTAGAGCCCATGTTAGGGGGTCAGCTCAAAATACTACAGTATTCCTAAAGTGTGTGATTAATCTAGGTCGTGTTTGCAAAATTATGTCGCTTTGCGCCCCAAAAACGTGAGGCGCTCGACACGAACACGGCCTAGATTGCTCTTTTGAGAGAGCCGTCCAAGATCCAGTTGAAGCACATTTAAAAAACAATTGAAAAACAATGTAATAAGTAATAGCAGCTGCGGTCATTTTCAGATTTAACTCTTAACGAATAAAATAGCTTCTTAATGAGTTATTTTTGAACTTGTTTTCATCCATTAATATTAAACGTTTGCTTTAATTCTCTAATAAATATTTTTAATAAAAGTTTTTTTTGAAATGTTAATTTCAAAATCAAAGGCTCTTTTCAGTGTCTTATTTTTGTTGATATGAATTTAAAATTTGCATTTTCACCTGTGAGCTATATCGAAATTTGGGAACTACGAATTTTTAAATGATTAAGAAAAACACATATATAAATACCCATGAGCTATTAAAAAATGAAAAGACAGCAAAATATTTACCTGTAATCGGTATCGACTATTGATGAATATGCTGTTAGTCGCGTTGGCAAGTAGTAAAATCACAGCTAGGAGGAATAGAGGATTAAGACTCAATTGTCTTCCAAAAATGTCTAAGGGCATGTTAGATGGCGTAGATTGTTTTTTATGAGGTGACATATTTTTCTAATTTTCTGAATATGATATTGATAAAAACGTGGAAATGTTGCAAAACTCTGGTACTTTAATTAAATGTCAAAAAAAAAATTGTATTTAGAGGGGGACATTCTTTCCACAAATTTGGATTTTGGACAACACCAATTAATTAAAATGTTGTGTACCGTGTGTTTGGATCAAAATAAACGGAAATTTGTTGCTTTTTATGCAGCAAGTATTTTTTGGACCGTCTTTTTTGTTTCAAGGTCCTCCCTATTCCTTATTTGTCGAATCTTCCCTTACAAAGTCTCCTCTCCTCAATATATCTGGTTCAAATTTAATTTTTATTAAATAATATTTTGTACCTAAGGTTGTTTGAATCAATAAATATATATCGATATTGGTGGGAAAATAAGGTGTTTTGTCAAGTTTTCACAATGATCGACTAATTTTCTTACAAAAAATAAACTTTTTAAACTTCCCGCGTTTTTTCCCCACGCAAAGAGCCTATAGATGATATACTAAAATGAAGTAACAAAGTTGCATATGCAAGCGTTATGACAGAAATTACGCGGTAAAAGAAATATGTTAGAGTCTCCTTTCTTTACATGTCCTTTGTATCTGTCTTATATAAAATCTCACTGTAAAATTTCAAATAACTCTTAACAATTTGTAATTTTTCATATCAGAAGCTGCTACAGATTGTGACCTTAACCACAACATGTTAAGAAGGAGGAGGAGGAGGAAGTGCTTGAGCATATTATACATTGTAAAGGCCTTTTGACATCGTGGTGACAAAACACTTAATATATATTTTATTTTTTAATAAAATTTATAACTAAACGGAGGTGCGATATAACTAATGTGTCACCCTTAACTTATCCCATACCTTATTATGTAATTACTAAAAAATACCTTTATCATTTCCGCTACTAGTAATTATAATTAAAAAGGTGGTAATACAGGTAAAAAGTTTGAAGTTTTTAATCAATCTGTTATAGCTACTATTGACGGGACAATAAATTACATCTCGCGCAATGTTTATTAATATGACCACGTTTTTAAAAAGGGTTTTGCATCAATGTCAAGGACTTGAACCGCGACATTACAAGTCGAGAGAATATAATTTTGCTATTTTTTGAAATAACCTGTCAGGGTGTTTAGATACATAGCCTATAAAGATTATGGCCTTGGAAATTCCTAGACCTGTACTCATATAAGAATGCCTTATCCATTTAATATTTTGGCTTTTTTAACCCGGGCATAATTTATTGTTAGGTTTATAGTAAGATTTGCTCTCACGCCATTTACTTATATTTCAAACTTAGATTCTCAATTTAGTTAAATATTAAGATCAAATGCCTAGGTAGGCCACTCAACAGCTTCAGCTGTACATGTGTGCTATTAGCTGAAAAAAGTAACCGCCTATGCTCTAAATCGAACAACAGACCTCCCGCTAGGCAGGAATGTTGCTATTGAGTTAACTGAGCCCACGTGCGTGCCTTACAAATATTTAATAAAAAATTCAAAATTTATACCTTTCTTTAGAGTCTTGTAGAATGGCAGGTTTATGTAAAAAAAAAATTTTAGTAAAAAGACGGCCCAAAAAAAAGAATGACAATTTTGTCGGGATTTCGAATGTATATATAGGAGCAAAATTTGCTCAAACTCCGAGAGTATATAATTTATGAGGTTGCCCAAAAAAAGAGTGGTACGTTTTTATTGGATTTTAATTAACTATTTTGATTAGCGTAGGTAACATAAAAAAATGAAACAAACTTCAAATGTTGATATATTTATAAACGGTCAGGTAATCATTCATAGAAAGTTTTGGGGGTGGGGAAAGGGAGTTAGACGAATATATATATCAAAAACTACTGAGAACTCTCTGCTAAAAGATAAATCCTTTTTAGGATTAAGGAGAGGGGGAGAAATTGATTTTTAGGAAAAGCGGATTAAGTGAATGGCGCTTTCAAAATCCATTTCGGCTGAAAAGGAGAGGCGGGGGAGGATTTATAATCTCACACCTATCCAAGCTTACTCACCTTTGTAACTTTTTAAGTGAATCATGTCTAAAAAAACATACAAATATATATAAACTCTTTTTTTGCTCGTTTTTGGGATAAGCTTAGTTAATGGGTTTGAAATGAGATCTCATCATTAACAACAACACTGAATGATGTAAGCACTAAATCCTCTAATGTAAATTTGCTCACGTAGGGCACTGAAATCCTAATCGGCATAAAGGAAATCAATTCTTCCATGAAGAACTGTTGTTGTTAATTGATAAATGGAAAAAAGGTATTAATATCCAAAACACAGAGACCTGTCAATACGGCTAACCATTGGCAAAAGGGCCCCTATTAATCTATTTTAGCTTCTTTTTTACGTAGGCGGCTTTAAAAAACTATATTCCAAAAAATTTGTCTATTTTTGATATTTTACGAAGATTAAAAATTTGTTAACTAAGTGACTTCGACGAAAGTTTATATGCGTCAGCGCATTAATAGATTGCAAAAATACTTAAAATCTGTTATGTTTAAAACGAATATGGTGAATTAGAGACATTTAAGTTGATCAATGAATGAAAAATGTTCAGGGTAGAGTTTAAGCCAGTCCGTAATATTCCGGCTCGGCCCCCCCCGGCATATTTTTCAAATTATGGGCGGTTTATTCGACCCTAAATGTTGGCACATAGCGGGCGAGCTTTCCCACTTAAATCTCTGATCGAGTTTTTTTGAATTTCCTCAGAGGCCTTATAAGTAAGACAAACCAGTTCCAGCTATGCGTTAAATACTTATCTTTTCTAGCATTATTACAGATGAATCAAAATACTCCATTTAGGTCCATATGAGTATAAACAGTTTTCTAACTAAAAAAAAACTATGTGGACCGAGAAAATAGAATGAACTGGTTGCACAAAAACAATTTTCAAAAATTATTTATTGTTGTATAGGCAAAACAAAATTTAATTAACTTGAAATTAAAATTCGATGACAGATAAAAAGCCGACGTTACAATGTTTTTTTTGTTATTGTCAACATTTTGTGAATGTAATTGCACACATTTTCGGCATTCTTTTTCCGAAAGACCTGAAAATTTGCCCTTTTGTCATTCTCTCATCACAACATTGTAGTATTTTAAACAATGAAATTTTTTTTTTAAAAATTAATAAAAACAAATTGTTTATAACGCGTTCAAAGTTCATTTATTTTTATAAAGATTTTGAAATATTCGTATTTTAGGTTTTTACATCCAAAAATATTACAATGTTTTTCAAAATATTTTTTAGACCTGGTCTAATATTTAAAAACTATATCAAATTTATATTTAAATTCAAATAAGCATGTTAATAAAGAAGTGCGTAAATTTGTTTTAAAATTTTTTAACATTAAACAAATTATTTAAAGGCACGTTCAGAATTCATTCATTTTTATATAAAAAGTATTTGTTCGATGTTGAAATTTTGTTTTATTCAGGAGTCATGTTGAGATGATAGCTAGTTTTGTAGATTATAGTAAATTAAATAAGATTTTTAAATATACCTTGAGCAACTGATCCGTGTGTAAATAAATATTGATAAAAACGATGGTTAAAAATTTTAGGCGCATTCAGAGTTCACTCGTTTTTACAAAAAAAAATTTAAATTTAAAAATTTGGGTTTTTGCATCGAAAATTATTAACCATTGCTTTTACATCATTTTCTATCACTCTGAGCAGTTGCTCTTAGTATATATTTAAAAATCTTGATAAATTATCAATCTGTATAAACATAGCTGATAATCATTTCAACAAGACTCATAGGAATATTCTTCTAACCCTAACAAATTTTTAAACCTTAGACCAATATTATTCTTAATAAAAATTAAAAATTAAAAAAAAAATTAAAATTGAAATGGAGTCTGAACGCGCCCAAATTTAAATATTCAAATTTTAAAAACCTAGAATTTTTTGTTTTCAAGAAAACGACAAAATAACTCTAAACACGCCCTTGCCCTCCCTGATTATAAAATTTTTTAATAAATTTACCCAAAGATTTGAATGAAATGGTGTTTAAGAATTTTTTATATTTTCGATGTGATTTAAAAAAATATAAGAAATAAATTATATAACTGAAATAACGTGTCTTATTTGAAGGCCAGAGGGAAGGCGCAGTTCAGGTTAATTAATATTGCTCAAACTTGTGACGAATTGCGCTTGAGGTTTTAAGAGCAACAAAAATATTCGAAAAATTTGGGAATTTTATTCTCTCACCTTAAAACGTCAGCCTGGAATTTCATTATGAATTCTGTAGGCACGCAATATGGTATATGGACTCTTGTGACATATTGTGTAAAAATGCCAAGTTAAAACAGTGAGTTGTTTTATACAAAACATAGGACTCACTGATTCAAAATTCCCATCACGGCCACTTTCCAAATACGCTTACCAAGGCCTAAGTGGTTGGGACCTTAGGGTGAATGTTGTAAAACAATTGATGTTGCCCACGGGGGTCAAATAGTAAGATTTGTTCGGCCTGTGACCTAGTTGTATAGCTACTGCCTAAGCAGGCCATAAAAGCTTAAATGTGGTTGCACATGTATGCTATTTTCCGAAGAAAAAAGCTGATGGCACAAATTCGAACCCAAAGGTGTTGCGTTAAGAAAGGGTTGCTTGCTACTGTGATATTTGAGCCGATTTCTGATAAAGATGTGAAAAATTACAAATAAAAAACAATAAGTATATATATATTTTCAGCCTATAGGGCTGAATCGGTTAATATTATTTATAACATTAAATTTTTTTTAAATTAAACAGGTTTTCATATCAATTTACAGGAGTTCCGTATATGGCGCCGAGAAGGTGATGTAACTATTAAGTAACCATGATTTAGATGTTTTTTAACTCATGTTTGGGGTAAATTAAAGAGATAACATGCCCCAATAGGGAAAGTTAGGTTATTTTAATTTGCATTCACAATTATTTAATTTTTGTTCCGCTCTGGGGCAGCCCTAAAGGGGTTTTTTAAGGGGCCGCTATAAAAACCAATGGGCCCTAAGAAGAAAGATATACGGTCTTTTTTTGAAAAATAAGAGCTTAAAAGTCCTATTTTTTATATAAAATAAAAGTCTTTATCTATAGAGCACTTGGGCTTTATTTAGTAATGTTAGTTTCGTAAAAAATGGTTTTCCCCCTTATGCTTTGAAGGGTGTTTCTCTCGTTTTTGGAAGAAGGGGACGGGCTTTATTTTAAGGAATATTAACAGCATTTCTCCCTTTTTTGGCATTAGAAGAAAAAAACATTTTTTTACATTTGCCCACAATTTTCCCAGCTTTGGTATAATCAACACAAAGATTATTGTTAATATTTAAGACATATAATTTATTTTTAAACTCTACATAAATGTTATAACATAGAATAAAAAATACCAGTATACAAATGTAAGCAAATCTAAACATTTGCCATATTGACATAGGTTTATATTAGTGAAATTTTACATCAAAATATTAAATAAATTAAAATTTTTGGCACATTGGACGCAATTCGGCCAACAATTAGATACCATCTTCCTTTATATGATTCTCCTTTCCAATAGGTTTGTATCTCCCATATCTGTTTTCATTAAGCGCAGGTCCCCAATTGTATTTTGGCTTTGTCAAAAACAAAATGTTCTATAGGATGATTATAAAAAATAATAACTAATTTTAATTTTATGGAGGTATAAATAAAATTTTATTACTTAGTCTCTACAAACTATTTTTATTAGGCCTTAATATTAACATAGAACAATTTATTAAAAAATCTGGTTCCTTAAAATGCATTAAATCTAAATATCTCTCATGAATATAAACTTTCAAAAATGTAGGTTAAATATTTTTTTAATGGGACAATAATAGACCTATAAATAAGGATTTTTTAATTTTTAGAGGCATATGAGTTTCCTGCATGTTGGGGGGGGGGGGGGGGGGCTATACATACTAAGGGACTTTTAACCCGAGCAATGCAATCAGACGGCGGGTTAATAGTAAAATTTGCTCGCACGCCGGCGACATGTTAGCCTAGGCTCTCAATTTAAAGCATATCGTTATTGGCATACTGCCTAAGCAAGCCACTCAGTAGCTTAAAAGTGGTTGTACACGTGTACTATTTTTCGAAGAAAAAAAGCCGTGTATGCGCGGAATCAAACTAACACCATCTTAGGGTTAAACACTAGCAAAGCGGGTAGAATGGCTGTGACCTGAAAAATTACATTGGATTAACATTATAGTGGCCTGTTTGCCAAATTTTATAATTTTTTTACGAGGCTTGTTAACAATTTGGTTATGTTTCATTAATTATATTAATGGTCTGTCAATTTTTTTTATTTGTTCAAAATAGAAGAGGCTACACATTATACGCAAATTAAATATGGGATAAAAAATTTTTAATATTAATATACAATATAGCGAAAATTAACCTGTAATATAGATCTCGTGTCACGATCGGGTATTTTGAAGTAACATTTGATCGCGAATAATGGGACAAATGCGACAGGAACCATGGCAATGATCCAGCCCAAAACGTTAGCCCAAGCTGGAAAAACATATGAGCCGTAGGTCAAGGGAGCGATTTTGAACCACGAAACAACAAACAGTGTCTAAAAATAGTAATTAAAATTTTCAAAAGTATAGTTCTGACTTTCATTTAATTCTTAAAAGCCAATACGCTGCTCTTTTCTCGTTGTCAAACTATAAAATCATGCATTATGTTAAGTATGAACATATTAGCTATTAAAATAACCAAACAAGACCATAAAAATTTACCAAATGCCCTTAAAATGTTTAACTAAGCTAGTTTAATAGGTGAAATTTAAAATGGCAATATAGCTAATTCGAACGATAAATATAAAATAATGCCTAATTGACCTTTCGTATAAATTATTTCATATATTACTAAAAGCTATATTTTAACTTAAAAGCACTAAAAAACCATTGCAATAAGCAAATCTATATAATTAACTTTTAAATGATAACTGTGCTTTTTAATAGTCAAAGTTGAATAATTTACTAAACTCTAATAAAATACAATAATAAAACGATTTTTAGCACAATTTTCCCAAATGTACATCCCAATAAAATAAACCAATTTAAAATTTGGAATTGGGTTCAAGCCAAAATTCTGTAAAAGCTGCTGGGTCCACATTTACATAAATTACTATCGCCTACCGGCCAATTTTAGGGCTATAAAAGACCATTTTTATAAGCCCCTTACAGGTTATATGGTTTAACGTTTTAACTTACCTTACATTTCACCTATGTTTATTCAAATACTGCCAAAAAAATGGTCAACGTGTATTTAGAGAAACCACGATAAAAAGTAAATTATTGTCAAAAAATAATTAATTTCCTCACTATATCCCTTAAGGAGTAGATGCGCTGCTATTATTTCATTCGCCCATGTAGAATTTAATTACCATGTTTAATGAAATAAAAAAAAATCCAATTAAATTTTAAATTGTTTTTAATGAAAAAAAAGTGGGGTGAATAGCTTAAACAACAAAGAGAGTTATTTTACCGCCATAATCAGCGGGAACAGGGCCCACACGAATCTCCACCAATACCAACGGTACTTGGGACGGGTGCCCAACATCATTTCGATATCGTCAATCAGGTTGGTAGTACCTTGAATAGATTAAATTATGAATATATATTTCATCCTGAACAGGGAGCAGTGAAATTGCTGTGCGGCGACAATAACCCATAGGGTCAATGAAATTAAGTGCGCCAATTACTGTCAATATTTCGGATATCCGATAAAATGACGCCGCATTCTTGGGAATATTACAGCATGCAGGTGCTTTATAACTAACAATCGAAGACCAGTTCACCTGTAGAAACCCTGCCCGCCCCCTTCTTTGACCTACATCTCTTAAAAGAGTATACTCGTAAGGATATATAGTATTTCATAGCTTTGAATAATAGGCACTTAGACCACAAATAGAAATTAACTTTATTAATTTTTTGCCCATCCCATTAATACCAATAGATTGATATCACAGACCAATTATAACTTTTGAACGGGATAACTTTGATTTCAATACAGGAGAATCAGGCCCGATTCTAGCTTTTCCATTTTAGGGGGGCAAAAAAAACTCGTGGGGGGGCAGAAAAAATGAAAAGTGAAATAAGATTGATTATCATGAAAACAAAATGTATAAGTATGCTAATTTGGAAGAATATATATGAAAAAACACTGGTTATATATAACTAGTTATTTATATTAGGGTAAAAAAATAAAACATGAAAACGTTAAATGCGCTTAAAAAAAGTTTGCAACCATGTTAAAATAGTAAGCAATAATTAGCTGATTATGAGCAGTGTATTGTATTGATCAATCTATTTTATCTTAGAGGATTTTTATAATTACAATATTCATCAAAATTTAACGCCCCTAGTTAATGATTTTTCGTGTTCTAAAAGAACCAAATCACCTTTAAGCAGGTCACTACTTGTCAGCCGTTATTCTTAAAGAAGATAATGTGGCCTCACAACTCGACGTTGAAGAGCCAATTAACAAACTTATAGATAAATGTTAAATAGATTAGAAAACGCATCATTGTAATCATATAAAAATTTAACAAAATCAATAGTAACACATTCTTTGTAATTATTAAGTTTCTTATTAAAAAATTTTTGGCTACGTCAATTTCTTTAGATAATGAATTTTTATCAATATTACTTATTTTTAAAAGGCTCTAATTTATTTATATCTAAAATAAAGGTTAATCATATTTATAAAGGGAATCTAAAGATTTTAAACAACTATTATCGGTAAAATATCTATTATCAAATATAAATAAATCAATAATATTAAAATAAATACTTTTTTCATCATTAATATTTAAGATATTTTCAAACTTATGAGTAGAAAATAAATAAAAATCAGAAATATCTTTAGGTAGTTTTTCTTTTATCCATAGATAAATTATTGTCATTTAAAAAAATATTAATATCAAAACAATTTTTGAATAAATCTTCAAATGTATTTTTATTTCTTAATTGTTAATTTCTAACAAACAATGGTGTATTAAATCAGAAGTTTTAGAAATATAAATCGTTCTGCATTGAAATTGATCTATAATTATTTTTAATAAATAAAATAATTTTTCAATTAAATACAAAATAGATGATTATAAACATGGTCAAAAAACCCCGATTCGGCCCTGTGACCTGAAGATATAACAGTTTTTTTTATTTTTAATTTTTAAAAGAGTATTAAATATATCTGTGTAATTTAAAAAAAAACAATAGGCAGGTAGTGACCACACCACCAATGGGGCAACAGCCGGGATATTGTCCCGCATTCACTAACTACCTTGATTGCATCATGTTGAAAAAATTTATGAAGGGGAAAAAATATTAAAAAAAATTTTCCATTACTTAAAATTTCAAGACAATCTTTTACAACAAGATGCAATCGGTGGTTAAAGCAGTGAATATAGGGACATGGTGTCCAGCTATTTTGCTTAGAAATACTTGAACACCATTTTTTTCCCGGGCATTACGTTCGTCCCATCGTAGCATTGTGCGATCAGTTTCTTTGGTTCTAGATTATATTCTAACAAAAGATTGTTGTTAACTGAGAAAATTTCTTAGGCATCAGAATTATGAATTGGTTTCACAAATATAAAGCTTTCTGTAAAATCAAATTTTTCTATATATTTCTGTTAGTTTGATCTCTCTTGCGGATGAGTTAATGAATAAAAACACTTAAAAAAAAGTAAATATTTTTAGGATAATATTTTTTAAATATTTTTTACGGAGCAAATTTAATTATATTATGGGGAAGAAATAAATTTACTATGTATTTTTTTTTGGGGGGGGGGGGGGCAAATTCAATTTTTTTTGGGGGGGGGGGGGGGCAAACATAAAATTACTATGTATTTTTTTTTTGGGGGGGGGGGGGGGGGGCAAATTCAATTATTTTGGGGGGGGGGGGGGGGGGCAATCAAAAACTTTTGGGGGCACTGCCCCCCCCCCAAAAAAGGGGTCTAGAATCGTGCCTGAGGAGAATAAATTTTTATGCCCTCTTTTTACATACTACTACAATCAATTCTCTTCTTGTCCTGAATACAATATATATAATTGCCAAACTTTTAGATTTTTTTGCTTATATCGTTGAAAAATAGAAATCTTTATAAAAAAAATAATTTTTTAGCAATTTTGAAAAAGGTAAATTTGAAAGTTGAAACAGTTAAGCAAACATACAATTTTTTTTAGGGATCATGAGCAGTTCACAATATATTTAAAAAATATAGCGAATTGATAAATGTAAATTTTAATTTCTATTTAGGTTTGCGTCTAAATCAAGCATTTTGCCGACGACATATTTTACTGGAGTGGAGGGCACAACGTTAAAATTGATTATCTTAAAATCATTGAAAATAGCTGTAAGGCAAGATTTTGGTTTTTTGGACAATTTGAAATTCGTTCGCTGGAAATAAATCGTCCACAAAATATTTATTGTGGATTAATCAGTTTTCCGTTGTTCAGATTAGAGTGTTTTTTAACGCAAAACAAAATGTTTTGAAACATATCTATGTTCAAACTATGAAATTTATTAAAAAATATTATATTACCATATACATACACTATTGCCACGCCTTCCATCAGAGCTATGAGGATGAGGCCCCAATTTGTTGCGAATCCGTTGAGTAATTCGAACCAAAATATGCCTGACTGTTTTTATATTATTATAACTTGGTTTATATATAATGTTTAAAAAAAATCAAAAACAAGAGTGCGTTTAAAGTTGAGTTATTTTTAATAAAAAACTTAAAAAAATTAGGAAATATTGTAAAATATCTTGTTTTAGTAAGACGCATTTTTACAAAGTTTGCCATTCTAATTATTAGTTAGCACTGGAAATATTTTTTGGATTTTTTTAGTTATAAGAAATAAAACACGTTAGAATTTTTTATTATGCTGTTTTGAATTTTATAAAATTTTAATAAAAATTAGATTAAAAGGTGAATTTTACACCTTAGACACTAGAGGTATGGAGAGCACGAAATAGAAAACGCAAATGGCCAATGTGATTCCGGATTTTTTCCAGGAAGACAAGTGATGGATCTTTAGCACATCTAGCACAGCTGTGTTTGCAGTTTCAACGCCCGCAAACTAATCAAAAATAAAAACCAAAATTAAGAAATTTACAAATAGGATTCATGATTTAAATGAAGTAAATGTGTAAATTGGGGCTGTATAAAGCAAAACAACCAAAATTTGCAACCCCTTTATGGGACTCTTAACAAAGTTAAAAAAACTTGGGTTAGGTTTTTCCACACCTTTCCTCATATAGGTGCCTACCCCTTTAAGGGGCTTGACCCTTTTAGCGAAAAGCATAATATTGTTAATTAAATATTGCTGGCACGCCGGCAACTCAGATATTTAGTCTAGCCTCTTTACATTGTTTGAGACAAAATCCGGCCTAAGCAGACCACTCAGCAGCTTCAAAGCTGTAAACGTTTGCTGAAAAAAAACTTGTCAAAGCCCGGAATCGAACTCAAACCTCCTACGTTTAAGACAGGGTTGTTTGCCACTCAGCGATTTGTGTCGCGAAACGGCTAACAAATGGCGCCCTGAAGATAATAACATTTTGAGGACGGAATAAAAAGTCAGAGCATTTTTACGACAAAAAATTACATTTTTAGAAATAACAAATTTATGGAAGTAATTATTATATACTTGGCTGTCAATCCCCAGTATGAACAGCATGAAGAAAAAGATAACGGCCCAGATGGGTGGAAAAGGTAGGGATAAAAGAGCTTCCGGATATACGATGAAAGCCAATCCAGTACCTATTTAAAATCATACAACATTAATTTTAATTGATTTTGGATTTTCATTTCATCTAAACTGGTCATGCCGTTAACCAATTTATAAGAAACCTATTTTTAAAAGCTGTTTGTTAAACTTTCACATGCTAAATCGATATGTCATTTTATTGAACGATAACCCGATTCTATCAATCTATTACAATGTTATGTATGTAATGCAAAATGGCTTTGCTATCCGCTTAAAGAACGACATGTGATTTGCAGATTAAAAAATAACTATAAAATCATGCAAACAACAAGTATAAATTAAAAGTTATATTTACCTGAAGCCGAAATTTCCTCAACCGTTGTGCCCTTAATCAATGACATGTTTCCTATGATTGAAAATATGGCGAATCCGGCGAAAATACTCGTGAAAGAATTTACAAGTGTTATTATCCATGTATCCCTATATCAATATACAATTTTATCTTAATTTAAAAGAATTTAATAACTATACCCCCAAAAAACTCTTTCCCGGTTTAGGGGCATACCAGCACCTCTAAGCCAACTTTCAAGCAGTAAAACATTTATGATTTTTTCGGCAACTAAATAAATACCTTTTGAAATATACTAATATGAATGGGTCTCCCTTGATAAAACAATGACAAAGCAGGAATTTATCTCACCTCCGCAGAATAAGTAAGGGTTCCATTTCGGGATTTAACAAGTTAAAATTATACAATCGACGATATATAGGCCAGGGCCTTTATTTTAGGACACAATACACCAAGCCATAGTAATCTACATAAAACTTCTAATTTGCAATCAAATAAGTTAGAAATTCTGTGCCAAAAAGTTGCCTACGAATGTTTGAATTCTTTAATTTATTGATTTAAAATAATTGAAAAATGTTTTTTTTATTTAAAAACACTAGGCAACAAAAAAACAACATAAACAATTTTTTGGTTTTTTAGAGAATTTTTTGCGCTATCCCGGGTATATTTTTTCCCATTGCCTCCAATTTTTATTAATAAACCGCGTCCAAAATTCAATATAAAAAGTTTATAGCTTAAAATTATTAGCAATTTACTTTCAAGTTATTTAGGATCAAATAACAGATTTTATGCAGAAAACCACTAATTTTATAAACATAAAATAAAATTAAAAAATTTAAAAAAAAAAATAGAAACGCCTTACGTTAATAATGAGTTTTTCCGCAATCTAATATGTTTTTTGTTAATACTTACAAGTTTTATGATATAGAAGCCCAAAATACCCTAAAAATATAAAAATCTCAAATTTAATTTGAGGCATTGGCTAATATTCTAATTTCATATTCGTAATTAGCATCAAAAACTTGACCAAAAACAATAGTTGCCATAAATGATGCTTAAATTTGTCCAAATTTTGTTGTCCAGTGAAATATATAAGTAGATACCTCAAAACGTTGTTGTTAAATTTGTTGTAGCTCGAAAGAGCGTGCAAGCCACCCAAAGAACACGAGAGTGAAAAAAAGAGCTGAGCCGCCGCGTCGGTCCATACCTATATAAGATTGCGTTTTAACAATTTATAAATCAAATAATTTTTAGAAACAAGTTGATTCAGTTAAAATCCAGATGCGTTTGAGGAAATGTAACATACACAATGTGGTTAAAGTCATTAAAAATGAGACATTTTCTTCCATATGAAAGCTTTTGATGCTCGTCTAACATTAGCTCGGATGTGAGAGAAAAGGTCTTTTTATAAAAAATTGTAAATTACATGACATTTTAGTCCAAAAAATGATAATTTTAATATAAATCGGTATATTGATTTTTTTTTCTTCAGATTAGCAAAATTTTTTGTAAAAGATATTAAAATCTTATTCATCCAATAGTTTAAGTAATTTAATTTAATATAAATGATTTTATTAATGGCGTTTTAAATTTAGTAATAATTGCTATCTATTATAATATTGCAAAGCAAAAACATTCATTGCAACCCGATTAACCGTAATTAATTAATTTTTACCTGTACCAACTCTTATCAATATAATATCTGTACTAAGGTAAAAAAAAGAAAAAGTTGGTGAAAAAAATTATCGCCCTCAACGTCAAGTTATTTTGGTACAGTTTTTGTCATAACATGCCAGGGTAAAAAATGAGATGATATATATTACTTTTAGATGGCGTATTTTTCATATTTTAAATAAGAAAAGGCTGGGCCAGGATAAAAGACGTTTTAGTCTAAATTTGCAAATTTAAAACATTTTTTAAAGGTGTAATTTGCTATGATACCGTTAAATCCATAAGTCGGTTCCATCGAGGGTAAAGGTAAAATCGAATACCATCGCTAGCCCCTTTTAGTGTTAAACCTTTGGCTACCAGGATTAGTAGTACGAGGTAGGGGAACGTTGCGGTGAAATAGACGACCTAGTTCCAAAAAAAATATCTGATAATTATTTATTTTTAACAATTGTTTTAATATATTTTTTTGGTTTAAGGCACGTGCAAAGTGGGGTTTTATTTTCGTAAAATTTTGAAAATTCTGAAAATTTTATTTTTTTCAAATTTTTTTAAAAAAATTTTTATTTCAGAAAAAGCATTTTATGCACATATACTAAATTTGGCAACTTTTTAAAAATTTGCGTTTTATTTCAAAAATTTTTTTTTGAAAATTTTACGAAAATAAAAACTCACTTTGCACGTGCCCTTATATCTAATTTTGCACCACAAAACAACCCTTTATTATCATTATTAACGGACTGGCCCTGTTTTAAATTGTAAAGCTTGAGATTTGTTTATAAATTTCCGCAGCAAAATCACTGACTGTGCCATTAAATACATTAAACATAAAAATTATTTGACAACATTATTTTGCATATTGTTAACAGAATTTTTTTTCCCCCAAAAAATTTTTTTTGTTTAAGCTTTTTAGGAAATCTGGCATTACAAATATGTAAAATGCCCTTAAATCAAGCTATTATTTTGCTAAAATGCTTTATATAACAGTAAAACGCTTTTATTAGTCTTTTTCAGGGATTGGAACCGCCGCAAAAATTCAAAGTGGTTCCGGTTCCGGTTCCTTTCGAGTGGAACGCGGTTCCGGTTCCGGTTCCAAAAATAATATCGGTTCCGGTTCCGGTTCCAAAATTTTCGCATTGCCCCCTTAAGATTCTTTTTCCCTTTAAATAAATTGCTACAAACGCTCTATATGTGTACATATTTATTGAAAATTTAACATTATTGTATATAAATTTATAAATTGTTCAATTTTAATAGCAATATTGATTGTAACAGATTCGTGTTTATTCTGGATCTTAGTTCGGACAACTTAAATGTTTTACTAAATTTGTGTTTTGATTTCCTTTAATGATAACATCGCAGTATCTACAATGGGAATCTTTATTTTGGGCATGAAAATAGTGCTGTAGGGCATTTTTAAGCTTCATGTTAACGAGGAAATAAAAACTAAAAAATAGTTAAAGTTCAATTGGAACCGCAGTCAAAAATCAAAACGGTTCCGGTTCCGGTCCCTAATTTTTTTCCGCGGTTTCGGTTTTTTCGGTTCCGGAACCGGTTCCGGTTCCAATCCCTGGTCTTTTTAAATCTTAATTTTTACGCAAAAAAAGGTAAAATTATATTTTAATTCTAATGTCTTGCACACCTTTCCGGAGGATTGGATTCCTTTAATTATGATAAGGTATACGACGATCCAAGAAAGAATAAGACAGCCCAGGATGTGCCAATTCATTCCGCCCCAATCTTCTATCGATTTTGTTGACTGCATCATTTTGCTAAAAAATTAATATAGGGACACAAATTCTAATTTTTTGATTTTAATAAATAGGATGAAATTAGCCAATTTAAAACATCTTAATGTTTGATCTTTTAAATTCTTTATTTTTTAACATAATAATCGCATTATTTAGTTTACATGTTATTGTTAATGTAACTAGAATGGTTTAAAAAAAAATCCAAATTTAACCAGTGTGTGTTAAAGCGGCGCTACAGTTAATTTATTATTTATTATATTTTGGATATTAAAAAAAATATCTTTTCATAAATAACATATTTGCCAAAAGTAACCAATCTTGATAATTATTGGCACTAAAAATAATTTTTTTTTTAAATAATAAATTTTTTAAAAATAAAAATAAAAATTTAAAATAATAAATCAACTTTAAACGCACCCTTAAAAAATTTGTTTAAAGGTTTGCTAAATTTTTTATTCGACAAATCAAACTTGAAAAATTCTTCGGAAGGTGCCACGCGCGGTGTTGCATTAGCCAGCGCGGTGTAATAGGTGAGATTCGTCGTGTAACATTGCTTATCAAAGTAAACACCCCCCGTTGATTTGCAATTTATGTCTTGGCTGTAATCACGGACCGAAAAGCAATCTAATCAAAATTGCAATAGAGTAAATGTACAATTCATTATACAACTTTTAAGTTTGTAGATATATTGTAATTTACTTTTCTGATAAATTAAACATGCTTCATGTAACGATGAAATTTGCTTAAACCTTTAATTTAAGTCAAAATAAAAATTATCTTAACCCAAACATTCAAACTTTTATAAGTTTACCCCCCCCCCCCCCCCACAAATACAGGTTAGATGGTTAAAAGATAAGTTATATTGTTAAATTTTAAGGCTATCTGATTGGTCTCAAATTTTAAACATAATTAAATAATGCCATCTTGCTGGCCGTAATTCTTAAGCTCGTGATCATTAATTGATTGCCTAGTACACAGGGTTAAAAGGGGCTATGCCCTGACGGGTGCTGTCTTTTTTAGAGATGTAGGGCAATGGGGGCATTGTTTTAGCAGGTGAATGACTCTGGCCTTCGACTTTTGCCAAAATTGTTAAGTCTTCATACTAGAATAATCCGGTGTTGCGTCGTTATTGACAGAGAGACGCATCATTTAATCCTACCCCCAGGGGTTATGAACGCCGCCACATAGCAATTTTGATGCGCCTCACTCAAAAAAATGGCAAATATTTTTGGGGTCGTTTTACATGAGATATAATATAATCTTTGATAAATGGTCATAAATTTCAATCTAAAGCTCATTATAACTTTAGAAAACAAAATATGATTGTAAAACTTTTAGTGTTCCAGGGTTTGTTGCAATCGGACCAAGGCAATACACGCCTGAACGAAGCAAAGAAGTAGTAAAAGACCCATGCCATAATCACGTTGTAATATATATTCACGAGGGATTGAATGAATACCATACCATAACCGATTCCTGTTACATTTAGAAATAAATTTATATTTAGAATGTTGGAATAATATTATTTTCAACCTAAGAAATCTTGTTAATCCAAAAAAGGAGCAATAATATTGAAAAATATACCAGATTAACTATAAAGATGATGCTACCTTAAGTAAGATTTCGTTATTACAGCTCAAAAGATCAAATAATAATAAATTGGTAATTAATGTGTTTATTTTGAACCCGTGTGTGTAGAAAAATTTTTCCAGACTCTCTGGGCCTCATGCCCAGAAAAAATTAGGATTGGTTTGGGTCAACCTAATTCATTCAGTGTTTTTCGTGTACACCATCTAGAATGTTGTCATTTTATGTATTAATATAAATATGTTTTTAATGAAACGTAATTTAACATCCTCCAAAATTTTAAAAGTCAATCAAAATACTATAGAATAATAATTTATTTAAATTACCTTGCCCTAATGGCATTATTTTCCACACTTTGATCGGTCCTGAGCTAGAGAACTGTCCGACAGATATTTCGATAAAAAAGAGCGGGATTCCCACCAGGAAGAGCATTATGAAGTATGGGAAAAGGAAGGCCCCTAAAACAATAATGTAAAGAAAATGTATTTATCGTTGATGTTTGAACTTGAGTCGGGCCGTGATATTCCGGCCCGGCCCAAAATTTTATTTTGTTAAGGCTTAGCCCACCGAATTTACAAAAACGGCCCGAAAATTAAATGTTACGAGCTAAAAAAAAATTTGATTAAAAAGGATTAATAAATTAGAAAGTGTATAAATAATACCATTTATCATGTGGTTTGTTAAAAATAATTTAAAGAGATATAAAATTAAAGGGCCCGGCCCGGCCTCTTAGGGTCGAACCGGTCTTGGGCCGGGCTGGCTTTGCGTCCCAACTTAGATCTCTAGCTTAAACTAGAAGTTAAAATTTCGCTCAGAGATAGGTTAAAGCATCACAATGTAAAACTTTGAGACGAAATTTAAATTTTTTGGGGTAAGAACAATCAAGATGAGTTAAAATCAATTAAATCTACATTTTTTTTTAAATCGATAATTAGACCGAACCCCAAAAAACTGAATTTGAGCTCTATCTTTATTGTAACCTCTCTGGTTGGACATATTAATATTCCTCATGCGTAAGCTTAATTACCAACAATCTAACTTTTCACGCAAACGAAGATAATAGAATTCTGTTCAAATCTTCAAAATGCTAAGCTCATTTAAAGGTTTGACGTTTCTTATTAGGGCAGTAATAAACAATGTGCTATAGGTAGCCAAGGTCACCAAAGCTGTCATCCAGAATTTTTTTCAAATAATTTACTGTTAGTTATGTGATTTTAACTATCCTATTCTATCGAAGTTAGATTGATTGATTAGTTATTCTATGCTTAACCAAACCTTTTGCCGTATTTAAACAGTGAACGGCCCTTATTCTTAAAATTACGCAAAACAGACCAAAATTAAAGGATCCCAATTACCACGATATGCAATTTGAGCCCAAATCTTTAACTCATTTGGGGCGACCCATCAAGACTTTGCTTCTTTTACCTTCAGCGATAGGCATCTTCCCGCAGTGTTAAAATGAGATTTAACGTATACCGGCTACCTATATGTTAAGGTCTTAAAACACTCTAAATATCCCCATGAAACTAATAAATTTGGGGTCAGTGGAGCTTAAGCTTGAATACGTTTTATTAAAGTAAATTTTATGTTGTAATTTCGTTCCCAATTGAACTTAATCATAAAAGATTATTCGTTAAACCACACGTTCATGATGAAAATTTATGAAAATTCATAAAATAAATAAGCCATTCGTTATAACATTGCGATAACTTAAACGTTTTATTTAGTCCTTAGGCGTTACGTAATATTACAGG
Organism: Acutogordius australiensis; assembly: GCA_030555515.1. Lineage (NCBI taxonomy): Eukaryota > Metazoa > Nematomorpha > Gordioida > Gordea > Gordiidae > Acutogordius > Acutogordius australiensis. Next base: position 7,607,377 of record CM060244.1, read on the forward strand.
TAAAATGGAGGGCTGGGGTAGATCCTTAATTTAAATGCCCTTAGGGCGCGTCGATGAGTTAAGATAATACGAAATATGTGAGATATGCAATCAATTGAAAAATGACAATTTTAAACATATTCTTGCGTAAGATAGAATTCAAAAAACTGTACTTTATTTATACCCAATTTTTATGAAGAGTGGGAAGGGTACTGACATATCAGCTGCTTCAAGAGGGGGCACCCAAAAATTTGCTTGTATTCTGACCCGTACCCAAAACCAAAAGGGCTGCCCCATAAATAAGCATAAAGAATGTTTAATTCAAAAATGTTAGGAACTAAATTATGCAATCATTTTAAATTAGAAATGCGAGAAAAGGTTATATTCCAGTTATAGTGTCCCAACCTCCTACGATTATTAAAGCAAATTAAAAAATCCAAAGATTACCTCCACCATTTTTGCCAGCCATAGCTGGAAACCTCCAAATATTTCCAAGTCCACAAGCGTACCCAACTCCGGAAAGAATGAAATCTAGCTTTCCGCTCCAAGTAGCCCGGCCCGTTTCACATTCCATAGGTTTGTCGACGTCTTTATCGGTATTCATGATACCTTTGATGTGAGAGAACATTTTTTAAAAGTATATATGGAGCAAAGGGAAGAAAAAATATTTTATTTGTAAATTTACAAATAAGGGTTCTAAAACTTATTAAGACGTATCTTATCGATTGATATGTATATGTTTAGTTTTTTGTTTTTCCGGATAACTTTTTGTCAAATTGGTTGGACCACCATATAGCCTTTGACAAAATATAGAATCTCACACGAAATGTACAAATTTTGTCGCAAATTTTGTGGCGAAATTTGAGGAAATAAAAAAATTAATTAAAATTATTTTGCAAAATAAAAATGTAATTTTTTTTCCTTTCAGTTTTACCAATCCATTTATACCATCCGTTTACAAATTGCCTCGTTCTGATTTGCTTCGAGGAGCTGGCTACTTGCCTAAAATAATCTTTTGCACCTATATGTGATTTGTTTAAAAAAAAACACCTGAAGGATGTTAGCTCTACAATTATTATTAAAAGCCGGCTAGGAAAAACAATGCAAGGTGAAAAATTTTGGCACTCCTATTTATTCTCGCCACATTTTTGAGTGTTTAGACCGATTTTTCTCGATTTTTATGATTTTAATTTTACTTTAATTTTATCCTTACCCTTAAAACAACCAAGAAATTAACGTAAAACGTCCTATTCAGGTTTGGCCTACTAAGAGTAATTTAAGCAATGCTTAGGGGCTTAAACAAGGTATAAATAAATTTTTAAGGAATATAAGGGTAACACTTTGTTTGAAATTATTTGACAGTATGTGTTTTTATATAAAAAAATATCATTAATATCCACAAATTAGTTAGTTTTTTTTGTTACCTTCAAGTTTGGCATCAGGCCTTTTTTCCAGCTCCAAGTTCTGACCTGTGAATACGGCTGACCCGACCATTCCATTTTCCAGTCCGGAATCATCTTTTTTTCCAGAAGTAGACCCCTTTTTAGCGAATATCTCCTTCACACCGCGTAATTTGCTCATTTTTAATATTCTAATATTCTATTTAAAGTATACTTAAATCTTTATTAAAACGTTTAGTCTTTAAATGATTTTGAATATTATTATCTTTTTTGTTTTCTTATATACTTCTGGGGAGCTTACGAAATATTTGATCAGGGCCATAGGAGGGTTAAATTTGATTAATTTTTATTAATGGGCAACCTTTCATTTTTTATTAAACCCTTAAGGGCATAATTTTTATTCATTTGACACAATAAATAGGGGGGTGTGTCATTGATCAATCAAAGGTAATTCAGTAGACATAGACATGAATAAATTTGCCTTGAAGCTATAGCTAATACCCGCCAATTCCCTTAAATTATGCAACATTAAAATTAAATAGGGGATTTCGCCGAATCACATCGCGCGTCTGCAATATCACTTAATGGTGTCTGATTAATTTCAATTTAACACACCAGGCAGCATTTAGAATTTGCTTAAATTATGCAATATACGCATCTTTATATGTTAGATTGTCCGTCAGGAAATACGTCGTCTGTAGTAGGCCACTTGGCAGCTTTAATGAGATTGCATATTTGTTCTATTTTCCGAAGAAGAAAAAAAAACGCTATGCACGGATTCGAACCCGCAATCTCCTGCGTGTCAGACAGGAATGTTAGCCATTGAGCTAGCTATCTGTGCAAATAATTAAAAAAAATAGTCATTAACTCTTGCCTCTAAATATTAATGCTATTGAAATAATAGTTGGCAGAGAATATAACTGGATTAAATAAAATACGTTTGGCCTCTCATTCTAGGCATATACCTACTGTTAAAGTAAATCATTCCACAGCTTTAAAATGGATCATCATAGTAGTACTCGTTTTTTTTTTGGAAAATGCAAAAATACCAATAAGCGACCGTAGGTCAATAATTTTTGAGAGTTATGAATTAACTACAGAGATCAATCCTGCCATCATATCAAATCCTTTTACCGTTTTTCCTAATTAAACTTATTGAGTCAGATATAAACATTGAAAATTTTAGGGAAAAAGGTTAAAAAACCAAAAAGATTCAAAAACAAAAATAAATTGAAATTTTATTTTTGCATATTCATTATAGTTAAATTTAAACTTTAAGTAATATTTTCATTAAAAACTACCGATAATATGTCGTGTCGTATTTAAGTTTGGACGCGAAATATTTTGTATTATCTAAATGCCGATTTAAGAGCTTGTTATATTAATAAAATTATTTTTCCATTATTTGTGATTAAAAATATAAGTTACAAGGGATTTTAAAATGCAAAAAAGATTTTTGAATTTTTTCTTTTTAGAGTATATTTAGATCTGTCAATTTGGTCAAAAAAGGCCATTTTTCGTTATAGACGGATCTAAGGAGCCAAAGACGTAGGAAACTAAGAACGAAAAACATATATAAGTTTAGGTCATCATGAGGATGCATTCTTTTATGTTTTTATAAAATTCACGTTTCTGACATAAATATTTGTTGATAATGTTTTCTCCTTTACGTTCTATGTAGGCGATATCGGGTTTTTAGTTTTCTTTCTGATAAGGGCGCGATCAGACTTGATTTACTTTGTTGAAAAAAATTAAAAAATGCTGTATGACATTGAACGCATTTTAACAAAAAAAATTGCCAATCTTTGTTATTAGCATTTTAATAGTCTTTCTGAAAGATAAGTTTTTAAAAAATTTTGAAAAAAAATAATATTTTAAAATTTCAAATTTTTAATTTTTTAGAATTTTTGACAAAAAAGAATGAGTCTAAACGCACCCTCAATTTATATACCATTAATTACGTATTCGCCCGGTGAGTGGTTCAATAAATAAATAAATATTTTTTTTGAATCGCATTTGTAAGCCGGCTTATTTGGAGATCGTAATTGAGTCTCCGGTTCTAGCCCGAGGGCAGGAAAGGTGTTTGATTTAATATTATTTTTTGGGCAAGTGTTAACGGCCCATTATAGTTAGCCCCTAAGTTAACACCCCTTCAAATAGCCCTTTGCTTTTGCCAAATATTAATTGTAGCAAGTTATGGGTCAATTTTCCGCTAGTGTGCCTTTTGGACACAATTTATTGTTTGGCTGCTTTAGTACTCTAGTTATTAATTAATGACGAAGGAATTTTAACATTTATTAAGATATATTGTGAGTGTGACAGAATAAACTAAAATATTTTTACCAATTTAACTCTTCTACAACCGAATTTAGTTTTTGGGGCACGTGCAAAGTGAGTTTTTATATTCGTAAAATTTTAAATATTCTGAAAGTTTTAAAAATTTTATTTTTTTCAAAATTTAAAAAAAAAATTTATTTCAGAAAAACCATTTTATGCGCATATGTTAAATTTGGCAACTTTTTAAAAATTTGCGTTCATGGAAATAAAAACTCACTTTGCACGTGCCCTTAGCTAAATGTATGATTATTTTGACTCTCAAGTAATATTTAGTATAACTTTTGATCTGAATCTATCATCAAATCTAACCCGAACTAACTTGAACCTAACCCTAAAGTCTCTAGCTCTAAATATCCCTTAGACTATATAAATATAATCTCAACATCATGAAGAGATGTATTATTACTATAAACGCGTGTTTGGTAGGCACAATGGTTGGAGGGGCAAAAAATTTAAATTAGTTTTAGGGTTGAATAAAAATATATAATAGTGATTTTTAGGCGCTTGATGAAAGTCTACCTAGAAGCAATTTTATGCCGGAACTGGCCAGTAAAACTCATTAAAATCACGTCTTGATAAAAGGAAAAGTCTATTTCATATTACACCGAATAGTAGAAAAGCTTTGCAGGGGAGTAATTTTATTAGATGAGATTTTCACTTATTATGAAAATTTCAAATATCTTATTGAAATATTTTAAATGTTTTTTAATATAAATTATTTTAAAATTTTCATGATTCAATAAACGAAGATAAATACTTATAAAGTTTTATTTTATTTTGCAAATCTATCATTTTTTAGGCAATTTGATCATTTTATTTGCAAAATGCCGGCATTTAATGCTTTAAAGCTAAGGTGTTACTTGAAAAATTTTAATATAACTAGCTGTATGTGTACTAAAAGCATTGTGTTGCAAAAAAAATTAGAAATGTGCAAAGTGTTATTAAAAAACGAAGAATTATATTTAATTACTTTTATATGAAGATCATAAATAAAAAACTCTTTATCTTCTTCGGGTTTAAAGTTTATTTGAACCTATAAATATTCAAAATGGGAGAAAATTGACAAAGATATATAAGAAAAGATTTAATAATAGAACATTTTATAATTTTAAGTAATTCGCTGTTAAGAAGTTAATGTCAGGATTTATTTTAACCGATGACACGCATGTAACATCCCAAATATGTGGCTTGCCTTAAAAAAATTTTGAAAATTTTTTTTTATGTTTGAAAAAAAAACTACCTTGAACGCGTCCAAATAAAATGCTATATTGAGCCGGTTGTGCATAATGTCAATATAAGGGCTCTTGATGGCACAAGTCTTTAAGTGTTTGGCAAAGGTTTATTGCGAACTTTTATACAGAATAAAACAATCTGTTAATTTCAAACTATGCTTTGCATACGTGAATTTGGATATTTTTATAAAAAATTATGAATTGAATTATTGTATGCCAATAAATATAACTTTAATTTACATAGACAGCTGTAATGAATACAAGAAACATTGTTTATAGCCACAAATTTTCCAAGGATATATATACATAGTTAAGTTGCGGGGAAAAAAATTTGGCTCTTTAATTTTTAACATGGATTTAATCAGCAACTTAATAAATGCGTTATAATGACTAATTGTGGTTTAACAAATCAAATAACCAATCGTTTTTTCGTGATTGATTATATTTCGAACAAAATTTTTTGGGTGAGAATCTATATCATTATTCATTCTTATTGATTCTTCAATAGAAACTACATGAGATTTATTAGCCTACTATAAGAATTCTGCAGAAACAAATATTGAAGGTATATTAATTTTAATTAAACAATAAAGACAATAATAACTTTAGAAAGCCAAGTCCAACCTCTTTTTAGTGATACATCTAGGCCAAGATGTATAAATTCGCAGCTTTTCTTTGTTTTGAACTATTCCATTTATTTGCGAAGTGTCGCTTTATCTTATTTTTTATTAAGGAAAAAGTAAGGGCCTGGCCGTGCCTTAGATTCAAAAGCCAAAGGGTAGTATTAGACCAGGCTAAAAATTGGTGACAATAGCTGTGATCAGATTCCTGGACAGTTAAAGAGGTTCAAAATATCTAAAAGTTTAGGTAGGACACAGAAAAATAAAAGTTCTGATAGAGCCAGGAAGTGGCCGCAACGATTCATGGGTCTTGAAACCCATAACTTTGCATGTGGTTTTAGGCCGAAAATAAAATTTAAAAATTTTTATATATTTTGTGTTCCTGGAGCAATTGATTTTTAAAATGTTAAAAATTTAAACATATATCTATACATAATAGGGCTCGGCGCAAAAACAAAAACGCAAGGTCAAAAGCGCAAAAACGAAAATAGTGGCAAAAACGAAAATAGTGGCAAAAACAAAAATAACTAACAATGTCCATTTTTATTTTTAATATGTAAGTTTATTTATTTCGATTGGGATATTGAGTAAAACTCATGATATGTTTAATTTGTGCAAAGAGAATTCTGATTAAAGATGTAATTATCGAGAACTATAGTTCTTACGTTTGTTTTCTTATACCTAGGACAGTTGCTCTATAGGTAAATAGAAATCTATTTTAATCTACGCTTTATTTTTTCCAATATTGACTAAATATTTTTTTTATTTAAAAATTTAAATAATAAAAAAACTTTAAACGCGCCTATAAGAAAATAGTGGGGGAAATGTAAACAAGTCTGAATTATTATATTATTTTTGCACATATACATGACAAATATTATTTTTTTCATTCATCAAGTTTTTATGTCAAAATAACAAATGCTATTAACATGAAATAACGTAAATACATTATTTTAAATGAATTTAAAAGTTTATTTTCTATGTTAAACATAACAGTTATTAACTAGCTTACATATTTAAAATGAAATTTTCTGACAGCCCAAAAATTATAAATAGAGGATAGTTAATGTTTATAATTTCATATATATTTTTTCCTTCATCTTAATTTATTTTAAAATGCTTGCACCTTTATCATTAAAATGGGAGCAATATAAATTTAAATCTATTATAGAATAAAGAACATATACAGCTTAATATACTATAATTGCATGGATAAATTATAATGATTGACAAAATAATTTAAAGTATAAGTAATCAAATTTTTTGAATGCAGGTGCATAAAAATTTTTTGGTACAAAAAATATAAATGAAACATTAACCTATAATGGTTAAACATAAGGTCAAAACAAAAAATGATGCTACAAAAATAAACATTGTTATCAAAAACAAAAACTTTGACATGAAAGCAACCAAAAACAACCTTGATCAAAAACCAATAAAAGTAAAAACGTCAGTACATGTGTTTTTGTTTTTTATTGCCGACTCCTATTACATGAATAGACACAGGTCGACAAATAGCAATGTCAGAAAAAACAGTTTTTGAAACTAAAATGAAATTACCCCTCTTGATCTTATCACACATACATTTTCAGTTTTCCGATGTTTCTTTTGCTACGTCCATATAAAAAATGGCCATAATGACAAATTTTACAACCTTGAGGATGTCTAAAGAAAAATTGTTCATAATTTTTTTTTTCATATAAAAATAAGTCATAACGTATGTTTTTTATCTCAAATAACGAGAAATAATTTCAAGTATATCCATATATCAACATTTATAATTCGAAATATTGCATCTTAACTATAGGACACGATTATATTATTGATTTTTAATTTGAATTAAGTTTACATTTATTAACTGTTGTATATATATAAAACAGATTTAATTTTTGTTTTTTAATCTTATATGTTTTTTAACATTTTTTTGAAATTTTAATATTTATAGCTGACTTAACAAGTTTGATTAGAATAAACGGTAAACGGATTTAAAAATTTCCAAGATGGCTCGTTTGGTTTCTTTAGTAAGCTCATATCAAAGTTGCTGTAGTTATAGCAAAACTTATTGGTAAAAAATTAGTAGTGGAATTCCAGCTTCATTGGCAATGTTGGTAGGATGAATTAAATATATTCAACGTTTAAATATTTCAAATACGATTTAGTCTTTTTCCAATTAGTTTCTCTATAATTGTTGGAGAGCCCAGCAAATCTAAATTAAGGATTGTGGTCGGGTTAAATATTTTATGTTTATTTTTTCAACAAACAATGTATATGAGGTAAGGCTCTCGTGTTCCACCTTAGCCCTTATTTTTTGTTTCTTTACAAATTCCTTATTTTTTTATCATGAAAAATAAATGGGCCGAGTGTGCTGGATTGAATACTTATGTTTGCGCTAGGCCGAGGCAAAAAAAGTTTCGTGTTGTGTAAATTCCGGCCTGTAAAAATATCATAATTATCAATATTAAAATTTTTTGATGTTGCAACAGCGTGTCATTACCATATGTCTAATGTTCTTTAAAACAATTTTCTTAAGCAAAGGTATTCATGGATTTTAAAGGCCCGCCCCAAGATATACTTGAAGTATTTTGTACCATCCTCCATGTATATATTTTTTTTTCCTCTTTAAAAATTCTACCACAATTTACATATATTTAAAAATTCCTATTTAAAATCTTATTTTTTGACATAAAAATCTTAAGAAAATTTAATTTATACAATATGATTCTTCCTGATATTCAGATCAAAAATACAGTGAAAATGCTTCGAAAGTTGCTTAGATCTTTAGCAATGTCGAAAGGCAAAAAACTCGTCACCAACGATCAAATTTTGAGCAAAAATCACGAATTGTCATCAGGTACAAACTTTGAAAGCAATCATTGTAGCAACAACCTTGATATAACTGAAAGTATCCACATTAAGAATGATCATATCCAGAGAGAGAAAATGCTCAACACGCCAGGTGAAATTGCTAATGCTGGGGAAACTTCTTCTGTACTCGGAAAGCCTGAACAGAATTTTGAAGCTAAAAGAGACCACTGGACGGGCAGATTTGATTTCTTGATGTCTGTGATGGGATACTGTTGCGGCCTTGGCGGCGTTTGGCGGTTTCCAACTATGGCGGGAAAGAACGGAGGAGGTGAAAAATTATTTTCAAATGCGTTTATTAGTTTTGATGTATTCAATTTTTACCTTTCGTGACCTTTTAAAAAAGAAGATATTCTAAGCTGGCAGTCTTAAGGTCGACATTACCGAAATAATGTTTCAGCGAATTTAACAATATGATGGCTATTCCATATAATTCGTTTATTTTTATTCTAGACTCGTCTATATTGATAAATATAAAAAAAACTAGATATATTCAGAAAAATTTACTGATTTTGCGACCTCGAAAAATATCTGAAAAAAAAAATAAAAAATTTTTTTAGAATTAAATTTCCCGTAACTTCTATATTTCATCTTTAATAATGATAAATAAAATTTAAGTATATCAAGCACTTGCATCAACATTAAAATTATACCTAATAGGCACCCCAACCCAATAGTCATATTTATTGGGTAGAAATAAATATATTACTTTATGTTTAATTGTTAATTGATTTGATATTTTTTTGGGTTTGCCTTTATGTTATAGGGAACTCCCCTAATATTACACTATAACAGTGTATATAAGGGATCCCAGTGTATAGAAATTTTGATTTGCGACATTCAATATGTAATGATCAAAGACCACATATTGAACGTTTCACTTAGTGAGCTCCGCTCATAATACTTATACTGGTAGATATAAGGGAACTAAGTTTTTTAAGATTTTAGTCAAGTGACACTGAATGTTAATTGATCGGGTTCATTTAGTTGAATATATTTCTAATTACAAATAGATATCTTTGAGCGATAATTTTAAGTATGTTTCCTATTGAGGCTATTTTTATTAATTTAATAATTTATATTTATTGCATATATATATACGTAATATATATGTATATATAAAAATCATATATTATTTTAATGTAATGGAATTCGGCGAAGACAATGCTGTAAATTTGTCTTCATATGATCATGTAAATTTTGTGGCATATTTTCTGAAATATCCTGGAGTGTACAAGCACAGTTTTGGGATAAAAGGTCCAAAACTGTGCTGTCGAGGAGGCTGGTGTCTCCAAATTTTCTACCTCTTTTGTTTATAGTAAATGGTATGGGTTGCCCATTTTCTATTACATTAAATGTTTTTCGGCGATAGCGGTTGATGCTAGACACAGAAAGGTCCAATATACTAGATATTTCTTTGGCTGATTTCTCCTTTATGGATTCATAAATGCGAAATTTCTCTGGGGTCCATTTCGAATATGGTTTATGTGTTTTTGTATTGGGGACATTTTCATTATCAAAATTGTCATTTTCAAGAAGATTGGCAATGTTTTCATTATCAAAATGGTCATTTTCAAGAATATTGGCAATGTTAAACATTAAAAATAAATTTTTGCTTATAATTTTAAAAAATTTAAATTTATAAATATGTAACAATTTATACATTATCATTTTTACCCCTTATATAATCAAGTTTTTCCGGATATTTACAATTGAAGCCCTAACAGAACTTAAAACAAATATCACCTCAAGTATTGCAAAAATCCAACTCCGGAAAATAATACCGGATCATTGATCAATGTAAAAAACAACATTCTCTTTGAAACTCATTCAATTTCTCCAAAACTTAATTACATAACAATGTACTCTCCTTCCGTGCACACCGGAACATGTAAATACACTTTACATAACAACTCTTTGTAATTAGAAATATATTCAAAATAATGAACGCGATCAATCGACATTCGGTGTCACTTGACAAAAATCTTAAAGAACTTAGTTCCCTTATATCTACCAGTATAAGTATTATGAGCGGAGCTCACTAAGTGAACGTTCAATATGTGGTCTTTGATCATTACATATTGAATGTCGCAAATCAAAATTTCTATACACTGGGATCTCTTATATACACTGTTATAGTGTATTATAGGGGGAGTTCCCTATATGTGTTTTTGTATTGGGGACATTTTCATTATCAAAATTGTCATTTTCAAAAAGATTGGCAATGTTTTCATTATCATTGTCATTTTCAAGAAGATTGGCAATGTTTTCATTATCAAAATTGTCATTTTCAAGAAGATTGGCAATGTTAAACATTAAAAATAAATTTTTGCTTATAATTTTAAAAAATTTAAATTTATAAATATGTAAAACAATTTATAATCATTTTTACCCCTTATATAATCAATTTTTTCCGGATATTTACAATTGAAGCCCTAACAGAACTTAAAACAAATATCACCTCAACTATTGCAAAAATCCAACTCAGGAAAATAATACCGGATCATTGATCAATGTAAAAAACAACATTCTCTTTGAAACTCATTCAATTACTCCAAAACTTAATTACATAACAATGTACTCTCCTTCCGTGCACACCGGAACATTTAAATACACTTTACATAACAATACATCTCTTTGTAATTAGAAATATATTCAAAATAATGAACGCGATCAATCGACCGACATTCGGTGTCACTTGACTAAAATCTTAAAGAACTTAGTTCCCTTATATCTACCAGTATAAGTATTATGAGCGGAGCTCACTAAGTAAAACGTTCAATATGTGGTCTTTGATCATTACATATTGAATGTCGCAAATCAAAATTTCTATTCAGGATCCCTTATACACTGTTATAGTGTAATATAGGGGGAGTTCCCTATGATTAGTTATCAAATTCATGTTATAAATGAACTAAATTATGACGTTATTTTTTATTTTTCTAACTGACCTTTAAACAAAAACTTACAAGTGTTATAAAAGAACTTATTTTAATACGGGGATAATATTTGTGCTATTAAAAACAGGTCAACAAATTATAGAGAGTTATGAGTTAACTAAAGAGATCAAACCTGCCATCTTAGGGATTTTAAAATTTGTTTACCTCTTTTTCTAATCAAACTTACATCAAAAATTTAAAAAAAAACAAATTTAAAAACAAATTGAATTTTAATATTTGCATATTCACAACAGTTGAACTGTTATATTCAAACTTCACATAATATATTAAAAACCGATAATATATGGTGTCGTATGTAAGTTTAAAGTATTGTAATATCTAAATGCTGATGTATAAACTTTTATAAAAAAAATTATTTCTCATTATTTGAGATGACAAATATAAATAACAAGGCATTTTTACATAAAAAAAAGATTCTTTTTTTTAGGGTTTTCTCGAGGTCGCAAATCTGTTAAATGCCATTTTTGATATGGACGGATCAAAGAAGCCAAAGGCGGAAGAAACTAGGAAAAAAGAAAAATAAATATGAGATTAGGCCAATGTGGATGCATTCTTTTATGTTTTCATAAAATTCATTTACCTTACAATAATTGTTGACCTGTGTATGAAATCTGTATAAATTTTCAGGAAATCTGGGCCGGTTTGTCCATAACAAAAGTCCAGGCAATGCTTGGGAGAGCCTGTCAATTTTTGAAAAAAAAAATCTAACAAATTTAGAGGAAAAATATGTGTGTTAATCGCTTAATAAATGTATTCTTATAAGCGCTTATAAAACCCGGACAGATTTGAATATATTCTTATGATAGGGTATGCACCTGCCAATGAAATCGATTGTTTAGGCTTTGAATTAAGAGTTTGTCGACAGTAAATGTTCGCAACCAACTCGATCATTAGAATTATAGTTACTCTGTTACACTTTCACATGTCAGACCGTTATTTGTTTTTCCCGTAAAATGTAAAAATGAAAATTTTCTATTCGCGTTTTAACGCATTCTATCAATGCCGCCAAAGAAATAATTCGTAATCCATTACATGACCATAAATCTTGTGTTTTTTTTTTAGAAAAATGACATGCCCTATGTTTAACATATTACATTTTAGACATAAATATATATTTAGAATTCAAAACATTCTGTGCTTATATAAATTTTTTAATATTTTTAGGTGCTTTCCTCATCCCTTACGCCATCTTGTTAATCCTGGTATCAATACCGATATGCTTTATGGAATTGACATTAGGTCAATTTTCCAGTTCCGGGCCGATTAAAGTTTGGAAAGTTGTCCCAATTGCTCAAGGTTAACTTATTTATTGAATTTTTGGTAAGCAGTATTGAAACCTCATTAAATAATTATAGAAAAGGGAACATATATTAAAAGTTAGTCAAACATTTATTAAAGACGCATTTAATACCCCAGGAACTATATACGTTGCATTGCACCCAGTTTTACTGCTCCCTAGCACCCAAAAAAGTATAAAAATCTATTGAATATATAACCCAAACAATATGCATTGCAATATTTAGGTATAGGATACGGTATGGTATTCATACAATCTATCGTGAACATCTACTACAACGTGATTATGACCTGGGTTCTCTTTTACTTTTTCGCTTCAATGCAATCGCCCCTCCCCTGGGCCGAATGTAACAAACCTTGGAACACTCCGAGTAAGTGTTGTTATAAGAATGTTTTAATTCTAAAATGTTAGTGCTGATCCAAATATGCTATGTAAAAATAAAAAAAATTGTTTATTTTTTGTTAAATATGATTTCGAACGTGCCCTAAATAAAAATTGACCCGTTTCAGAGATAAACACTTTTAGATTTTAGACGGGTTGGGCTAAAATTTTCATGATTCTTGACGGGCCAAGTTCGAAATTTTCCTCCCCCGTATTTTACAAAATTATAGAATTAATTATACATTCTTTATTTAAAAAATTAAATACCTTTAGGTAACTGTTAAGTGGGTCTAGGGAAAAAATTTGTCAATATGGCTATTTAGGTCAAGTAATATTGGCCAATATAAAACTCTGGAATAATATAAAATAGACAATTATACAGATTGCTTTTCAAATAACGATTTTGACCGTGCCTTAGAGTGCAAGACTAAAGGTGGCATCTATTACGCACATGATTGTCAATTCCAAAATCTTTCTTTCTATTACGGGTTAGTAAACCTCACTCAAAGGATATCACCTACGGAGGAATTTTTCAAGTACAAAGTGTCAAATTAAATTTCTAAAACAAGTAGCTTATATTTTAATATTATTTTTTTGTTAATATATATTTACAATTTGAACTTTTCTTATTCTATTTTGTTTACATATTTAAAAAATATAACTGTAACTTTATTTATCAATTAAAATGACGATTTATGTATATCCAACATCTACATTTGGGTTTTATAATATATGCATATTGACTTTTAAATAACACATTTTTTGTTTGGTTTAAAATTATTCTATTCTAAATTATTCGTAATTTAGTTATTTTTAAAAAATTTTTAATATTTTTTTGTCTTTGAATATTTTTTTTTTCCCTATAACTCTTTTGATATATTTTTAAATAGCGGTCTTACAAAGTTGGACAATACTTATTTTAAAAATCCGAAGGATTGTATCCTTAATCTGATTTATAAATTTAAATGTCTAAAAAAATTGTTAAACAGTGTTTATAACACATACAAAGAAGGCGCTATACATATTAAGAACATTATAATTTTACCAATTATAGGTTTTCAGACATGGTCCGTGGCCTAATGGCGCTAAAAATATTTCGCGTCAAAAACATTTAGTAAAAATCCCTTCTATCTATTAAATATTGACAGTGCCTAGGTTCCAAGCATTGCTTGTGATGCCATTATAGATGGACTGGCCCTGGAGGTCACATTTGATCAAAACCTCTATGTGTAGGCAATCCTAAGGAGACTATCTGTACACCTTTCAAGATCCAAACATTCCTGTCTTACACGCAGGAGATTAAGGGTTCAAACTTGTACATAGCGTTTTTCTTCGAAAAATAGAAAACATGACCATTGAAGCTGCTGAGTGGCTTACTAAGGCAGTAGGCCCGAAGGATATGCCTAATGTAGCCTAGGCTAAAAACATAGTTCACCGGCGTGTCAGTAAACCTTACTACGAGTCAAAGCCCTAATTGGGTATGGCCCCCCATATGGGGAAAGGTATATGGGAAACCTCAACCCCAATCTTTTTTCTCAAATAATTTAGATTCAAAACCCTATTAAAATGCCTGTTGCCTTCTAGCGATGCTTGGCTCCTATGGGCTGACCGGCCATGCCTGTAATATCGGCTAAAAAGAATAAATCCATTACCATTTTATTATTTTTAATGTCTACCCATATTAGTAATAAAATGTTACAACCTACAAAAGCAATCGAAAAGTTTGGCAGTTTTCAGTGGTCCATGATTTTGACACTCTTCGCATCTTGGGTCATAGTTTACCTCATCATCATTCGCGGAATCAAATCCTCCGGAAAGGTATATAAGTTTATTATATTGAATCACGATCATTCTGATTGAATAATGTAAAAAAAAAGGATTAAGTTTTTCCGAAATTTTTTTTTAATTCATGATTTTTTTTTTTTTTACATTAATCGTGGAGCAATAAAATATACTCATCGATTTTTATATATTTATATCCGGGGCGTATTTAGGGGTGGTCAAAAGGGGGCAATTGCCCCCCTTTAGATTTTTTTTTAATTTTTATGATGTAATAACCAACGGTTGAATCTATATATCAAACATATAAAAGGGAGTAGAAATCATAATTGCTATTTTTTGGAAAATATACAACCTTAGAATTAAAATTTTGTTGCTTTACCAAAAAATTTCTTGCCCCCCTTTAGAAAAGTTTCTGCATACGCCCATGATTTATATACTATTTATTATCCATAAAGGTAAGTTTTTTATATGATTGTAAAAATCGCGAGATAGATTTAAAACACATACAAATATTTAGTTTTGGCAATATCATAATTATTACCTAAACGGCAGGGCATATGTTTTAATCATAAAAATTTTATATTTTTAATAGGAAGCGTTTAAAGTTCATTCATTTTTTTTTTTTTAAAAATTTAAAATTTTTGAAATGGTTTTTATATCAATTATTCTAATCATTGTTTTTACAAAATTTTCTTCATGAGCAAATGTTCATTTAAAAATCTTTAATATATCTATATTCTTAAGAAAGCCAATAATTATTTAAAATCTTTCATATAAAAATTCTAATGCCTAATTCCTAACATTGAACGAATATTTTTGTGTAGTTTTCATAATTTTTAAAAAATTTCCAAAAATGAATGAGCCCTGAGGCGCCCTAGGAAAAATTACTTTTTCAAGTTGAGTGGGTGGGTCTGAAAAGCAAAATCCTTAAATGCAAAATCCCAAAAAGCAAAATCCTAAAACGCAAAAACCGGAAGTAATTAATCATTTTAAAAAAAATGGGCGGAGATTTTATTTTTTACATTTTTATGAAATTTGTCAATATTTTGATTGTTTCTTTGATGTTTAAGTAATTTTTAAGGGATTTTGCCTTTTAGGATTTTGCGTTTTTCGGCCGAATTCAGTAATTTTGACAAAATTTATTTCAGATTGATTAATATGGTGTCCCTTTGATGTTTTAAGGTAAAATTTTGCCGCTTTTAGGGATTTTGCGTATTTTGGCCGAATTTAGTAGTTTTTCAGGCAAATTTTTTTTTCTGATTATGAATTGATTAATATGGTGTTCCTTTGATGTTTTAAGATATAATTTTTCAGCTTTTCCGTAGCGTTTTTTGGCCGAATTTAGTAATTTTTAGGACAAGTTTTTTTCTGATTTTGATTTTTATTAATTAATATGGTGTTCCTTTGTTGTTTTAAGCAGTGTTTAATAAAATAGAATTCAGCCGCAGTGAATTCCTCAATTCTAGTGAATGGTGAGGAAAGAAAAAAGTGAATATGAGGGAATTCAATTTTTCACGGGGGTGAAAAATATTCAAATGAAAAATTTTCATTTAAAAAAAAATGAATATTCTTCATTTTAATAAAAAAGAACTCAATTTTTTGGTAAAACGGAGTTTTGATAGTATTGAAGAACCTGTTTTCTTTTTTTTTCAATATGGAATTTTTTCAAATGAGTCGGAGTGAGGTACTCTGGGCAATTTTTGGAAAACTTTAGTATATGGCCAAACTCATTTTTGTTATTTTTAAATTTTATTATAATTAAAATTTTCATAAGTTTTTTAAAGAACCAAGCTCAGATTTATTAACTTTTAAATAATATATCCTTAATTTGGTATTCTTGGGTACTAAATGCCATTTATAATTAATTCACACTCAAAGCAATTATACCCATATTCAACAGCAGTTCCCTGTAATAATCTTAAAGTTCATTCAGCTTGTTCGGAGAAGACATTTGAGCTCATTTGAGGAGAAAAGAAACAAAATGCATTTTTTTTGAGAATTATTCATTTTTACAATTAGGAATTTTTTTTGAGGTGAGTTGTAAGAGAAAGGAATTTTTTTTTTCATTTAAATTTTTTCAAATAAGGGGGGGGGGGGGGTAAAAAATGGTAAAGAGTTGAGTTCAAAATATGGCTAGTTTTGCCAAATATTTTGAACTCCAGCTCTTACAAATAATTAAACACTGGTTTTAAGGTAAAATTTCGCCGCTTCTCGGGGATTTTGCGTTTTTTAGAATTCAGTAATTTTTCAGAAAAATTTTTATTTCTGATTTAGAATTTAATTGATTAATTTGGTGTCCCTATGTAGTTTTAAAATAAAATTTTGCCGCTTTTCGAGGATTTTGCATTTTTTGGCTGATTCAGTAATTTTTAGACAAATTTTTTTTTCTGAATTTGAATTCTGGAAAGTTCATTATTAAGGTCATTAATAGATTGATGTGTACAATTTGAACTAGGCTCCTTAATATACATAAATAATAATAACTTACGTTCATAGTTTCATTAACAGGGATGGTCTGATTATCTTTTAGAACATTATCATAAGATAAGTACCATAATTATAAATTAAAAAATTAAAAAACTTGATCATCTTACAGTTCTATATCACATTCTTTTAAACTTTTGTCAACCTTAGATTTTGTTTGATTTAAATTTTTTGGGCTATAAGATTTCTTTAGTAATTTAACAACATTTTCAGTTAAAATTAATTTTAGAAGAATGTGGCAATGTTGGTTTTGGTCATAATTTTCTCATTGTTTCTTCTTTGTTTTTTTGGTTTTTAAACTATATTTTGAAGGCTAAATATACATATATAATATTTACCTGACAAGCATATCTGATAAAAAATAGTGAATATAAAAAATTTATGATAGGTAGTAAAAATAAACAGATTTTTTTGCAATAAGCTAAATGATATTTAGTTTTTTTTATAAAGATGTCTTTTGCAACTTCGCCAAATCAATTATAACTCTTATTTTAACCGAAAGTTTAGCGGGCAGTTTTTTCGCAATTGGCACCCGAGAAAATTTTTTTTTAACACTGAACCAATATTTTTTTTTTCTAATTTTAAAATTTTTAAAAAAAATTTCCAAAAACGAACGGAGTCTGAACGCCCTTGCAAAAAAATATAATTTTAAACTATTAAATATACGCTATCTAGTTGTCCTATTTTAATTTACTTTTAAGGGCGCATAATAACATTGTTTACCGTTCATTACTAAGTTTATTTATTTCGCATGCTTATATTCGGACATTAAATAACGGAAAAACAAAATTAATTTAAGGTGGCCAAAATACGCAAAATCATCGAAAAGCGGCGAAACTTTACCTTAAAACTTCATAGGGACACCATATTAATTACAGAAAAAAAAATTTATCTGAAAAATTACTAAATTCAGCCAAAAAACGCAAAATCCCCGAAAAGCGGCAAAATTTTACATTTAAACACCGAAGGAACATCTTATTAATCAATTAAAATCAAAATCAGAAAAAAAAATTGCTTAAAAATTGCTGAATTCGGCCAAAAAACGCAAAAACCCCGAAAAGCGGCAAAATTTAACCTTAAAACTTCATAGGGACACCATATTAATCAATTAAAATCAAAATAAGAGAAAAAATATTTTGTGTGAAAAATTGTATTCCGCCAAAAAACGCAAAATCCCGGAAAAGCGGCAAAATATTACCTTAAAACACCAGAGGAACACCATATTAATCATGGATTGGAACCCCCGGAACCGGAACCGTAAGAACCGGAACCAGCCAAAATCTTTGGAACCGCACACTGGAACCTGGAACCGGTTCCTGAATTTTCTCCGGTTTCGGTTCTGGTACCGGTTCCTAAGTTCGCCGGTTCCTGGTTCCGGTTCCTATTCCTGGTTCCGGTTCCTATATTATTATAACTTAAATTCATCTAACAGATACATATTAAATATATAAAAAAATTCTCCACCCAAGAATTGAACCCATTAAGCCCAAACGTATAAGCCGTCGCTTGAACCACTACACATTGGAATCTCTTTTAAATTATATTCATTTACTTTATTTATTCTGATATGGAAAAACGCGAGTCTGCATACCTAAAATCTCCTGTTTTACTGGCAGCGATATTTTTAGATCCTAGGTACAAAGATCTTTTATCGGTTCAGGAAAAAGCTGAGGCTCGATCTCATCTAAAAGAACTTTGGAATAAAATGTTGATGCTGGAGGATAAGAGCTTATTAATAATTGATGAAGACCTCCTTGATTGTACAAGATGAAGAATTTAATAATTATCTCAAAAATCACTCAAGTCAAGTGAATCTCGTTAATTTCGATACTTAGAAATCAATTGATTCTCAAATATCAGAATTTGAAAATCTTCCTTTTAGTTCAGAATTTACTAGTATAATCGCTTTTTGGGAAAAGGCATCAGCCCAATTTCCCCAGCTTTATCAAATTTTAAAAATACTACTTAGTGTTACCGCAACACAGGTATATTTTTATTTTGTTATTTTTAGGTTAGTGTAGAAAGGTCGTTTTCGACCCTTAAATTTATATTATCGGATATAAGGGGGAAGACATCAGAAGAACTTTTACAAGCTATTTTGTTAATTAAATTAAATAATGATTTAACAAAATAAATTTATTATATATGATTATATATATAAATATTGTTATTGTAAATAAAAGATATGTAATTTTGTATCCTATCGGTATATTTTATATATATACACACGTGCACACTACATTTTGTAATTAAAAAATATTTGGAACCGGAACCGGAACCGTATGAAAAAAAAAATGAAATGGAACCGAAACCGGTTCCATGAAAAATTTTGGAACCGGAACCGGAACCAGTGAAATTTTTCGGACGGTTCCAATCCCTGATATTAATCGATTAAAATCAAAATTAAAAAAAAAATTTGTTTGAAAAATTACTGAATTCAGCCAAAAAACGCAAAATTTCAGATAAACGGCAAAATTTTACCTACATCAGAGGAACACCATATAAATTTATTAAAATCAAAATCTGAAAAAAATAATTTGTCTGAAATATTACTGAATTCGGTCGAAAAACGCAAAATCCTTAAAAGCAAAATCCCTTAAAAATTACTTAAACATCAAAGAAACAATCAAAATACCGACAAATTCCATAATAATGTAAAAAATAAAATCTCCGCCCATTTTTTTAATTAATTACTTCTGGTTTTTGCGTTTTAGGATTTTGCTTTTTGGGATTTTGCATTTTAGGATTTTGCTTTTCAGACTTACCCATGTTGGGATGATATTCCACATTATTTTTCGTGGGGGCGTTTGGACTACACAAAACAACAAATATCATGTCTCAAAAATTAAGTTTATGAAACCATAGAAGCATGCATACTCAAGGACTTATCTCATATATATTTTCCTTTTTTCTTAGTTTCTTCCACCTTCTCCTTAGATCCGTCCATATTGAAAAAAGGCCTTTAATGGCGAAATTGACAGATTTTGCGATCTCGAGAATACCAAAGAAAATTAAAGAATTTTGTTTTCATATGAAATTTCCTAGTAACTTATCTTTATGATTACAAATAATGAGGAATAAATTTTATAAGTATATCAAGCTCTATCAGCATTTGGAGAATACAAAATATTTCGCGTCAAAACTTAAATACGAAACGATATTATCGGTGTTTAATATATTATTTGAAGTCTGAATTAAACAGCTTAGCTGTTGTGATTATGCAAAAAAAAATTTAATTTATTTTTAATTATTTTTGTTTATTTTTAACATTTTTTTCTAAAATACTGAATGTTTATAACTAAATTTGATTAGAAAAAATGGTAAACGGATTTGAAAGTCCCTAAGGTGGCAGGTTCAATCTCTATGGTTAACCCATAACTCTCAAAAATTTGTTGACATATGTAAGAGAACATTTTTTTTAAATTGTTTTGATAATATATATATAATATAAATATTTTGATATACGGGTCTTAATATAATACAGGTGGTATACTTCACGGCCACGTTTCCTTATTTGGTCCTGCTGGTGTTTGTAGTAAAAGGCGCAACTCTTCCCGGAGCAATTGATGGAATTCGATTTTACATTTTCCCTAAATGGAAGCGATTGCTGGATTTGCAGGTCAAGCTTTGTCAGAATTAATTTCATTATCGGTCAATTATGAAATAAGATAATGTCTGTGATTGCGTAATCTTTTGTACTTTACCAATTTCAAAAAGATTTCTATTTAATGACTAAGTAATAAGCCAGGATAGGAAGAGAGCTCTTACATCCCAAACTTTTCAAAAAACTGAAGTGATGCCAAAAATAAATTTTTATATATTAGGTGTGGACAGATGCTGCAGGACAAATGTTCTTTACTATAGGCTGTGGCATGGGAGGTCTGCACGCACTCGCAAGCTATAACAAATTTAATTACAATTTATTAAGGTTATTATTATCCAATGATTATTATATTATAATAATTAAATTTATCGAGGTATTTTATTAATATAGCTTGTTATTGTAAAAATTGTGAACATTTTTTAAAGTTTTTTAGTAAGTCAGCATAGTAATTGTCATTTTTCGATTTTTTTGTGGTAAGAGCAGGCTTAAACTATGATATTTAAAACCAGAAATGAGATTAAGCTAATAGTCGAAACAACCCTGCTTGCCCTTTATTCAAGATATGGATATAGTTTTATTGCTACCTGTAAAAATTAAATGCTTAATATATGACTTAGAGACTGCTGGATCTTAGTGCTGGCTAACACGTTCACGAGTATATTCGCAGGCTTCGCCATATTTTCCATTATAGGACATATGTCATTGATTAAGCAAACCCCAGTGGAATCTATTGCAGCATCCGGTAAGGTCATAATTTTTATTATTGAAATATGACTTTGTCTGATATACATAATTTACAATTGAGTGGGGACAAGGGGAGCATATCATTTTTGCTCCTTTATTAAGGAGGTGAAAATTGACATATCTACTTTATTATGCTTAGGAGTAGGTATTATATAAATCTTCGGTACGGGAAAATTAACGATTAGACGATGAGATAAAAATGGCTGCAGCTTAAGTCTTAATTATTTTAGTCTCTTTGAGCTTTTAGCCCTAATTTTTTCTGAAACTTTAAAACAATTATAATGAAACTATTTTTTTTTTATAAAAAAATAAGGGGTGTTAAAGCAATTAAACGAGTTTGACCGGTCAAAAAATTGTATATTTCTTACCAATTTATCAAACAATAATTAAGCTTAATTTTTTAGTTGTGGAACCTTCCTATCAATCTTTAGTATACCAAGGTTTATAACAATGTATTTGTCCATCTTTTTTTATAAAAAAAAATCTATGCTTCGGGTATGGAACTACTGACGGCTGATGCCTAGTAAGCAATATAAAAAATACAAAAAAAGTGGTTGCACAGAATTAACAAGCGTTTGGTCGGCTGTGGTTCATAACAAAGGTCTTAAAGTTCAAACTATTGCGCAAAACTAGAAAATATATATTTTAAAATTGCCTCTTACAAGTAATGAGGAT
This sequence comes from Acutogordius australiensis, assembly GCA_030555515.1. Classification (NCBI taxonomy): domain Eukaryota; kingdom Metazoa; phylum Nematomorpha; class Gordioida; order Gordea; family Gordiidae; genus Acutogordius; species Acutogordius australiensis. Next base: position 7,629,734 of record CM060244.1, read on the forward strand.
ATTAAAAGTTCCCTGTTACAAAAATACAACATTTCAGATTTTCCATTTTTTTCAATTATTGTCAAACGAAAAGGTTCTGGGCTTGCGTTTATAGCATACCCCGAGGCATTACTTTACCTCCCGTTTCCAACAATCTGGGCCCTCATCTTTTTCTTTATGCTATTTACCCTGGGAATAGATTGTCAGGTTAATATACTTTGTGTTATTTTGTATTATATAAATCATGAAAACTTATTTAATATTTTAGTAAGGATGTTAAAAATATATAGTTTTTTCGCTATGAATTTCGATAAGACGTGTTTATCGAAGGTCTGTGATTTTAGGCTTTGGTGAAAATTTCCCGGAAAATTTTTGCCTTCACAAGGCCATATGCGGCGGAATATTATTTGAACTTGGCTTCTACGTTCAAAATGTATATTCGATAAGCGTATTTTTGGCGTGACACAGTCCAGTGTGCATTTTCACCGACATATTTTCTGGACTTGACCTCAGCGTGCGTCAATGTTTCGTCGGAAAATTTTGCTTAAATTAGCCAACAAACTTTTAATTTTGTAAAACGGTTGGCTAACAATGGGCAATATTTTTAAAATATTTTATTTTAATCTTATTTTAAATATTTTCTAAATATTAAATTTTACTTTATTTAATTCCAACATGAAAATGTGTAACAGTAAAACTTCTTGTATCTTAAATTTTATATTTTAAAATCTATTTAACACAGTATTAAAAGTATTTTAGGTTAAAACAAATCTTTAGTGTTCTTAATATCCTACTTTGACATAAACTGAATTTAATTATGTTTAAGTTGGAATATAGGATAATATATTGGTTGGGATTTGGTAGCTTAATATTAAGGAATTTGTATCCTGGTGGCTGGGCCACCAGGATTATACTATAAATTGTAAAACTAATTGTTTAAATTTATAATTTCTTTATTAAAATAGTTAAGTAAAAATAATATATATGTTCTATATTTAAAAACTAATTTATTATGAAAAACTATTTCTTGCAAGTTGTGATGACACAGATGAATTTAGCCCATCAATCAATCAATTGTCTAGTAGTATAATCCATTAGTATTACGGGCTACAACAAATTTTAAGGTTAAACGGTATTATCAATAAAACAAAAAGTCATCTTTGTGCGAGCATGATTAACTTAAAAATGGGTATTAATAATTGTATTTAATTTATTATAAATATTTTTTAATCAAAAAAAAATAATCACCTAATTATTTTCAAAATTTATTATAAATTTAATGTTACACATGTCGACAAATATCTATGTCAGAAAGGTAAATTTTATGAAAACATAAAAGAATGCATCCCGATGATGGCCTATCATATGTATTTTTAATTTTTCTTAGTTTCTTCCGTATTAGGCTCCTTAGATCCGTCTATAACGCAAAATGGCCTTTTTTGACCAAATTGATAGATCTAAATATATAGAAAAAAAACTATAAATCTTTTTTGCATTGTAACTTATATTTTTAATCAAAAATAATGAAAAATTTTTTTTTATTAATATATCAAGCTCTTACATCGGCATTTAGATAATACAAAATATTTCGCGTCCAAACTTATGACACGATATATTATCGGTTGAATAGAAATATTTTCTAAAGTTTGAATTTAACAGTTTAAACAAAATATGCAAAATAAAATTTCAATTTATTTTGTAATCTTATTTAGTTTTTTGACCTTTTTTTCTAAAATTTTCAATGTTTATAACTAACTAAGTGTGATTAGGAAAAACGGTAAACGGATTTGATATTCACTAATATGGCAGGTTTGATCTCTGTAATTAACTCATAACTCTCAAAAATTGTTGACCTGTGTTACAAAATTAAACAAAATAGAATGCAACCATATAAATTTGGAATAAAGAAGAGTTACAATAAAAATAAAAGCATAGAAACTCTCATTGTTTTACACCTAAAAACTAGATTTTAAAATTTTAATACTATAACACTAAAAAAAGTTAGTTTATAGGGTTTGAGTATTTTAAATGTTACTTCATCCTTAAAACAATCACCTCTAAAATAAGCTTATCTTTTTTCAAAAAATATGTTTGATCATGAAAAATATCAGGTTGAATATATATTTTGAATATTCCGTTGGCTGATTATTGGCTTTAGACATTGCACTCAAGTCGAGACGATGACATATTTGCGCAACTTATTTAGTTGTAGATTAATGGCTGGCATTAAGTTATGATATCTATGGGAATACGCAAAACACACGAATGGTCAAATTGTTTGGCGTTAATATTCAGACGCGTTTAAACTTTGAAAATGGTGTTTTGTGTACAGTAATTGGTTTGTGGTTGTTTTATATTATAAATCTTTACACATAACACATAAATATGATCTTTTTAAATTGCTTGATTAGGACTGAGAAATTATAAAAAACTAGAATTCCCAAATGCCTTTCTTTATAAGATAAATTGCACCGCTATGTTTTGTACTATGCCATAAATTGGAACAAAATGGGTAAATAAGTTCGTAAACTTAAAAGGACCTTGACTCTTGTTTAAAAGGAGGTCAAACATTGTATAAAAAAACCTACATTGTGAAAAACCAAAAAAAGCCTAGCAAAAACTTTTGAAAAATAACCCTACAATAGCCTGTAACATCCACCTGTTTAATAATGCGACATTTTGCCAAAACATGTTGACTGCAAACACAAATTAAGTGTATCGGGTCATCAAATTGAGTGCGCAAAAATACAATTGTCAATTTCCTTACTTACATATTAATTTTGATTAGAGTAAAGTTAAACATAATTGGAAAAAAATACAATTATTTAAAGAAATAATCATGTATAAAGATAGCATAAGTTATAGTACCAAAAAATGTTAAATAAAATAATTAAAAAACTTTCCCTGAGAACCCTTTTTAACTAAAGGTAAATAACTAACAGGGCCAATTTAGTGTTTTGGCCTTATAATTATTTGTATCTACATTGCGACACAAGTTTAATTTGTTACTCATGCTTCTCAGCTGCTCAAGCCAAATAAGTTAAAACGAGGAGAGGTGAAAAAAAGTTTATTTTTAAATTTTTATTTCTTAAAAATAAATATTACGTTGAGTTAAAAATAGAAATTTGTTTCAATTATGCTCTCCATTAAAGGGGGAGGGGGAGGCGGAGTCAATTAAGCAAAGATTATATGACCAAATTTCCCATTCATTTTGAACCACTGCGCCTCTACAAACATGTAGGTGTAAAATATTTTGTTATAAAAGGGCACGATATTTTATATAAATTAAACAACCATATAATTTGTCTAAAATTTACAATTTAGTTGTTTTTATATATGAAATTAATTGTTCCAATAGTTTAGTTTTTAAGTTCCATTTGTAATTTTAATATTTTTTTTGTAAATTTCCAATATCTATAGCAGACTTAGAAAGATTGTCCAGAAAAAACGTTTCGCGATTTAAATAAATGATAGAATCCTGATCTAGTTAGCCAGTATATATATCTAAAAAAATTATATCAACTAATAATAGTTTTATTAATATGTCTTGCATTTAAACTAGTTTCCTGGTGTCGAAACGGTTATAACTGCCTTATTAGATGGATTCAAGTTACACGGGATAAAGCAATGGAAGCGTTCCTCTATTAACCTGGCCATTTGTTTGGGCTATTTTATTATTTCCATTCCTCTTGTTTCCCAAGTAAATACTTTAACTTAGATATATTAACTTTTTGGATTTAGTCTTTAAATCTCTTTACCCTCGATCACATACGTAGGTGGGTATGTACAAACCTCAGCGCGTTTTTTACAGATATTTAATTATCTTGTGTTTAGAAGTTCTATTTCTAGGCCATTTAACTTTAGTTTTCGTGAATTCTTCAATATTAAGGAAAATTTTTTTTTTGTTTTTTATATTGACTATAGAGTGAGGAATGTTAGCTTACCTATAAATTAATGGCAGGTACATTAAATGCAAAATGAACATGTGTAAAATGACCTTAAATACACCATATAAACCTGCTTCCGATTGGGCATAAAAAATCTGCACGGAATACAAACATATAATATGACTTGGTTAAGGTTTTAGGTTAGCTTTAAGTTAGTTTAGGTTTAGCTAATTGATTAGTGTTAATGTTAGGGTAATGTAAGTTTAAGGTTGGGACGTTATCATAGGGTTAGGATAAAGCAGGGATGGGCACAATTACTTTTTAAAAGTAATCATTAACATTACAACTACTTTAGAAAAAAAATGTAATTAATTACTAATTACCATTACTGTTTTTAAAAAAGTACTTAATTACAATCAATTACAATTACATAAATTTTCAAGTAATTAATTACTAATTACAAGTTCAATTACAATTACTTTTTCAAAAATTTTTATATATAAAATTAGAAAACACGAAAATAATAATACACAAAAATAAAAACACTTATTATATAGACAATATGTAAAAAGATTCATTTATTTTGGATATAAATGCTAAATTATATAATTAAAAATATATTTGAGTTAGTGGAAGAAAGTTTGATTAGTTACTAAATCCTTATAGCCGGTTTCGTATTTATATTTACTTTTTAAAACAATTAATTTCTCAAACAACTCATTGGACAATCTGTTTCTATTAAATCTATTTAATAAAGTGACAAGACTGAATAATCTTTCGACTGAGGCTGATGAGCCTAATATCGTGTTATACTTAAAAAAAAATCTTTTTAATTGTTGGGTAATTTTCTAACATTGGTAGCTTTTCACTATTATCATTTAAATATTTTAGAACCTCTAATTCTGCCTCATCGTAGAGATCATTTGTTAATTTTGATTTAGGTAAATTTTTAAACCTGTATAAACTTTGATTTTTAGAAACATTTTGACTTGAAGATATGTCAATTTTTTTCATTTTTTTTGCTTCTGATATCAATAACGTCTTTGTTCTCCCTGCCCTCTACCCAGTCTAATTTAAAAAATGGATGAGACATTGATGCTAATAATGCAAAATTGGAATTTACCGACATAGTAAGATGGTCTTCAAACCTATTTTCAAAACTAGAAATCATTTTTGAGACAAGGTTTTTACAAAATTTTAAATTAGGTTTAAGGTCATTTAAATCCGCTAATTTTTCAAATAATGTTGGCACTAGTTTTCCATAAAAAAACGTTTTTTCATTTTGAAAAAAATCTAAAGCTTTGGCTAAAGTCAAATAAACTATTCCATCGCGTCGGTACAAGTGTTTTAAGTATATGCTCAATTTTCTACCCAAAAAGTCAATAGGGGAGACCGGGGCAATTATGCTATTGGGGCAATTATAACTTTTGATGTTTGGTAATTGGTATGATAATAGTGATATATTATAAATAAAATATATGTTTTAAAACCCTTATCAGCAAATTTTTATATCCCAATGATCAAAACTTTTTGAGTTATATAGTAAAACGTATATTTGATGCCCAAAAGTTACAAAAAAAATTCTTGATTTTTTTTGGATAAAATTTTTTAAACTTGATCATTTTACATAAGATTTACGGAATTATCTAATGAAGTATTAAGTCATTGAATTATGTAAAAATAATTATTATATCACGTGTTTAATTATATTCTTTAACCCCTCAAAGTTGGTGCCCCTCAAAGTTGGTGACTAACCTTGGGGCAAAAATGAGTCAAAAATTGTGGGGTAGTTTTGACTCAATTTTAATAAGAAAAAATTTATGGTTATGATCTAATTCATTTATTTTATAATAAAATATTAATATTACTTAATAATTTATCATTTTAGATAGGAAATTTCCGATATTTTTGCGCAATAACGATTAAAACCATTTTAGCTTACAATCCAAAAAAAACCTTAAATCCTTAAAAATTATCGTTTTTTATACAACTCTTTCGTCTTTTATTGAAATCTTATATAAAATTAAGTAATATATTAGGTTATTAAAATTTTTTAAGTGCTAATGGATTTTTCGACATGTTCAGAATTACCCTACGCTGATCATAATTATCCCAGCGTGGGGTAATTATGTTTTTTTAAATAAATTTTTTTTAGATATAGAAAAATAAACATTATATATATTAAAGAACTAAGTTAGAGCTATCGAAAACTAAAATTTTTTTTTCAAAAAACCCTGTAGTTTTTTTGCAATCTGGGCTTGACTTTTATGTGTCACAATTGCCCCGGTCTCCCCTATCTTTAATTTGAGCTCATATTTTAAAATACTTTTAGATGCAAATTGTTGACTTGATGAATGTATTTAATAAATATAAATATCAGTTTAGGATATTGCTTCTTTAAAAAGTTATTAAAAATATAAAATTTCTTTGGGTCAAATAAACCCAAAGAAGTGTTAAACGTGTCGATACAATTTAAAAAATATAACTTTTAAAACAAACTAATGCAAGAAAAAACAAAAGCAGGTTTCTCTTAATATCTATATACAATCTTTAAGCATATTAATAAATTCAAATGGAATGATTACTTCAATATAATGATTACTTTGAAAAAGTAATAATTATCATTACAACTACTTTACTAAAAAATGTAATTAATTACCATTACAATTACTTTATAAAATATGTAATTGATTACTAATTACTAATTATTATGAGAGTAATTAGTAATTGTAATTTAATTACAAGTAATCATTACTTGCCCATCCCTGGGATAAAGTTAGCACAAGGTCAGAATAAATAAGCAGAGGATTAGAGTATAGCTTAGGATTAAGCCTTGATTTATATCTATGTGGTCATAAAAAAAATGATTAATCTTTCAATTATTTTGTAGTTGCCATGAACATAAATGCTAAATCTGATTAACTTGAATGTTGTAACCTCTCATATTGTTTTATTAGTCTGGTATATATTGGGTCGAACTGCTTAACAGCTTTGCAACGAATTGGGGACTCATCCTTATATCGTTACTGGAAGGTCTTGCCATAGCCTATATTTACGGTAAATTTAACTATCAAATATATAAATTTCGATTAAAGGATATTTAATTTTTTTAATAGGGAAAATCTAAAAAATATTTTATTTTTTTAAGGTTTTAACACAATTATGTCTTTACAGGAATTATATCATTAAGTTTTAAAAATTTCTAAAAAAAATTGTTATTTACATTATTAACTTAATACGCGCCCTTACAAGTTTGATTGTGGCTAATTAATAATTTTTGGATAGAGAGGAAACGAATGTCATAATCTCTATAATTTTAGGCATTAAATATCTCATCCTTGACCTCGAAATGATGCTCGGGAAAAGGGCAAGGTGGCGATGGACCTGGTGGACTTTTGTTTGGATGCTTTCACCCCTAATTCTCATGGTAAATTCATTATAGGCCATGTCTTATTACAATTTAAAAATTTAAGGTGCCGTTAAACGCAACTCCTATTTTATTAATATTTCAATAAAAAATCATTGCATTAAAACCTAATTATTTTACGGTGTTTTGTCGTAATTGCAGGAACCCGTCCTAAACAATTATTTCACTGGCGAAATATTTCCAATTGAAAAAATTATCTGTTTACGCACTCTAAAAAAGTTTTAGCTGATCTCTAATTTCGAAGGTTAGGCACAAATACCGTTTTGTAGGCTGCTACGTTTTTAGATAATATTGTATAAAGGTCAAGCTGGGATGTGATAATGACCCAGACCACCCTAAGCATTTTGGCTTGGTCGGATGGACCTTATCTTCGACTCATTTTGGTCCAGCCCAAGACTAGCGTTTTATTTATGGCCCGGCCCAGACCGGCTTGATATTACAAATAAGGCTTGGAAATTAATATTGCAAGACTGTTTTAAATTTCGGCCCAGTCTGGCTCGTTTTTTAAACTGGCGAGTCACGACTTTGATCTCTAATTCGTATGCTTTATTAAATAAGCATCATCACATATATAACATTTTAATTATACCTAAGACGTTTTTCGTGATCTCGTGGTTCAAAACTAAACCTATGATGCTCGGTGAATACCTATATCCTCAATGGGCCAATTTCTTGGGCTGGATTATCGCAGGTGTTCCAGTGTTGTTTGTTCCAATCCTAGCAATCAAATGTTACATTAAAACGTCCAATCCTAAAAAATCTTTTCTTCAGGTATATAAAAGCCTCTGTGATTTTATGTGTTACATATTTATTGATTTGTCTAGAGATTATTAAAACTAACGAAAATTAAAAATCTTATTTTGTTTGCTATAATCCCTTTTTTTTGGTAAATCAGGCATCAACCATAGCTGGGAAAAAGCTCATTTTCGGGCTAGACACTTTTTTTTTAAAAAGGTCAGGTAAAATACAGATAGATATTTTGTGAGATTTGTATTTTTATATAATTTGCTCATCTTTCATTTATTGATTAAAAAAATGGATTTAAACCAAAATTAAGCCTTTTTTCAGCTCTGTTTACAATTATTTGGCTAAAGGTTTAAGGGCACGATCAATTGAATATGATTCTTTTTGGCAATTATTTTTATTAGTTTAATTTAATAATTCTAAATTAACCTGTAAGGTTGCATTAAAGTTCAAAAAACTAATGTTAGAAAAAGTTTTTTTGCAGCTTGTTACCTATAACTATGCGCACTACTCTTTAAGATACTGAACTTTGTTCATTGTTCATAAGTCACCTTTAAAATATTTTGCCATAAAAATAATTTTAAAGTTAAAAATGATTTTGATCACTAAAAATTGAGGTAATTTTAGGGGAAAAGGTTATTACAAGAATATACAAATTAAAAAATGACCATCATTTGTCTAAATTTCATTTTTTTCAAACAATAATCTTGGAAAAAAACAGATTTGAAAAGTAAAATTTATAATAGAGATAATTTTATTTGATAACAAATTTTATAGACAAATGTGTGCTTTTTTAATCAATTTTAGAAACAGATTTTCAGCGCATTTAAACTTAAATTGCAGAATGGTATGCTTAGATTATCAATTTTAAAAATAACATACCCCTACCCTAGCCAATTTTAGATGTTATTAAGTTTATTTTAAACCCTTTTTTTATAGACAAAAAAATATATTTTAAAATTTTCGATGTATAAAACATAAAAAATTTTAACTTTTTCGGTCATTATTTATAGCTTTGCGTTCCTAAAGTCTATTTTGTAATTTACTCGCTAGCACATCTAATAAATATCTTACAAAATAGTTAACTGTGTGACCTTCCAAAAGTATTTTAACAATTAATTTATAAATCAAAATAATATGTTCAGTCTCTTTTTATTAGATTAAAAAAATTATTTTGTATTTTGGACGCATAAACATTGAAATATTTGATGATTTTTTTAAATAAATCATTAATTTTATTTTTTCATATAAAATTAAGGTTTTTAAACCATCTAAAAATTAAAAAATAATATCTTTTAGTTCCCTCTCGAGGTCGCAAGATGTGTGATTTTTATTTGATATTCTATATGTAGAGGAGAATTTGGCTGAGAATAAAATTAATGTTTAATAGGTGACCTCGTTAATTTGGTTGAATTATGGATAAAAATTAATGTTTCTCCGCCAATCATAGTCTTTTCTAATAATTAAAAGTTTTAAAATTTTTATTTAAAAAAAGCAAACTTTAAATAATTTTTAGTTTTTGTAACTTAGATTCGCTAAAAGTTTCACTCATGAATGATATTACTAATTTGGATTATGACAGGCAGAGAAAATTACATTGGTAATACGAATTAAGAAATGAATAATACACAAACTAGATTTAATCTAAATATTAATCTAATTATTTTTTTGGTAGACAAGTTTTAAACTTGACCCCCCCCCCCCCCTTCACTTTTATGTATTTCTTCTACTCGAAGAGGAATAAATTTTAAATAAGAAAAATTTTATAAATTTAGAAATTAATTTGAAAAAAATTAAATATATTTTTTTAACCACGTAAAAACTTTTATAGCATCTGAAAAAATATATTAAATATTATCGCTCCAGAATATTTCAAATCTTTCACGCCCCAAATACAATTGGGGTCCGGCACTAAATGCAAACCGAACGGGCCGTTACAGACCTTTGGGTACGTCTGATGTGCAGCAGAATAACGACTAAAACTTCATGCCTCCGGAACATAAATCTTCAAATTTTACAAAATTTGCATCATTTTAAAAAAGCATTTTTTATTGCATTCGATCTAGGTCAAGTTTTTGGTGTTAATTAAGCATAACAGATTCTTCCCCACTGCCTCAGATTTTTGGTTGTTAGGTGTAAACAGTATTTGAAATTTTTTGGGTATTTTAGGCTGTTGTAATATAAATGAAAAGGCTAAAAACCAAACCAAAACACATCTAATAATACCCTAGCATTTATCAACAACGCAAGAGATTTCTATTCTATTTATATTAAATATGAATATTTGAAATAATAATGTTTTTGTCATGTAATTTGACCCGGCACGAAAACAAATCTTTCGCAATTATTTTGAGTAATAGAATTTTTTAAAAAAGGATTGGAGAAAAAACTTACGCTGGCAACGTCGCAAATAATTTCTCTAACACCTTTTTAAAAATTCTGCTCATAATTTTTGTCAAAAATTCAACTCACTTTACGCAAAAGTTATAAATTTATTTATTATCAAACACATGCAAACCTTTATAGTTTTGGAATAATTACCCTATAACAAATAATACTAGTAAATGTTTGCATGTAATTGAATTTTTTTGATAAACCTGGTGGTATTTTTATATTTTACCCCAGGTACAAGGATTGTGAAATATTTACCCCTAAAAATTAAAAAATACTCTTTTCCGTTTTTTGACATGGAAGACAGGCCTGTGCTATAAAGAAATAAATAAAATGAAAAAATGTGCGATATAACTCTATTAAATACACCTATATAAAATCAGGATGAATAGTCATTAGAAAAGATTAAATGCCTGTTTTTGCATTTCCTGCCATCAAATATATAAACAATGGGTTTGAGGTTTCCCCAATACCTCTCCTCACATAGGGCCGCCATACCCGAATAGGGCTTTGACTCTTTTAACCCAAGCAAAGCAATTTATATTGCTTACCCGTTAAATAGTAAGATTTTCTCGCACGCTGGCGACCTAGGTTTTTAGCCTAGGCTCTCACTTTAGGCATATCTTTTAAGGCCTACTGTCTAAGCAGGCCTATCAGCAGCTTCAAAGTGGTTGCACATGTATACTATTTTTCCAAAAAAAAAAAGCTTCCTGTGCACGGATTCGAACCCACAATCTCCAGCGTGTAGGACTGGAAGGTTTGCCACTAAGCATCAAAATTGTTTGTAACGGTTGATAATTACTAATTTAATATAAAAAAATTGGATGGACAAAACTAGATTAGATGTTTTTGTAAATTCGACGTTTTAATTTTTTGCATTAATTAAGAAAGTCAAATAATGGATTTATATTTTAAAATAGTGATTGGTATCAGGGCTGAGAAAAAAAATAAATGGGCTGTTTTTTAGCAAGTTTTTGAGTTTTTTTCCACAAATGCCCAAAAACTCGTGGACATGGCAAAGAAAAACCCCTTTTCTTGCTTAAAATAAGGGGCATATTTAAAAAAACAGGACTGGGAAAAAAAATAAATGACTTTTTTTAACAAGCTTTTGAGTTTTTTTCCCCAAATGCCCACAAACTCGAAGGCATGGCAAAAGAAAAGCCCCTTTTCTTAAAAAAACCTCCTAGGAGCTTTAAGAAAGAATAACCCGCCCACCATTATTATGAAGAAAAAATCAAAATTTTTTTTAATTATTATAAATAAAAACAATTGAGCGTTTTGGGGCACTTAAGAGCCACTTTTTGGGAGTTTTTTTTTGCCCCTTTTCTTAGTGAGAGCTTTTTTTAGATTCGAATTTTGGCCCTTTATTTGTAGCTCCTTTTCTTTCTTTAAGTTTTGGGGGGAGAGCCAAAGTTTTTTGGCTCATTGTTTTCCCGGCACTGGTTGGTATGTGTTCAATTTGCAATTTTTTTGAAGGGCATAAAATTTAGTAAATATAATATTTTTATTATTTTTTATTTTTTTTTATTAAATTTATTTTAATTACTTCTTTCATATATTACATTTAATATACCACCTGTTTATAAATTATTAATTATATTTAACATTGTTAATTTGATATTATAATATATTAATGCTGTGAATCTCATAAATAAAATCTTTTTAATTGTTATTAAAATAGTTTTAATCATATACATAACATCGAGTGGATTTTAATCTCCAAACACATTTTAAACAAAATTTTGCAAATTTAGTTTTTTAAGCTCCCTGCCTGTTACTTTTTTTATTTCTCAGATCCCAACTTTAATCTCTAATGTCTATTTAAATTTATCAGTTGCAAATAACGAGGCAAGTTAAGATTGCGTTGGTTAAGTGAAGCGTGAAAAATTGGTTAAACTTATTTTATTTCTTTTGGTCGTTTTTAAAAAAATTGTACAAATCCAAAATTTATAAGGATAGAGTAACCAGTTTTGAAATTTTTTAAATTAAAATTTTGTTTGGTAAAAATGTTTGTAAAATTGGTGTTGTTGGGAAAATCAGATTAACATAGGTCACGTGTAAATTATAATAATTCTGAATTTTTTTTATTTTCAATAAAAGCATTTTTCGTGCTAATGATTAAATTTAGCAATTTTTTAAAAAAGCAATATATATATCAATACTTTTGGGCTGAACGATTTACAAAAAACTGACGTTTATTAATATTTTTTCTAGTATTTTACTTAGAATGATGATCTAACCCGCACGCTTGTACAATGCCTGTGACTTAGCCCCATCAGGTGGAAAAATTGATGACCCGCTATTTTCAGGCTGGAAATTAGTCCAAAACATCGGTAAAAGAATTAACATGAAAAAAAAACTTATTAAGTAAAAAATGTTAAAGGAAATTTAGCCAATCTGCTTAATAAGAACTGTCTTACTATCCGGTGATTAAGAATATTGAATTATCCTATAACCCCCGTCAAAATTATTCCATAAGGCGGTAGTATTTGTAGAGGCAAACTCTACGGGTGAAAACATGTTTCCCTTTCCCATATTGCAAATCTTATTATTGTGGCCAATTTTTTATACGCCTTCTCATCGGCTTCTCCTTTGACCTTAGTTTTAATTTAACCGGATAAATTTACAAATCATACCTGTACACAAAAACCCCTAAAAATAATTTTAAATGAACCACTACCTCTGAATGGGATGAAATTGAAAGATGATTAACCGATTGTCATTTTGGTAAGATTTTAAAGGGCATTACCGCATGAATTTTTTTTCTAGACCCGATTTGCCTCGTTATGTAGATAATGCCGATGTAAAATCTTAGAAAAACTTGACACACACAAAAAAGAACTCTTGCCAAAGAATAAGTGCCCATTAAGAATGATTTAATAACTTAAAAAAATTAAAAATTCCATAAATTTTAAAAGGAGATTTATATATTTTTAACAACATTTCCATTTTAGGCTATGACCTTCTATGTTTACTTTGGTCGTTGTGCTTTTTCAAACCAATCGGTCGAATTCCATAAAGCATAAATCAAACACACAATCACAGTGAAATCAAACTGAAAATTTTCTTTACCTTTTGAATTTTTTAATTTCGCTAAGATTGACCAGCGGAGATTATAAGAATATTACCTGATAAGTAACACACTTATAAGTTGACTTTCTTAATCAATCTTGATATTAGTGAAATAGCTCACGGAGAAACATGTTATAATAATCATTTTTGCCGGTAATAATTTAATCAAAGAAACAATCCTAAAAAAATTAGCAAAATTATGTTCAAAAATGTCATGCAAATATTTACATAAAAAGCAGTGGTAAGAAAGCGAGGTCCCTTTTTATCAATAACTTATGATTTACTGAATTATGAAATTTCAATATGAGCAAGTCAGACCCGTATTTAGGGGGGGGGGGGCGGTCAAGCATATTTTATAGATTTTTTAAATTTACCTCACCCCCCCCCCCAACCTGAAAAGGGGGCACAACATATGTTAAATTACGCCACTTGGATCTGGAACGAATCGATAATTAGGCCTGAGTTAGCGAAATTGGTGTTGGGGAAAAGTTAAAAAAGTTTATAGACAGCATAATTTAAAATTAATTTTGTACACATAGTATATTTGTTTTATTAAGGGCGCGTCCAGACGTTTCATTTTTTTGAAAAATTTTAAAATTTTTAAAAATGTCGAATTTTTTGAAATTTTATTTTATTTTTTTTTTCAAAATTTTTTTAAAAACTTTTTTTTCAGAAAAACTATTTAAATGCAAATAACCAAAATTGGCGACTTTTTGTAAAAAAGCGGTCAATGTCAAAAGGTAAAAATTTTATAATTTTTAAAAATTTTAAAATTTTTAGAAAAATTGAAATGAATCTGAACGCGCCCTAATGTATGTTATTATTTTTTACATTGAAAATGTTGTTAAAGACGATAGTCAAAAAATGAGGAAAAATGGGGAAATAAATTTAGCCGCCTGCAAACTGCTTATCGGTCTACAAACTTTACTAAGTGGCCCTAGATATTAGGGCAGTTTTTTGTGCTCTTTCTGATAGACCCCTTTTCAGGTTTTGAAAAATGTAACAGGTGTCTTAAATCGATGCCCAAAAAAATACTTTCTTTTGGGCGGGTTGTTTTAAAAATGCAACTTGCTAGTGAGATTGGGGAATAATGGGACATTTTATTTTTGAAATAATTTTTTTTATATTATATTCCATTGAAGTACAATTTCACTTAAAAGTCAAATTTCTAACTTTTGATTTAGTTGGTCTTTAAAACTTTTTAATAGCTCATTCAGCGTGTCCTTAAATACATATTAAACTCCCTAAAATTTAACATCGGGTAACTTTTTTAACATATTTACATTTAGGGTCAAAAAAATAACCTTTTTTTTACCATGTTTTTCCTTTAAAACAAAACTGGTTTTATACCTTTCTATAATCCAAAAATCCGTAAAAAATAGGGGTCAACGTTACCGTTTTTTCTGTAGGGGCTTTTTTACCATAAAGGTAAAAATTTTTTAACTGCTGAAAGAAAATTTTTTACACATAAATACGCGGTACCCTTTCACCATACTGAATATATATTTTCTCAATTTAATTTAACCCAAAATTTTCCTATTTTTTATCTATTTCATTCTGAGTTTGGACCGGGGCGTTATCTTTTGCCTATTTTTGTTCCCACTACTCTCAATTAACTATAGCCATTCTTGCTACAGTGATGTTGATGTTTCATCAAGGCTTAATGTGAAATTTAGTCCTCTGCATATTTTTTTTAACATTTACTTTAAAGCATTGGCGTAGGAGAGGAAGGGGGGGGGGGGGGTTTGGGGATGAAACCCCCTCCAAGCATGCCATATCCCCACCCAAATTAAAAATGTTTAGTGCATATCCCCCCCCCCAAACTAAACACCAATTAAATATAAAATTAAATTACATTTAAAATTCCATCAATATTTGGCAAAATTTTTTTTTGAACCCCTCCCCCCCCCCCCCAAGCTTTACAACTTGCTACGCCCTTGCTTTAAAGAATGATAATATATTGCAATTTTTTGTGTGTCATTAAGTTTTTTACGCTCTTCACTAAATATTCAATACTCTATTCTCATCAATTCTCATTTTTTTATCCCAACATGAACATATATTCAAGCAATTCAGGCCTGCGGTCCTTTTTTTGGGCTTCGAGTCTCGACTTTAATATCTATTTAAGAGCGTTGATTTACCCTCGAATTTTGAGCCTAGATCAGAAAAAATAACCGACCGCAATTTTTTATTATATAACTCTGGGCCATTATATATATCTGCTTGATAATGCTTTTATAAATAAAGAACCAGCCCAGTCGCTTAACAAATCAAATCGTAAATTTACTTTGGAGTCGAAAGATATTAGCAACCTTCAATTTACCTTAAGGATGTTTAATCACAAAGACCACTGTATTAAGTAATACTAAAAAAAACCAAGTTTTACACAAAAACTGCAATGTTTTAAACATGAATACCCTGATTTTAACGCCTTAACCTTGCTTTTTCCTCTCGATGTTTATAGTTGTTCCGCTATTTTTACTCATACAATCATTTCTCGTAGTGATTTTATTTAAAAAGATGATATTTTTTAACAGGTAAAAATCTTTTAACATGATTGAAGAAAAGGAAGATTTTAAACCTTTATGTAGTATTTGTTTGCATTAATAACTCTAATAGGTATAGATGATTTTAGGATGTTTGACTATAATTGAGATTAGTTATCATGTAATTTAACATCATTTCATATTTTTTAACTTAGGCTCTAAGATCATACCCGAAGGATTTATAACAAAAATTTAATAGTAAGATTTTAAAAAAAACCTTTCCCACGCTGAGGCGGTATGTCGCCTGGTGTTAAATTTTTGAAAATAAAATCAAATATTATGGATTAACTTACGAATTGCCTATTCAAATAATGGTAATTTTAATGTTTATGTCTTAGGGCACGGTTAAAATGATTTGAATTTCACAATATTTTTATTCTGCAAAAAAACACATTCTTTAAAAGTTGTAAAATTATATTATAAGAATAATTCCAAAAATTTATTTAAAAAAAAGCAACTCACTTTTAATCTCCATGTTGCATTTTTTTATACAATGTAATTAATAACAGACCCTATAACCTTTGAAACGATATATCCGGGTCTTTAATCTAGTGCTTTAAGCGCTGGATTTTCAAATTTAAAACTTATGTTTTAGGAGCCGACGGGTCGGCGTGATCAGATCAACCTTGCCTTTTTTATGGTCGTCACCGATTATGTTTTATAATGTCTACGAAAAGTTATTGAGGATGGAAACCAATAAATATGCCTCTACAAATTGTATAAATTATTATATATCCCCCCCCCCCCCTCGAACAAGTGCGATAATTAAGCCTTAACGCATATTGCAAATTTTAAATATGGCAATTTTTAAATTAAACTTTCTGGTTATTAAGTGGTAACCACATAAAAAGTTTAGTTTCTTTTAAAAACTATTCTCGCTCGACTATAATTTTTAAAATGCCCCCTTTTTAAACATCTAGTGTGTACAACCTCAAAAAACAACTATTGCTGCTTTATACTATAATGTTTTTTGAAATGCCCCCTTGAGTTATTAATGACGCCTAATTAAATTAAAAAAAAACAACTATTCTTATTATTATACTATAATGTTTTTTAAAATGCCCCCTTGAGTTATTATGACGCCTAATAACATTAAAAATGTTGTTAACATTGAAAATGTTAAAGACGGTAGTCAAAACCATTTAAAATTTTTTATATAAAAACGTAAACATTGTTAGTTTTCTTACTATATTTTTTTTCAAATTTAGGCAGAGAAAAAACATTTATAGCAATATTATACAAATTCTTGCCGAAAACTACTCAGGTATTTTAATTAAATTTCAACTGTATCTCTCTTTTTAGGCCATGCCTACTTTCCCATTCCTTCTTTCCGGGGTTTATGTCAACAGATCACTTGCTGTTATTTGTTTAAAAATAAATTTCCTGTAATTACTAAGGTATTAGAGCCTATCTATACATTTACATTTTTTAACATGTTGTACTTTAAAACAAAACTGACTTTTTACCTTTCTATAATCCAAAAATTCTGTAAAAAATTGGGGTCTACGTTACCGTTTTTTCTGTAAGGGCCCTTTTACCCAAGTAAAAATTATTTTTAACTGCTGAAAGAAATTTTTACACTTTTAATTTATACAACTGCATCTCCGTTTTGGTTCGGTAAGGTCATGCCCGGAATTTGGTTTCTCGATTTAAGGTATAAGGCAGATCGAATTCGAAAGAATCAGTAAGTGGCAATTGCTAACACACGCCTAAAAATTATATTTTTTAAATGAACACTTGTTGGAAGCTACTCTAAAATTTAGTTGCACAAAGACATTTTGGCTATTTTCTAAACTTTTGCCCTAAAGATTCTTATATTTTACTAAACATATAAGCTATGGCTCTCATATTAAAATGCCTTAGTTTTCAATGGAGCTATCTGAAGGTTATAATTTCTAGTTTAAACGCCAGCTTTCAATTTACGAATATAATATTCGACACATAAAATACAAATGTTTACTTATTTTTTAGGTTTAAAATTAATCAAATGCGTTCGATTTTTTTTTAGACTAGCCGCAGCTATTCGAACACTTGGTTTATTTTTAAGCCTACAATAGCCCATTTTAAGATTTGTTGGTATGGGGGAACATTTTAAATTTTTTGTTTTGAGTACCTGAGTACTCATAGGGCCACTTATTTTAATTTAGTTAGGCTTCATTAATAACTCAAGGGGGTATTTCAAAAAACATTATAGTACAAAGCAGCAATAGTGGTTTTTCGAGGCTGCACACACTAGATGTTAAAATGGGCATTTTTAAAAATTATAGTCGAGCAAGAATAGTTTTAGTAGAAACTAAACTTTAAGTGGTTACCACTTAATAACCAGAAAGTTTTATTTAAAAATTGCCATATTTAAAAATTGCAATATGCGTTTAGGCATAATTTATTTTTCGTATTCGCTCGTTATTCTATTGAATTCATTGCATTTTCGTATTCGTTCGTAATTCTATAGAATTCATTGTATCTTTTCGCTCGTAATTCTATTGAATTCATTGTGTCTTCGTACTCGCTCGTAATTCTATTAAATTATTGTATCTTCCTATTCGCTCGTAATTCTAGAAATGATTATATCTATTAATTCATTACCCTCTTTTTATATTGATGTTTACAATTTAAACAAGCATGCGCCATCTAGAATGTTTGTTTTTATTCAAATAGTATTAATCAAATAAATCAAACTATTATGGTCTAACATAATTGCCCATAAGTTTTGCTTTTTAAATACTATCAAATTTGGCACATTGGCATGTTATATAATAGTGCAAGGGGCAATATGTCCCAAAATTGGCAAAAGATTGAATTTTTAAAAAAAAGTCCTATCGGTCCCTAAATTTTAAAATCATATATTTATTAACATTTTAAAGGGGGATATTTTATAAATTTTTCAGATAATTTAAAGACACGTTTTTTGAGCTATTTTCTTAAATTTTTGAAAAAAATTGTTTTCGCTTTGGCAAGTCGAAATCTAAATCTGAAATAGCTAAAGGGTCGGACCAAATATGTTAGCTTGGGTCGAGAAATCAATTAATAAGTAAGTATCTTTCAGAGTGCGATCGAATTGGAAATTGGTTTTTAAATTTAAAATTTTATATCCCAAGCGATTAATTTTTTCCTTTAAAATTATCAATAAATACAGAGTGTAAAAGTTACCCTTATTTGTGTGATTATAAATTTATAATTTTAGTTCTTGTCCAGTGCTGAAAAAAGAGTCTGCCAGATGGAATAAGATTGGGCCTTTTTTCTCGGACCAAAAAGGGGGAGGGGCGAAGCTAGTAATTCTAAATTTTACAAAAAATCATGAAAAAATGAGGAAAAAGCCTTTACCGAGAGGGGGGAGTGAAGTTCCTTTTTCGGCTAGACTCGTATTTTATTTTTCAACAATTATATGAAAGATTAGAAAACTATAAAAAGATACAAATTAAGCAATGTAACATAAATATAATAAATTTTTTCTTGATTAAAGCTAATTAAACCATATATTTTCTCCTAATGAAAACAAAAAATGAGTTTTGCCTATTATATAAAGTCCACCAAGCTCTTCAAATATAAAGCTCATCATTTGTTAAAAACAAGTGGGCCATTTTAAAAAGGCACATTTTTTAATGCAAAAAATCGTATATATTTTTGGGCCTTGAATATGTGCTCTCTTAATGTTCTTAAAAAATCCCCTTTTAGCTAGCTCTTTTTTTAAGCCTGTTTGTTAGCTTAAACAAATAATGCAAAAAATGATAAGTAATTGGCACACGTGTTTTTTTTTTCTATTTTAGAACCGGACTTTTTGGTCATTAATATACACAGGGTTGTTAAAAATTCCGAACTTTCCGTTCCCTTTCCTTACAATGGATTTCCCTTCCAAGTTCCGTACGTACGGAACTCTAGATGGAGTTCCCTTTTTATTTTAAAATCTTCTTCTGGAAACCTTTTCGGAAGGGGTTCCGGAATGTTCTTACAACCATTTTTTTAAACTTACTAGTATATAAGGTAAAAAATAAAGTTTATTTAAAATATTACGTGGTAAATTATTGACTAGGAACAATAATCATCTTTCA
>CM060244.1:7650028-7721323 GCA_030555515.1 Acutogordius australiensis
GAATGTTCTTACAACCATTTTTTTAAACTTACTAGTATATAAGGTAAAAAATAAAGTTTATTTAAAATATTACGTGGTAAATTATTGACTAGGAACAATAATCATCTTTCAGGATTTTAGTGTCTGAAAACTTTATAAAAATAATAATAAATTTATAAAAAAAATTAGAACAGTTATTATTTATTGAAAAAGTTTTTAAAGTTAACCTAAAAAAAATGAAAAAAACTGCCATCTATGGGTGATTTACCAATAATATTAAATTTTAATATACACAAAAGACTAAAGGGGCAGCAACACAATAAATTGTATTAGGCGAGTAATTGTAGTATATTACAGTAAAGAGCTTATACACCATACCATTCCATTTACTACTACTATACTATTATAGTAGTAGTAGCACACTTGCAGCGGCATAAGATTTGTACAATCTTATACTAAAGTTTTTTTTTTTTAAATATAGTAAAGTAAAGGCCTAAAATTTTCCACCAAATTACTATTATAATAAAATAATGAAATGATGGCGTCTATGTAGAGTGTAAACAGATACACATACAGCATATTCTCTCCGTGCGTAACACAATGGGTAAGTTTTGTTATTTTTCCACACTTTATTATTAGGAATGAAGACCATTCCGGAATGCACTTTCCAAAATGGTATTCGGAAAATGAAACGGGAAGCCTTCCCGGAGTAGGATTTCCAGATCTCATTTCCAGGGTTTTTAAAATGGGAATTTTTAACAACCCTGAATATACATATTAATTTTAATTTATAGACTTTTTAATTTAGTATTAATACTATCCATCAGACGGGGAATGAAATGTTCATGGGATATCATAAAAGCCCGAGGGGCACTATCATCATTTGGATACTATCTTATATGTATTTACTACGGTATTCTTTACATTTGGCAACTTTAATTAAAATCCACAAAAAATATAGTTTATTTACTAAAATGGAATATATGTTGAAGTTTTAATGATGTTAAAATCGTAGAGTTCCAGTGAACCAGATAACCAATTTTCTAGTTTGGTTCAATGAATAGATGTGGAAAAAAAAAATTTCATAATAAAATATTTATGCCATCTAGTAGTTAAATATTTATTAAAACTTTATTAAATGTTATTAAGGCATGTCAAAACTCCAGGAGTCGGGAAGGAGTCCATCAACTCCGGAGTTCCGGAGTTTTAGTTTTTTGGAATTTGCTAGTAAACAATAGCTTATTGAATATATTGGAATTTGTATTTTTGTAGTCAAAACTCATTTTTGTTTAATGAAAGTTGTAAATAAATGAAAGAGAAGCTAATTATGTAATAATTACATATATTAACTAGCAAATTTTAATAAAAAACTCCGGAGTTTATAAACTTCTTCTAGACTCCGGAGTTTTGACACGCCCTAAATGTTATTGATAGATATATCAAATGTAATATTCATCACATATAGCGGTTTCAAAAAATAAAATTCTTAGAATCTGGCAAATTCATATTTGAAAGTCTTAGTTAAATTGTCTTTATTTAAATTAGTTTAATTCCAAAGGAGATGGTAATCAAAATAGATATGTTCAAATTACTCAGATTGACAATAGGCAAAGATAATAATTAACAAAAATGAATAATTATTATCCATCTATTTTTAATAAACGTCCTATAGCCAGAGAGTTTGACTACTTTTAAAACCCGAGCAAAGCACTTATTATTGCAGACGCGATAAATAGTGAGATTTGCTTGCATTGGACATAGTTTATAATATAGGCTCTCACTTTGGGCATATCGGTTATAGCTTGCTGATAAAGCAGGTCATTCAACAGCCACGAGGTGTTTGTACAATGTGTGCTATTTCCTGAAAAAGCCGCTATGCACGGAATCGAATTATGTCCAAGCCTCTTGCATTTAAGAGAGATGTTTGCCACCTAGCTAACAGAGCGATTTTTTTATATTTGTATATTTATTTCTCACGGCTATATAAATAAACATGGCGTTAGAACTTTAATCCATTCATATTTTTCGCATTATTAAAAAACGCTTGTGTAAATAGTTTTTTCATAGGCTGTGAAAAAATCGTATCAAAACTTTTAAACATTAAACTTTTAGGATGTCTTCTTTATAGAATTTGTCAATTTTTTTGTTTGTCACTTTAATCATAAATTAATTTGTTTAGTGGTAAAAAATACATAACAAATTCTGCTCTAAAAAATAGTCACAGCCCCATGCCCCTCTATTATATTTTAGTTGGTAAGAGATCAGCTTCAAAAGGTTTATAAATTTGATTTTATGGGGAAAGTTATGGGGAACCTAAATCTTATTATATCTTACCTGTATTTAACATTTTTTATCTTTTTTAACAATTTTCAATATTGTTGCATAATTTGACTTGATTTTTTTAAAAATTAACCGGGCAAGGGGACCAAAAATAATCTGCTGACTGGCTTGCTAACCCGATAGGAATTTTTAATTACTCTATAATTTATTAGATAAATCTTGTAAATCAACTAAATGTATCAAATTTATTGATCAAAAAGTGTTAGGTCTAATAGAACATCTTTAAAGGGATTTATTAAAATATTGTTAATTAAAAAAATTAGTTTTGGCTATTAACCTTTAAAATTAGAAATCTTATAAAGAAAAAAAATAATTTATCATTATTGTACAATACAAACATTTTATTTACTTAATATGTAAAATTATATATAATACCTAGAAAATAGGGTTGCAATTTTTTAGTTTAAATTTTCATTGAGGCTATGATGGTTTACAACAGTGAAATTGAGAGTTTTGGTATGGACCTCAAACAAATCGTTAATAATAGACCAATTTTAAGTTATTTGTTTAGTATATATGTAAGTAAAAAGTCACTATTTGGCCATAATATTTTGAAAGATATTCAAAATTGTGCTGGGGATCCCTGCTAATCGCGGGTTAAATAAAGTGGGCTGAACAAAATTTTGATTCGTGAATAGGATTAGATGTTATAAAAAAATAGAAAGGAGGAACTAAATTGTTGCTTAACAAATTATTTGTATATAAAAAATTTGGCCAAGACGAGTCTCGAACTCGCGACCTTCGCGTTATTAGCACGACGCTCTAACCGACTGAGCTACTCGGCCGTTATGAAAATTACTCCTTATTTAACTATATATACACACACATACTTATAAGTTTTCCATTTGCGTTTGGTGAAAAACTAATTTTTACTTTCATTTTAAACTTATATATAGTTTTGTTAGTTATTTATTTAATTATTTACACAATTAAAAAAATAATGTATATTATATTGGCATAATAATTTTTACAATAATCTGTAGTCAATATAAATTAAAAATGATTTGAGATCTTTAAAAAAATTTTTTTTACCAAAATCCTTAAGGTTGTATTTTAAAATTAACTTCTTTTTTAATATTGAGGCTTAAATATTTGTTTTGATGAAATAGATCTCTACTATTAAAAGTATGTCATAAACACCTCATTTTATATAAGTAACATTTATTTTTACTATCTTACAGATTGAGTTAAAACTAGCATTTGCAGTTAACTATAAAGTACTTAAACATGGTTGTCAACAACTGGTTGTGATTAACTTGTTAATCAGCAATGTCAGAGAGTACTAAGCTGTCTTTCAAATCCCATGCCTAAAAATTACCAGTGTTTGTTTATTCATTTAATATTTGGGGGGATTGAAAAAGATGTGCCAGACTTTAAAAAGGTTCCTTTGGAACAATTTACAAAATCATTTATGCCAGTGACTTTCAGTGGAATCCGATAGAATATTGCTTCAACTGCAAGAAGGCTTCCAACATCCTCTAAATGGTTGGACGTGTATATTTTTTGAAGAAAAAAGCACTTAAGCATGGCAAACTGATTACTCCATCATTTAAGACAGGAATGCTATCTTATTTGAGTCAATTTGTTAAAAAAAGAGTATTTTACTAATCAAAAAAAATGTCTATTAGTTTTTACACCAATTATTAGTGTTTTTTAATATTTTGGTGTAAGAGTAAGACTAATAAACAACATTAAGAATACTTATTTTATATTTTGCCATTGTTAAACTTGGGTCAAAAGTGCCAAGCCTCAAATTGTTAAATGACATAAAATGCCAATATTTTAAACTAACATAACACAGCTCAACCTATTTTTGAGTTACATGCCAACTTTAGAGACCAGACCTAATTTATATATTAAACATATAAAAGGGAATACAATAATTGCTATTTTTTGGAAAATATACAGCATTATAAAATAATCTTGCAATAAAATATCAATGTTAAAATTAAATTTGTAGTTCCTATCCTTTAAAAAAATACTTTGCCCCCCTTAAGAAAAGTTTCAGCATACGTCCCTGTTTGCAAGTTAAATGTCTCATTGAAAGTTTTCAAAAAAATTGGAGAAACTAACCACATTCTACTGTTAAAACTAGGTTGTTTTAGCCTAAATCAATATAAATAGGCAATCACAATAATAACAAGTTTATTTTTATATTGGTAGGTACTCCTAGAATATAAAGATGCAAAACAAACTATATTTATACCAAATGTTTAAATAATTTATTAAGTATATAAATTAGATAGCCCTTTATATATTCATAAATAATTATAATTAGTTGAAATAAATAAGTATCTGCATGAGTAAAAGGAAGTCAATTAATTTTTAAAAATAAAATCATATTTGAATTTAGGAAAATAGATTACAAATGGACAATTCTAGCAATAAAATAATTTTTTAAAAAGAGTTTGAAAATATTATTCAAAAATATTTTGCTGTTTAGTCAAGTGCCAAAGAAGCTAATACCTCGAAAAACGGGTTCTGGAATACCCTGTAAAAAGGTAGATGGTTTATATCATAAAATATTTAGCAAATATTAAATAATTGCTTGGTAAATTATGTCAAATACTAAAAATATATAAATGCAAGGTCATTAATGATAATAGGATTTAAAAAGTCACTTATAATTTAAATAACACACACTTTGAAAATAATTATGAATATTTTGTTTGACTAGAATTTAAGATTAATACATTAAGTGTGTTAAAGTAATTGGTAGCCTAACGATGGCTTTTTACCTTTGAGGTTAGCAAATATTTTACAGATTATTGTGGTTATAAAATTACATTTAGGTAGGTAAAATAAAATTTATAATATCAAATATTACATATAGTTCAAAACTAGTTAAAAATAAAATTGACAAAAATGGAAAGGGGGGCTGGGGGTTAATATTTAATTTGGTGAGGAATATGAGTAGCTTTTCTTTTGTGCTTATTCGATGGTGATTTAAAGATATTTTTGGAAAGGTAAGTGCGTTGACTTGAAGGCACGGAAGACGAGTCATCATAGTAGAGGTAATCTGCATCATGTTTCTTTTTAGCTGTTCGGGCCCTGACACTTCGTTCCCTCCGTCCACCCGGTTCCAATTCATTTGTAGGCTCTGCTTGGTCATCTTCAATCACATAATCCTGACGCTCCGAGAGAATTTGCTCTTCCTCTTCAAATTCCATTGGCGGACTTTCTAATCGTTGACCTTCTCGTTCACCAGCATAGTAGTAATGGGGTGAAGGAGATGGTGAATGATTAGTAGATTCTGTCTCAAAGGTGTGCTTTTTGTTGCCTTTTTTTCGAATGGTGAGATTTTCCGTTAAATGTGTGCCGCCGTTTTTTCTTAGTAAACTATTTTTTTCGTCCAATTCCTTTTCTCGTTCTTCCCCGGTTTCAGTTATTGAAGATAAGATCTCTTCTTCTTCATCAAATTGGTCATCGTCTTCGTATTCAATATTTTCTTCATCTTCAAAATCATCATGCATGTCTTCTTGGTGATTTAATGGTTGCTGGGTAGATGAAAAGGGCAATTTAATTTTGCTATCTTCGTTCATTACATCAAGATCATTACCTCTATGGCTAATAAGAGGTCCCCTTGAGGGATGATTATCAATAATACTACCTATCGGAGGAAGTGTCTTGTAGCTCTTTTCAGTTTCAATTTTAGTGTTTGTCTTAAGAACATTTATGATACGGAGCAGACATTGACCGAATTCTTGTGTGATTGATTTCTCAAAGTCTAGATAAATCTGTTGCCCTTTTTGTTCGTCTTCAAATTTTTCGTTTATATCAGAATTGGATAGAGAATCTTGCACCTGAGCAACCATGCAAACCACTATCGCTTCGATGATTTCGTCAGTCAAAAAATTGGAAGGGTATAAACACGTTGATACCTTTAGCCTATAAGTATAGTGTAATTTAAAATTAAGTTTTAAATTGAAATAATACTGTAAATTATTGTTAAAAAATAACCTTAATCCCTGGCACATTTTTTCACTAAGGCTTTGATTCTCGGTACTACCGTAATTATGGACTCTCGGATCACCGTGAACAACGATTTCGTTAAACATTTTTCTTGTCATATCGGGCGTAGCTTAATTACAACATAAAAGTTTGATTATTAAAAATTTAAAAACAAGCCTAACGTATCAAATATGATTAATATTACACGGTATAAAAAACATCGGAAGCCTCTAATAAATATTAAAATAACACTACCATGGTGGTTTGTGACAGGCGATTTAACATTTTGTGTTAAAGTATCATAGGTGAGAGTTTCAAAGCCCGTCTTCTCCCTTGATGCAAAGTCTTGTCGTTCCAATCGAATTGAGTCACGAAAAGGTAGGCTACCATGATGGGAGGCGGTACGATTATTAAAAAGACCCGAAGGTTCATTAGGCGGGCCATTTCTCGCTCCAATGTCGTTTCCAGCACGCGGTGCATCTTGAAAATAGCTGGGGCTGGAAAAACGTTTAGCTTCGTCAAATTTCTTGTTGTTGTAAGGCATATTACGATTTAGACGATGTGTGGCATTGTCATACAAGTAATCGGGAGGTTTTGAAGAGCTTGAAAACTCATTGGTGGAAGCAGTTTGCGTATTATCATACAGTTCGTAGTGGGACGGAAAATTTCCAACTAAGGTGGTTGAAGAAGAAAGAGGATGTGAGGTTGGGAACATAACGTAACGGCCCTGATTCTGCTGGTGCTGTTGTGACTGGAAGGCCGCTCCGAAGGGTGAATTTTGAAAGGCCGAAGCAGTCCCCAGGGCGGCGGTCAAACCCGGGGGTGGAAGTAAGAAAGAAGGCGGGAGCAACATAGCTGTACGGCGCTCGTAACTGTCCTCGTAATTCTTACAACCTATGCATTTACACGTCCGGGTGCAAGTTATCTTAGCCTGAAAATAAATGAAAATAAAAGTAGGAACAAATATGAAACATTGTATAAATTGAAATAGAATCAGATCAATGTAATTGAATCACGATCATTCCGATTTATAAAAAAATGATTCATGATAATTTCTAAAATCAATTTAAGTATGACCGATTTTCAATTTGTAGCAAAGTTCTTTGAACAAAATCAAATAAAATGTTACCCAAAACGTGGGCAATTATAATAATTAAAAAATTAAATTAAAATAAATAGTTATTAACCCGCATACCATTTTTTGTCTTACTAAAATGGATATTGGCAGTTTCACCTTATAGCAAAAAACTGTGAAAGATTTTAGTATAGAACATCTAGTAGCCTCAAAAATAGTTAAACGTGATAGTCGATATGATATATGATTATTTTTTGGAAATATAAAAGCATACATCCCCAAGATAGCTTTATTTTTTCTATTTTTCGTAATTTCTTCCGCCTTCGGCTCCTCATATCCGTCTATATCAAAAAACTGCCTTTTTGACCAAATTTATACGAACTCAACAATAAAAATAATAACTCAAAAATTTTTTTTTTCAAAAATCCCTTGTTACTCATATTTATCATCCCAAACAAAAAAAAATAAATTTTTTTAGTATATCAAGCTCTTATGTAAGCATTTAGAAAATATAAAATCCGCGTCCAAACCTAAATACAACAAAATATATTATAGGTTTGAAAACACAGGTCAACAATTCAATGGCACAACCGTGAATTTTATGAAAACATAGAAGAATTTATCCCCATGAAGGCCTTATCTTAAATATATATTTAGTTTTTCTTAGTTTCTTCCAGCTTCGGCTCCTTACATCCGTCCATATCGAAAAGATGGCCATTTTTGACCAAATTGACAGATCGAGAATACCTTAAAACGAAAAAATTTAAAAATCTTTATTTTATATAAAAATCCCTTGTAACTTATATTTATCATCTGAAATAATTAGAAATAAAAATGTTTAGTACATAAAGCTCTTACATTAGCATTTAGATAATACGAAATATTTGGCGTCCAAACTTAGATTCGACACAATAAATTATCAATTTTTAATAAAAGTTTTATTTAACAATTAACCAGTTTAGCTATTGTGAATATGCATAAAAAAATTTCAATCTATTTTTGTTTTTGAATCTGTTTTGTTTTTTTGGTATTTTTTCTAAAATTTCCATTGTTTATAGCTGACTAACTAAGTTTGATTAGAAAAAACGGTAAACGGATTTGAAAATCCCTAAGATGGTAGGTTTGATCTCCTTAGTTAGCTCATAACTCTCAAAAATTTGTTCCTGTGTAATAAATTTAAAGTTTAATTAACAGTTTAGCTATTTGTGAATATGCAAAAAAAATTTCAATTTATTTTTGTTATTGAATCTAATAACATTTTTTACTAAAATTTTATGGCTGACTTACTTAGGTTGATTACAATAACGGTAAACGCACTCTATAATCCCTAAAATGGCAAGTTTTGTAGTTCGCTCATAACTCTCAAAAATTTTTTGACCTGTGGTATCAAACTAAAATAAATTTATCGAAAATATTATTCATATAAATTTTGCTTAGGGCACGTGCAAAGTGAGTTTTTATTTTCGTGAAATTTAAAAAAAAATTATTTTGAAATAAAACGCAAATTTTTAAAAAGTTGCCAAATTTAGTATATGAGCACAAAATGCTTTTTCCGAAATAAATTTTTTTTTAAAAAATAAAATTTTTAAGATATTCAGAATTTTCAAATTTTCACGAAAATAAAAACCCACTTTGCACGTCGTGCCCTTACAAAAAAAATAAAAATATGCCATAAAATTGAAATTATATAGCACATATATAATATTTTTATTTTATCAAATTAAAATAAATAAATTTTATCTACCTCATAACATTCGCAGTAATTTTTTAAGCAACCCGATCTTTTGCAATTGCAGCCTTTGGCGTGTTTCCTTTCAACGTCGCCGTCACGACTCTTTCCTATAAATAGATTAAATATACATCGTTTAACATACTTAAATCAACAATTTAATAAAAATTGGGCAATATCATTAATAGCAACCATTAATATTGGTCATGCATAGACTGATTACAAATATACCAGAATTTCCCAACGCCTCCAAATTTAGTCATTTGGTGTCGAAATTGAAATTTAACCACTTTTGGCTTTTATTTTACAAAACTGGAAACAAAAGTTAGAAAACATATACGGATTAACAAACCTTTAATTAATAACGTAAAGCGTTAAATGTAATATAGAATTAAATTTTTATATATTTTATAGTTTTTCTAATATAAAATTTGTATCTGACCTTACAACTTAATAAATTGCTAAAATCTTTAAGTCTTAAACTTTCTTATATCAGTTTTTCAAAAGATATGCCAATAAATCTCACTGTTAGATAGCTCTAAAAAAATTATAAATTTTTTTTTGATCTTTGCAGACCAAAGGAAAAAAAATTGAAAGCGTTGGAGGAAAAACTAAACTTAATATTGCAATCGTAAAATTCTTAACAAAACCTGAAAATCGTTTTGTATTTTTTAACCTTAAA
The DNA here is from genome assembly GCA_030555515.1 of Acutogordius australiensis. Lineage (NCBI taxonomy): Eukaryota > Metazoa > Nematomorpha > Gordioida > Gordea > Gordiidae > Acutogordius > Acutogordius australiensis. The sequence continues at coordinate 7,659,785 of CM060244.1, forward strand.
TGTAAATTTCAAAAAATTTAATATTTAACTTTTTAGACTACTATACAGGGCAATTAAAGTTGTCGATATTTTGGTAGCATTGGTTTCAAAAATTTAAAAATTTTTTAGTTTAGGACCCAATTTAAACAAAATTGGAGGCATTTGGAGGTACACCTGAGATTGTAGCCATAATTAAATTCCATTAAAGACCTGGAAGATTGATTCTGTTGTTTTTTTTGATTTTCACTATTATACAGATCAACAAATTTATCAGAAAACATGAGACTGGAGATCAAGCCTGCCATCTTAGGGATATTCAAATCCGACCGTTTTTTACAGTCAGCTATAAACATTGAAAATTTTAGAAAAAAATTCCAAAAAAATAAAATAAGATTCAAAACAAAAATAGGTAATTTTTTTTTGCATATTTACAACAGCTAAACTGGATTCACACTTTAAATAAAACTTTTATTAAAAACCGATAATATATCATTTCAAATTTTAGTTTGTTAAAATATTTTGTATTATCTAAATGCTGATGTAAAAGTTTGATGTAGTAAAATATTTTATCATTATTTGAGATGATAAATATAAGTTATAAGAGATTTTTATAAAAAAAAAAATCTTCAAATTTTTCATTTTAGGGTATTTTCAAGGACGCAAAATCTGTTAAAAAGGCCATTTTTCGATATGGATCAATGTAAGGAGCCAAAGATGGAAGCTAAGAAACGAAAAATATATAGATAAGGCCATCAACATATTCTTTTATGTATTTATAAAATTTACTTTTCTGCCATGTTACAAGAAACAACAAAAAAGTTAAATATGAAAAAAAAACATTATGCATTATATCAAAAATTTTGCTTGATATTGTTGCAAATTTACCAATTTTTGGGTGAAATGCAAGTGGGTTCCTTTCTAAAATAGCCTTTATAGCTTTCTTACGTTCCTCTTCATTCTCTATGTTATTGTTGCAGTTGTTACAATTACAATTATTACAAAACTCTCCGTTGGCAAAGCATTCACAATACCTTGTATAAATAAAAATCATATATTATTTGTTAGTATAAAAAATTAAGTGTAAAAAATGAATCCTAAATTTAAATTTTATTAAAAATTTAGCTAAATATGGTCTAAAACATAAGATTAGATATTTGTATAAACTAAAAAACATATTTTATAGTATACAGTTTGAGGCACTGAGATTTACTACAATTGCAACGTTTCTTTCCTTTATTCCAATCCCTATTTAAATTATGTAAATATATTAAAATGTAACCCTAGATGATATAAATACAAGAGATTACATAAAAATATATTTTTAATATGGGAAATTACAGCTATGAAAACATGATCTAAAATCTATGGTGGAAAGCTTAGCATTTTGTAAGTGCTTATAAAATTGTAAAATTATTAATTAAATTTTCAATATAAAAAAAGATAAACACTACTCAAAAAAAATAATGTTTTTTAACCAAAAAAGGTTTTATGGTTCAACTTTTAATTGATTTAACAAAATTATTAAAGAAATTTAGAAGTTAGCACTTTTATCAAGATGTTGACAAAAGAGCTTAATTCCTAAAAATAATTTTGTTAGTCAAGTCTAAAAGTATATATATAAAATGGGTAATAAGCTTTTAAATTGAATTTTCTAATTTTGAATTTGCCATCCAAATAGAAGTAACAAAAAAAATTTAATTACCAATGAAAACTTTTTGAGCCTATATTTATTAATAGGTGTTATAAAAAAGCAAATATTTAAATAGTAATAAAAACCAACAGGATGAAAGCTAATTTGAATTAACTCTATTGGACCAAAGAGAGTTGAAATTAATCTAACCATCAGCAATAATGTAATAAAACATTAAAATACTTAAGTTCAAATTGTATATTAAATTTTAAAAATTGTGCTTTCTAAAGCTTAATTAAGTAATTTCTAAGTCTCATTTATAACTTAACTAAGTTGGGCTTTACGTAATCTAACTGTTTTATAAATAACTTGGTTAAAAGAGTCTGAGATGTAGATTAATAACAACCAAAATTGTGCAAAAAATTTTATGTCATAAACATAAACCCATAAGTAGGTGTATTAGCTGGTGACATCATTGCATAAGCCTGAGGAGGCACAGAAGTTTGAGGATATAAAGTACCAGGTGAAGCATCAAAATAATTGGCATTGGGCATAGCATCATATTTAGTGCTCATAGGTTGCTTAAGGTTGCCCTTTATAGGAAAAGGTTTATAAGCATTTACATTTATATTCAAGTAATTTTCTTGTGATTGACCTTGAAGTTTAGGCAAAATTTTATGGTTTGCAATTTGGCCAGGTTCACTAACATCTAATTTATCCTCTTTTAATTTAATATTATTAGCAGTAATAATTTTAAATGGTATATTCGTAAATTTTATATTTGAGTTGGGAAGAATAGGAACGTAAGAACTAATAGAATATTTTAATGGCATTGTAGTAAATTGATTCAAATTTGGTACATTTGAGAGACTTATAGCTTTTATATTGTGTGCATTGTCTATAAATTTATATATAACATTTCTTAATTAAAGTATAAATAAAATAACAAATATACCTTTGGATAATTGCATAATGTTTGCATTTTCAATCTTCAAAATTTTAATGTTATTCTAATATAAGAAATTTATAATTTACTAAATTGATATGTGCCATTATAGCTAAATTGTAGAAAGGTTTTATATTATTCTATATATAGACAAAGATATATGTAAAGTCCGATGTTTTTTTGTTATATTTAGTTATTTGATGAGATAATAATTATTTCAATATAGGTCGAGATTGAATTTTAAATCATTGGTATGTCTTTTTAGAAACTTTTGAATTTGAATTTAAAATTTAAATTTTATCGTATATTTGTGGCCTGTGGTATAATAAATATTGTATAAAATATCAAACGTGGTTATCGATAGGGTAATTTAAATTAGTAAGCATTATTTTAAATTACTCTTAATCTATTTGAACTAATTTAAAAATTTATAAACACAATAATTTCTACATATTATTTGATTTTTTACTCATTTTTTAAAAATAATTAATTTCTAATTAGCAATATAAGACGCATATTCCTACATTAACATCATAATTAAGCAAAAATATTTTAATAATAAATAAGATAATATAAGCATACATGTAATTCAACCCTATACTAACTCATCTAAATAAATAGATGCGTGACTAAATAAGAGGAAGTAAATAGGTTAAACATTTATATAAATTCTAATAAAAGTCTATGCACGTAGCAATTATGCACTCGCCTTCTTTTTTTAGCTGACAGTAGTATTTTTCAATACTGACAAACTTTAGTACATTATTTTGAATACTAAATAAACAAAAATGTTAAGCAATGTGGTATTAAACTATTATAACCTTACATCAGCCTAAATATTAACTAACCCAAACATAATAACTAAATTTGTTAAAACTATACAAGGTTTGTAAAATTTTTAGGCGCGACACCAAAAATTAAAGGTTGTGATGTTCCAGACACGATTTTAGACACCTTTGGGGGGGGGGGAGGGGGCAGTGCCCTTTCAAGGTTCATATGATGTAAATGTATATTTTTTGCCGTGACCGTAATTCTACCGCTGAAGATGGCAAAAATATTTTTTTTGCCGCCCCACTAGTTTTTTTTGCCACCCTAAATTAAAAAAGCTAGAATCGGGCCTGTGATGTTCCCACAAAAAAAACATATTTAACTTAAGACACAGTAATTTTAATTTACGAAAACACTTGCATTTCTCCAATAGCTACACGTATCTTTAGCTAAAGCCATTGAGTCATTAGCACTATGATGTCCTGGACCTTAGCACATTTTAAATTTTAAATTTTTGCAAATATATAATATAACGGTCAAATTTTTGTATCTATTAAATAGAAATTAAATAAATAATTTTGGTAAAAATCTCATTACAATATTTGTAATTAGAAATTTTAATGTCCTTATAGACAGTTTTAATATCGATAATCATATTGTTTTAATAAACAGGAAAATTTGCATTTTTCATAGTGAGATCATAGTGAGCAAAAAATGCTTGTATTGTATAATAATGTTATGGATTAATTTTTGCCCTATAGGGCACGTGCAAAGTGAGTTTTTATTTTCGTAAAATTTAAAATTTCTGAAAATTTTAAAATTAATTTTTTTTCAAAATTTTTTGAATAATTTTTTATTACAGAAAAAGCATTTTATGGGCATAAACTAAATTTGGCAATTTTTAAAAATTTGCGTTTTATTACAAAAATTTTTTTTTCAAAATTTTATAAATTACACGAAAATAAAAACTCACTTTGCACGTGATCATAGGTATCAATTAAGGTAATAGCCAAAAATAATTTTGTTCATAGTCATGAATCTTGCTTAAAATGTTAAACTTGACCGATACATATTTATTTTCTTTTATTATGTTTCACATTCACAATGTAAAAATTCTTATTTTACGATTACATTCTTTGTTTTAAAAAACTAATTAAAAAAATTTGATTTAAAAGAAATACAGCATTAATATATTATAAAAATAATTAACAATGTTAAATATAAATAATAAATTAAAATAGGTATTGGTATTTTAGGGCACGTGCAAAGTGAGCGTTTATTTTTTTGAAAATTTCTTAAATTTTGAGAAATTTTATTTTGAAATAAAACGCATATTTTTCAAAGGTTGCCAAATTTAGTTTATGCACATAAAATGCTTTTTCTGAAATAAAAAATTAAAAAAAAATTTGGAAAAAAATAAAATTTTTAAAAATTACAAAATTTTCGAAATTTTACGAAAAAAAAACTTACTTTGCACGTGCTCTTATGAAAGAAGAAATTAAAATAAAATATTATATATACTAATTTTTAGAATCCTTTAACCATGTGTTTTTAATAAATTGCCTAATGCTAAAACTCGGTGAAATAAAACTATTTTTAATTAGTTTACCAATTTGTTTAAAAATTTTCAAGGCTTCAGCAGCAAAAGATTCAGCTTTATAATTTCGGAATTTAAAATTGGATAAAAATTAGGGCCAAAGGATCAACACATGAAATCCCATGAGAGTTACCCCTCAAGTAGGGGACAAGAATTTTTCCATCCAGTTTTTTTAATATAAAGGATACCAGATTCTAAAACACACGGTACGTTGGCCTTTTAAGGAAAAGTGGCGAAAATGCAATTAATCGTCTCCTAATTTTTGAATTCGACAAACAATGTAAGGAATGCCGACCAAAACTATCGGTGGCAAATGTAGGGAGTTGTAAAAGGAATTCCTAAAAACAAATACAAAGCATAATGAAACGCTTCGTAAGGATTGATTTTAACTTATTAGGGAAGGCTAACCATTCATGGCCTGAATTGTATGAAGAGAGTGATCTGGGATTTGGTTGTGTTTTAATTCTCAAAGGTAAGCAAGAGAGTTTAATGCTAGACACATATCCCATTCTTTTTGATCATCCGTCTCCGGGTATGACCTGGTAGGGCCGGCCTCAAATGCCCAGGTATTTAAGGTTGGAAAAAAATTATATCCAAGTTAAAATTTATTTTAAAAATTAAATTTTTGGAAGATGAAAAGGGAGCAAGGATAGCGACAAAAAACTTCTGGGCGACCTGATCCCAAATCCACCCAGCTTACCTGGTAGTGTAAACTGTACATAATTACCCAGATTGAATTTTGAATCAAAAAGATTTTCACAAATTAAAAACAATTTGTGTTCGAATTTTTTGAGCAAAAAATTTAAATCAAAAGCTCCGGAAGTTCGAAAGCAAAATTGTAACTGAGGAATTAAATCTATTAGTTTAAAATGAAAGAGCACGTATTCTCCTTTAAAATGTAAAAAATAAAGTCCATAGTCTAAAAACTGATAAAAAAAATAAATGAACGGATTGCGGTACTCACTTTATTAATCTTAAAATTTGTCAACATGCTTTATGTTTAAAAAAAAGAAAACTTAACAAAACATCAAATACAAAATTACGTTTCATTAGTTTTCGTTTTATTGACCAAACTAGACATCATAAATTCTAAAAAATTTATAAATTTTATACCCATCAAATATTCATAGAAATCGCAGTTGTGCTAAATACGTCTAAATATAATTTTAATTAGATATATATTATTGAGTGGTAATGGAATTAATTTGAAAAAAAGACGAATTTTAGATTTCTATTACTTTAAAGGCATCCTGATATGAAAAAAAAAATATTTAAAAGAATGATTGTTTATGTTACGCTTATATTGCCTTTGTGTTAATAGGTTTTAAACGAGGTGATATAAAAGTACCTCTGATAAAATCTAAATAAAACTTTTACATAATCAAAAAATATCATATAAATAAGCTGTGAAATATTTAGGATATATACTTAAGCCCAATATCTATTTATTAATATCTCAATTTAAATATAATTTTGAAATAAATGCCTTATTTTCAAAGTTGGGCTTAAACATATATATACATTTGAATAAATTAATAGTTGCAGGCAAGGTTTGAACTAAAAAACTAGGCGAAGTATTTGTCACGATGGTGATAATTGGAACCATTACCAAAATATTCGCTGTAAATAAGTTTGAATAAGAATAGATGAAAAAGGACGATAAGGCAAGCGATGCTGACCCAAAAAAGGGTCGGGAGTCCGCCAAAACTATGTCCGTGTTTATGTATTGCTATAACATGTGTTTCGTGAGCTGGGGCTAAATAATGAAAAGGCAAGCATAAAAAGGTAAGATAATATGTGATCAGCTTTAAAATACAAATGCTAACCTATGGCAAGTTATGGTTTATGAAAACTTCATTATTTATGTATACTATAAAGATAATTATAAAATTATATAATTTAGCCTAACAAACGAAGAATTTTTTCAGGTGCATTTAAAAATTTCAAAAAATAAAATAAGCGATAATAATAATTTATGTATTTTTGTAGAAAACCTATATGGCAGACACCAAATTCTAAAAAAAACGTGACAAAAATATACAATGTATCATCGAAGCCTGTGACCTAATAAGTAATGCTGAGTAATGAATGCATCAAGGTAAAATTAAACTATAACTAACCTATCATGATATCTTGAACATGAAGCGTATGTTTTAGGTATTCGAGATGGCTTTTGTCTTCCGATATGTACAAAAGCGAAGTCAGGGGATTAGTTAATTTGACGGGAAAAGTTGCGGGTTCATTTCTAGAAAAATCAGGTAGTTTTTTAAGCAATGTTAATTTCATACAATAAAATATTAATTATGGACAAGGGATTAAGATCTTAAGGGTATGCCGTTTATTGAATCAAGATTTTGGGCAAGAAGGGCTATTTTTGTAGCAGATGAATGACTCGCCTTCGACTTTTGCGAGGGTTGTAAAGCCTGTGCTATAATATCCCGGAGGGGGGGGGGTTTTTTTGGGGGGTTTTTTTGGGGGGGGGAGGAGAGGCGCCTTATTTTTTTTCCCCCTGGGGTTTTGAGCGTCCCCCCCCATAAAAATTCCCCCCCATGTAATTTAACATTGGCAAGACCCATTGGGTGGAGAAAATGTATAACAAAGTTTATAATCCAATTATACGTAGGTAATTGCAGAGGTTCAAGGCAACCGGCATCACAAGCGTAAAGTGTTGTGGGTTTGTCATTTAATTCAATGCTAATTGAGAGAGTAGCCCGATTATCTTCACCGATTCTTACGTCTATGGTAATTGAGCTCAGGTTTTCTATATAATTAAATTAATTTTTCTTACAAATAACGGAAAACTTAATTTCAAATTTAACTTTTATAGTAAAAAAAAATAAGAAAGTTTAGTGGGCAAAATAGGACCTGTTAATGTACAATATTAAAAAAATCACCGATTATCATCAAAATTAAGATTTCTCGCAAAAGTATATGATCAGTGTACCCAATTAAAAAAAAATTTAAAATTCTAGCTAAACTGATCAAACAGGCATAATATCTGATTACCCCTGCTTGTAACAAGACCTTTAATAATTTTTTTGCGTTTCTATCCAGCATTTAACTTTTTTAAAGACTCAATATGTAACTCATTTTTTATTATTTTCTTTGCTATCGTATATCCAAAACAGCGCACCTACTTTATTATCCTAAAACACAAACTCACATTGACAATCTTATCAGAATCTTTTTAAGTAAAACATATATTTATCTCATTAATATCCATTATCCCGCTAGTGTTAGCCCTAATAGACATAACAACCTCTCAAAAAATAAGAAATTGTGAAACAGTGTTTGTTTCTTTATCAGGTACGCCTAAACGTGTATACGTATAAAATAAAACATTACTGTATGCGATATTCCTAAACGTCATATCCCGATGCAAATCTTTAGGATCCATGGAAAATTCGAGGTGATTTGCCGTTTGCTTAAAAGCGCCCACGCTAAAAATCAAAGCTTGCAAGGCACCTGTTGCCCCTTGATTTTGTATTTTTCGGTAACAGCCATTCTTGTCGAGCGTTAGGTCCCATAACATTACCTTTGAAATGAGTTCTTCCTTCGTGTGAGGTATGTTCCATAGGGTTGAGGATAAACTGAAATAGGGCCAATAATATAAAATGATACTTAGTAGATTGAGAATGCTTACTTCCCTATTCTGCGTTAAAATTCAAATGTAGCAAAAGAGGTAGGAAATCTAGTTATAGATATTTTTAAGATAAATTTTCTATTAACACAAAGTCCTTTAAAAATTATATATTTTCAAGACGTGGATATATAATTTCATGTTTTTACTTAATATGGTAGATTAATTATATTTACAAAAAAATGTAGGTAACAATAATAAATATATTGAGTTTGGCCAGACCCTTGTATCATAAATTACAAGACGTTTGCTATAAACAAAAAAAACAATTTGAAGTAAATCATAAAATTTGTTGTATAAACATAAAAACTTATTATAACGGGAATGTCAAATTAATATATTTTTTTAAAATGGATTAACCACTCAATATTTATTTTAAATCTATTTTATATATACATGTATCATAGAACTAACAATATGAACCATTTCTTAATGAGTTTGATTGCAGAAAAATTATAATGTGTTTAATATATTTAAAACTTTTACAGCGTAGAATGAGAATTGTAGCAATTATCTTTGTTTTCATCTCTCACGTGCAAGCCCTTAGCCGTTTCAACGTAATTGGGTGAAGGGGAGCTAATAACTTGATTCGTATTTTGAGATCTGATATTATAGAAGGGTTGGTTACACAGGTAATAGTAAAAAGTGGCATTTATGTGGTCTCCGTTTAAGGCTGATGTAGATTTAGAAAAACTTATGGCAAATCCACTCGTCCAAAGCTGTTACAGGTATATAATGGAAAAAACCATATTTAGTTAAAAATGTAAGGATTTATAATCTATTTTACTAATCCTTTTTGGAAATTACTTAATAATATTAATGAATGTAACTTAAAAGAAAATTAGATATGAATATTAAACGATAAAACAAATTTGTCATTGTAACTTACATCATGCCAAGCTTGAACGTGGTTATCGATTATAGTATTTAAATTACCATTAATTGAAGCGGAAATATCCTTAAAAAAAGAAAAATACATTCATTGTAGGGTAAAGGGTACACGAAATTATGGCAATTGTTGCCAGTTAGAAATATATCAAAAAGACAGAAAAAAAATAAAATGGTATTCTAATATTTGCATACGCCAGCCCAAATTCCACTTATAAAAATTTGAACCTAAATCAAATTTTTACAATCAAACAAAATCCAGAATTAGAATAAAAAATGCTTAAATTGTTATAGAATATGGTCAAAAAATTGAAAATTCTAGACAGAGCATGGGAAAAAAATTTTTTGGGTTTTTTTTTTTAATTTTTTGTTTTCCCCCCCCCGCGGGGGAAAAAACCCCTTTCTTAAGGAGGACCCTATAAATTTTAAGAAAGTCTAAAAAATTTGAATTTATTTAAGGAAAAATAAAATGGGGGGGTCCCATTTTTGCAACCCAATATCTACAAATAAAATTTTTTTAATCTATATTATAATCCATTGTAACTTCCATTCTATCCATAATAAAATATTGAATTTTTAGATTTAAAAAGTTCCAACAATCACATATAGGTTATGCATCCTGTTATTTATAAAATTAACAGCTCATCTATATTGAATAAAATATATATTTGTTTTCAGTGTTTAAATATCATGGTTTTTAGCATTTTCTTTCATAATTTTTCATTGTTTAAAGCCAAAATTTGACTATTAAAAATAATTTACAGTTAAAAATTCAAATTATGTTACACTTGATATAAACATTTAGTTTATATGCCTAATAGAGGAACAGTATTAATTTAACAACCTTAGTCAAAATAGATTATAAATATTTATTTTATAGCTATCTGGCTTTTTTAACAATTGTAAAATTACAATTTTTAAATAAACAACCAATTTTAAACAATATTTTTAAATTGCATCAGGTTTCTTAAATGAATAATTTTTTTCAAATAAACCTAAAATATTTTAAAAAAATATTAAAAGATTAAAATACCGATTTGAGCAATTCATCGATATTATCGAATATATTTTGAGATGAATTATTGACGGGTTGTAATTGCAAGGAGTATCGAAAAAAGGTGTAAACCCTAAACTCGGCTTCACTAAAACATGATGTATTATTTCATATATTACATGGGTCAACAAACTTTTGAAAGTTATGAGCTAACTATAGAGACCTAACCTGCTATCTTAGGGATTTATAAATTCGTTTACCGTTCTTTCTAATTAAACTCTAGGTCAGCTATGAACATTGAAAATTTTTTTAATGTTAAAATATTAGATCAAAAACAAAAATTAATTATTATTTTTTCACAAATTTATTCAAATAATATTTATTAATAAAAATTGAAAAACAGGAGAAAGACCCCGGAATTTCCCCCCCAAAAAGGAAAAAAAAAAAAGATTATAATATATCAAGTTTTATTCATTATTTAGAAAAAATATTTAATAAATAAAATATTATTATAAAAATATTATTTATATTAAAATAAAAAAAAAAGTTAAATGCAAAGATAGTTCTTAACCCAATAATTTTATTTCTCATAATTAAATATAAGTTACAATTGATTTTAACACAAAAAAAGATCTTGAAATTATTTCTTTTTAGCGTATTTTCGATGTCACAAAAATTTGTCAATTTGGTCAAAAATGGCCATTTTTTATATGGACGTAGCAAAATAGCCAAAGTCAAAAGATTTGCAAAAAATATGTGAGATGCCATGGGGAACTTCAATGTTAAGAACTTCTTATTTTTGACCATGATATTTGTCAACCTGTGTAATATATGTAATTCTTTTATTAAAATATAAATTTTACTTTAAAATAATTTTATAAATTGTATAAATAATTGGTAAATATCACATATAATAAGCAAAAAAATATGAAATAAAATAATCTAATTAACCTGTGAGTAGCTACAATTAGATTCTTGGGTCTAATTTGTATGTATTTAGCATACAAATAAATGTCTGGGAGTGAAAATCGTTTCAAAAAAGGTGTATGGTAATAATTGCCTTTTTTTATTTTGATGCCATCAGCCACTCCGTAAGAAACTTCAAATTTCTGGGACAGGAGTTGAGCATTTTGGACATATCTGTTATAATCCATATATAAAAAAATTAAACAAAACAATTAAAATTATAATGGTGTATTCAATGATTAATTTTTTTCATCTACTTTGAAATATCTATTTCATCTTCTTTATTATATGTTTTTTTATCAATATAAGCTTCCCAAGCAACATCATTTTCCTTTAAATATATTAATGTATGAAAGAAGTTACAGATGGGTTCTTTATAATATATTTTTGAATTAGTAAGGAATTTATTTGTCTATGTGCTATAAAAGTTTCTTCAATATAATGGCATTGGCTTTTCTAAATACATTAAAATAAAATAATAATAACTATGTTAATGCATCTCATGTGTTGAACATAACCATTTTTAAAAGAGCTAAGGTGAGCTTCTGAGTTAGGACATAATATTTAATTATTTATATGCAGATGGGATTATTAAAAAAAACTAATAATTTGTACCTTGTACAAGTAAACCTGGATACCTTATATTAAGAATAGGATTTATATCAATTGGCAGGGATAGAAGATCATATTTAATAAAAAGATTCTTTTCAAACATATTTGAAAACATGCCAATATAACCATTGCCTTAAATAATTTTTAAAAAATACATATGAAACCTGTAAACAAAATATGAGCTAGTTTTTTAAAGTGGCTATTTATTTCATATATTTTATCTAAATTATATTCATTGCTATTATAGTTAGGTAAACAAGTCACACAAACATCTACAATTAAATAAAAATAACAACTTGCTCTATATCTTCTGTGGGTAGGTATAAATGGCCAAAGATAAAGCATCAATATGAGCAGACATAGTATCAAAAATAAAATTGGTTTTCTAAAAAATAAAATGAATATATTTTACGTCAGGTATTTTTCATATAATTTTTTGATAGCATAAAATCCCTGAAGAAATTCCATATGAACAACTAGAAAAATTAAATAATTATTAAACTAATTTAATTCATTTAAATAAAAAAGAAATAACAATTCTATTACGTTTTTTAAGCTTCGCAGCATAACTCTTCATATAAACTTCATAAAGTTAACAAATTTAAAATATTTTCCCATTTTCAAAACAGCAGATGAGCCCAACGTGGTTCATTCACTCATAAAATTGGATGTGGCTATTAAATTAAAAACAATAAGAAATATACAATAAATTTTAAAGGCTACTTAGCTGTCTATAGCGGCATGTTTAACCAATGTTATTTATTTTATAAAAAATTGCTAATTTTACTGACTATCAAATTTTAAATTATATTAAAATTATATAATATAATCTTTTAATTTAAAATACGTTAACAAGAAAATATTGCTAAAATAAATATCGTATTTTCATTTATGTTTTTTAATATTAATATGTTAAATTATTCTTATTTAATAAAATGTTATCCCCTAAATAATAGGCTAAAAAATATTAAACGCGAATGCTACAGTGGAATTTACGGACCCCAATTACATAAATTAGAAAATTTTTAAACAAAATTCAATTTTTTTTATTTTGAATACTATTACGAGCTCTTTATTTATAAACCAATATAAGTTAATATTTATTATTATTGTAAAATTTATTTGATACATAGTAGAAAATCTAAAAAATTAAAAATTTTTAATTTTTTTATACATGTCAATAAATTAAATGAATCAATATTATTAATTTCGTGTTTTAAGGTCTGATAAAACATATTATAAAAGTTTCATGAAAAAAAAATATTACGAAATAATTTTTTTGGCAATTATTTACCTTAAAATTGGTATATTTTGCATAATCGGCCTTTGGCCTTTTTTAGCTATTTTAAATATTGCTTAGGTTTTACTTTTTAACCTTATATGCTATGATATGTAATTTGAATGATAGATTTATTGTCGGTCTTATATAATCGTTGGCCATTTGACGGAATTGGTTTGTTATGATAATTTAAAATGCGTGGAATTAAAAAGATATACACACATTATATATTATATATTTACTTTGAAATAAATATCTTAACCTTAAAACGTTAATATGGTGCCGTGATGATCCAAACCTGGATATACTAAATCTCCGACCCGAGTGGCGAGATGGAGTTATTTGATGAGGATAATAGTTATGAAGTATTTGAGGAACCTTATAATTATGAGAACGATAATTAAATATCATGGTTGAATGAATTTGCTATTAATCAATGGAATTCAGTGTTATAATTATAATGATGACTTCGCGGACGAACAAACATATGATGAATATCAAATTTAGCGATTGTAATCGGTATGTAATATTTTTTTTGAGGCTCAACCACTTATTTCAAACATGTTAATATGGTTTTGACACATGTACAAATATGAGCTTTTGATGAAAATCGTCAAGAACATAGCAATGATAATAATCAATGTAACATTTTTGGAGACCCTCAACCAATCTATTCAATCAGAATTGAGATGGGATTAAGATTTATGAAAATACATTATTTTAATGAAAGGGATGATCCATCTAGTAGTCATAATAATGATAATGATAAGGTAATTGACCGATTGAAACTGTTAATAATGGGTCAGAAGGCACGCGTGTGGAAGATTACGATAAAGTGGGTGACTTGGACAATGCCACCATTGATCAACCTACAATAACTACTTATACGAACTCTTTACTTAGGTAAACTTCTTGACAATATTGGGGGAGAAGGGCATGTAATCGATACTGTACATGACGACAAGAGTCTTTTCGATCTGAACGAAGATGAAGAGCAACACCCGGAACCTAATGTTAACTTTGACGCTGGACAACTTAGACCTGACGAAAAATGGACATGCGAGACGATCGAGGACGAGTCGGTACTGTGAACTTTGCAACGATGGATATAGAAACCAATTGGGGCAACAGTCATGGTTAAGAAAAACAATGATCAATTGAATGACTTGGTCAAAGGTGCTGGAGTTCAATAGTGCCCCGTGGTCCTTAATTTTTGGCATCGACTTAATAAGTGACGATGTCGAAGACAACAATGAATAAAGCATGCCCCAATATTAAGATAATAAATGATAATATAAATTGTAAAGAGGAGAAAAACTATGGGGCGGGTAAAGATTAAAAAAAAGGTCTTGATCTTGGCCCTAAATGCTATATGATCGGGGGAAATTCTAAACTTGCCTCACCGACAGGTGAGCAAGGAGAAAACGAGCTTACCTACATTTTTTTTTTGGTAAGGAGGTGGAAAAATTTGCTCGTTTGATTCCAAAGCAAGCCTATAAATAAACTGGGATTGGGATCATCAAATACACCAGTAATTTTTAAGAATAACAGATTGATCAGTGCGTAAATGAAGTAAAGGTATTTTGATATGGTGAATTAAATTAACCGCACTGATGTCCGTATTTTACTAAAAAATTACCGGTGCATGCAGGGTTAGGAGTACCTGCTAAAAAACCACCCCCTCACAACCTCTTCTTTATTGAGGCCGCCGTACCCGTTAGGGCTTTGGCACTTTTATCACGAACGTTAACGGGGCAATGGATATCACCCATTCGAGATAAATATAGTTTGCCTGAAAAAGAAATATATTTAATTACATTATCTATATGCTCTTGTGTCTTAGGTGAAAGTAATTGCGTAATTTGTGAATCCTGGGATAAGTTGGAAAAAGACTTTGACAAGATAGGAGTTATGTATTGCGTCCTAATTTCGTTGAATGCTGGGCATACACATAGAAAATGATGAATTGAATTCACGAAGTTGTCATGACAACAGGGGCAATCTGACAGAGATCCTGTTTGGCCAATTTAGCTTTTTTTAGATTCCACCAGTTATTAGTCCTCATTTGTAAAAGTAAGTTTTATTCCTGATGCAAATTTAACACTATTTTCACTGCTAATAATATTTATAATATCAAAAAAAGAGTCATTTCCGAGCTGAGAAAAAAATAATTTTGATTTTGTTTTATCTCGCCCCAAAAATTTATTTGAAAAAAAAACCCCTAACTTTTTTAGAAATTTTTTTTGCTATGTTATCTTTAAGATTTAATTTAGTTTTTTTTTATTTTTATATTACATCTTGAGACCCAAGTCCATTTTTTAGAGCCAGTCTTAGACTTAACTAAATCTTTAATTAATGTTTTTAAAATAGGAGCTTTGTCAAAAAAATGAAAAGATTTTTTAGTTGCTTAAGCTTTAAAAGGTTCAATGTTTAAATCTTTGAGCAGATGTAATTTTGGGCCTAAAAGTTTTTTGCCGAATTTCCCAGCAATCCACCTGGTATTTTGGTGAGCTTACCCACACAAGGTCGCAAATTCAACTCCTTGGCCACTTGGTGAACCTAAATTATTAAATTTGCATAATCAGCCTTTAGCCCTGTTTAGCTATTTTGAATATTTAAACTAGGTTTTACTTTTTAACCTTGTTATGATTTTATTCAAAGTATTTATATTATATATATTGTATGTATATCTTTTCATTCCACGCTCTTATAAGTTTTAAATAACACAAGTCAACACATTTTGAGAGTTATGAGCTAACTACGGAGATCAAACTGCCATTTCTTATCAAACTTAGTTATTCAGCTATAAACATTGAAAATTTAAAAAAATTGCCAAAATTAAACAAGATTGATACAAAAACAAATGAATTTTTTTTTGCATTTTTACAACAGCTAAACTGTTAACTTCAAATAAAACTTTTATCAAAAACCGATAATATATCGTGTCGTATTTAAGTTAGGACAAAGATTTTGAATTATCTAAATGCTGATGTAAGAGCTTAATATACTTGAAAAATTTGTTTCTCATTATTTGATATGATAAATATAAGTAAGAGATTTTATATGAAAAAGAGATTTTTAATTTTTTTTTAGGGTATTCTCGATCTGTCACTTTGGTCAAAAAAGGCCATTCGATATGGACGGGTGTAAGGCGCAAAGGCCGGAAGAAATCAAGAAAAACAAAATATATTTATGAGATAAGGCCATCAAGAGTATAAATTCTTTTATGTTTTCATAAAATTTATGGTTGTGCCATTAATATTTGTTGACCTGTGTTATCATATAACAAACCAATTCCGTCATATGGTATTATATAAGGCCGACAATAAATCTATCATTCAAATTACATATCAAAGCATGTAGGATGTTCAAGTATTTCTAAGCAAAATAGCTGAACACCATGTCCCGTATAATCACTGCTTTAACCACCGATTGCATCTTAGGGAAAGATTTTTTTGATATTTTTTCTTCCCTTCATAATTTTTTCAACATGATGCAATCAAGGAAATAAGTGAATGCAGGAAAAAAGTATAACCTAAGTTAAATATTCAAAATAGCTAAACAAGGTCAAAGGCCGATTATGCAAAATATATTTTATAAAGAAAAATATAATTACTATTATTATTATACATTAAAACATTTTTACACAATATGACCTAAAAAATAAGTTGCAATTATTTCAGTTTAAATTTAAATTGAAAAAATATCATGGTTTTCAACATTGAAATTGAGAGTGTGTAGTCCATAGCGCATTCTAATTTTTAAACAAATTTTATTGTTGGATTTGGACAAGATTTTAATTATTAGTTTTGTTTTTTATATATTTAAGAAAAAGTCACAAAAATTTGACCCATAATATATAATATTTATAAAAATATTTAAAATTCAAGAAGTGTTGGGGTCAAAATGGGCCCCACAGTGCTAATCGCGGGTAAATATAATCCCGTATACATATAAAAGTTAAAAAATTTTATTTAAAAAGAAATTTGTAAATAGACCACTATAACTTTCCCCATTGTGTTTAATATTTTTAAACCTGTCACAGCCAATCATCAATTTAAGGCACCTTCTAAGTCATGTCATATATAATTTTTTTTATCATTATTTCTTTTTATTTGTCAAATAACCAACCAAAGATAAATTAAACATAATCTTTCACATATAGATCTTAATAATATATTAGTATTTCGTAATATTTCTTAGTTTTCTTTTGTCAAAAACCTATATTTCTAACTTTTAAAAAGCATAAGAAACCAAATTTCATCGTTCAACTTGTCATGAGGATTGTTAAACAGATCAACAAATATTTATGTCAGATAAGAGATTATTATGAAAACATAAAAGAATGCATCCCCATGATGGCCTAATCTCATATATGTTTTTCGTTTTTGTTAGTTTCTTCCGTCTTTGGCTCCTTAGATCCGTCTATAACGAAAAATGGCCTTTTTTGACCAAATTGACAGTATTAATATATCCTATAAAGATAAAATTTAAAAATCTTTTGCATATTTACATTGTTACTTATATTTTTAATCACAAATAATGGAAAAAAAAAATTTCATTATTATATCAAGCTCTTACATCGGCTTTTATACAAAATATTTCGGGTCCAAACTTAAATACGACATGTTATATTATCGGTTTTTAATGAAAATATTATTTAAGTTTAAATTTAACGGTTTAACTATTGTAAATATGCAAAAATTTCAATTTATTTTTGTTTTTAAATCTTTTTGGTTTTTTAAACTTTTTTACATATTCATTGTTTATAACTAACTAACTAAGTTTGATTAGAAAAAACGGTAAACGGATTTGATTTTCCCTAAGATGGCAGGTTTGATCTCTGTAGTTAACTCATAACTCTCAAAAAATTGTTGACCTGTGTTACATAGAAAAAGGGCAAATTTAATAATGAGAAATAAAATTTTTAAGTGTTATTTAAACTAAAAAAGAGAGAATATTTGGCATTCCAACTTAAATAAGACACAATTTTCGGGTTTTAACAAAAATGTTATTACAAATTGAAATTTAATAGATTAGCTGTGGTAAATATACTAAAAAAATTTTAATTTCTTAATATTTTTTAACATTTTTTAAAAAATTTCAAGGCTTTGCAAAGTATAATTAAAAAAACGATAAACGATTTTAAAAATTTCTAAGTTAGCATATTTTATCCTTGTAATTAACACATAACTCAAAAATTTGTTGACTGTGTTTGAATGGCCATTTTTCGCCAAAAAACCTCTAGATAATAACGCTAAATATATACATATATATTAGCCATCAATAACAAGTTAACTTTTTTTCGCAAAAATGATAATTGAAACTAAGCGATTAAGTTTAATTTAATATAGACTCTTTCATCAAATAACCCAAACGGCTAACAATAACAAATTTTTGACCAATTTGCAAAAAGAGACATAATTGATTATCTGTTTTATTCTTAATTTATAACATAAAAAACGAGATTAAAATTTTATTAGCCATCCATCGAATTCGGTCATATAACTGATACATCAAAATGTAAAATGACAATATTCCATGTTAGATTAAAATTAACTTTTCACAAAAAATGCATAATCAATCAAGCTTTTAGGTTCAAATTTGTTTTGAAATAAATATTTATTGTCCGAATTTTTTTATAGTAAAATATCATATTAAAACATAATAAAAAGGGCTAAAAATAGTTTCTATATAAAAAAAATATATATTTGAATTTAGATACAATTTAATTTAATTTATAAATCTTTGAATACCGACGTCGCCGAAAAGTAAATACATTTTTTATACAATTTAAAATTTAAGGGCAGGTTAAAAAAAAGATATGCCAAAATAGTTTACAGGAACAGGTAGTATAAAATTGAATGGTAAAATCTGCCAGTATTTTGTCGACCTATGTTATAGGCACATACACGCTTGAACGAAGCAAATGACCATAATTACACGAATTCACATCCACCGACGACTTTCAAAAAAAAACTATATTAGTGTTCCATCAATAAGTGATAAGGGTAAACGTGTCCAATTAATGCTAAAGGCATGACTGGCGTCCCCAATGGATTGGCAATAGTTTTTGAAGATATCGCAAAACTTTATCTGGGCGACCTGTGGAAAAAAATAAATTTTTTAAAAAAATCTACAATTATTAATAGGCTAGGACGCGTTCAAAGTACATTTATTTTGTTTGTAATATTCATAATTTCCCCCAAAAATAAATATTGGTTCAATGTTTAAATTCTTTTTGGCGTTAAAATTTTTGCGAGATTCATGTTAAAATGATAATCAGCTATGTTTAAAAGGACAAAAATATAAATTGGATTTTTATAAGGGCACGTGCGAAGTGAGTTTTATTTTTGTTAAATTTTGAAAATTTTATCGAAAATTTAAAAAAAAAGTTTTATTTCAGAAATAGTTTTTTAAGTGCAAAAACCAAATTTGGCAATTTTTTTAAAAATTTGCGCTTTATTTCAAAATATTTTCAAAATTTTGAAAATTTCATGAAAAAAAAACTCACTTTGGACGTGCCCTAATATACTTAAAGCAGCTGCCACTGGTGAAATATTATATTAAATAATAGTTAATGATATCGATGTAAGACTCAAATTTTAAAAATATTTAATTTTCAGCATTATAATAAGTTTTTATTTGAACAAAACGAATGATCCCTAAACAAGTATTTATATACAACGAATAATGATATTACTAAAAGAGTTATTTTTAAATTTAAAAAAAAACCTTAAATTTACTCATATAAATTTAATTTGAAATTAAACCTCAATTCCTATATTTAAATATAATGCATATACAAACTTTGAATTCAAGGTAAGTAGTATTAGATTCGTCCTCCCCTAAAATATCGAAATAAATCGCACCTATTAAATATTATAAATCAATATAGATATTGGCATAATGTAACTTATATAGCATTATAATAATCATCAAAAGAACCTAGTCCATTTTTGTAGCTTATTACGCCAAAATTTTAAATAATTTTACCTTTAAAAAAAATAAATTTAAAATTATTTGGCAATTGACCATTCAAACGTAAATGCCATAGTGTTCAATTTTTTTTTAAAAATTATTTATAACAAGCCAAGGTTAACTTGCAAATTAAAAAAAATGACAAAATTGACAATTCTTGCCAACTTGAAAAAACTATTAAATATAAAATATTTAAAATTTTTACAAATATAGAAATTTTACCACTTAAGCTTGTACACAAAACCCTCCTACCACAAAGCGTCTTTTTTTAAGAAATTTTTTATATAAATTTAAAAATTAATGTTATATATCCTAAAAAACTTTGCTTATACAGTTCACGTCACCTTTAGTATTTTAGGACTGGGAATATGTAGGCGAAAACAAAAATAGTAGAATAATGGAGGGGGGGGGGGGGGGGGTGGGAGAAGATAGCAATTTTTATTGGTTATTGCTAATTGGTGAAATATGAACTTACAAATAATTAAAAAAAACTAAACTAAAACGATTTACTGTAGGCACGTTTGTAAAGTCAAAAATACAAAAAAAAAGTTTGCTCATTTTCTCTTATATTGTCAGTCGATTTTTTTTTCATTTATAGATCTAAATATATTTATGATTACCTTTTTTTCTAAATATAAAGGACTTTAATGTTCTCCATGCAATTAAACCATAGAATAAAACATCTATAAAAAAATTATTTTGAACGTGCACTAAGATAAAATTAAATACCAAATTAGCTATAAATTTTTATTCTTAAACGAAATTTAAAAAAAAAATTATTTAACTCTTTTTAAATTAAATTGTATTAAAAATTAAATTTTAACGTATTTTCTCATGGTATAAGCTAATAGGACATGGCGCCGAATATGGTTGTAATAAGACACAGCCAGGACATTTAAAAAGAACGCGCGTTACCCCTTTGAGTTCGTTTGCCTCGACATAACTTTGATGCTAAGTCTTCAATGGGAAACGTTATAATAGCAGCTGAAATTACGGCAACTAGGTAGGAGATGATCAGTATGCTAACTCGAAGCTTAAATCGGAAATAAAAATTTAAGTTAAGACACAGAAATTAAAATATGCTTTTTTGTTGTGATTCTAACGTAAGCTTTAGTGGGCTATATTAAGGCACATTCGAAATAAACATTTGTATTTTTAAATATAAAAATTGGTATTTTTTTAGTTTTTAATGCGAGAGGATAAAAACACGTTTAAGGTATTTTAATATTTTAGGCAAAACGCCGCTCTAAACTAATATTTAAATTAATACTAATATAATATTTGCTTGTTAAAATATAATATTTATTTTAAGCTAACTTGATTTTTATTTTTTTATGATAAAAAAACGAAAGAGAAATTTTTTTTATTTTTTTGTTATTTTGAAATATAGCTTTAGGCACCCTTAAAAACGTTATGGAACCTTAAAATATTTGTCAGCTTTATTGTAGCTCATTTGTTCAAGTTGTGTAAAAATTTTGAAAATAAACAAGTATATTTCATTGAGGTCTACAAATAGCGATATTTGATCCATGTGAAGCGATGAGCTTAATTGTAAACGGCCATTGAGACATTAATTTAAAGAGCCCTAACCAAGAGGCCTCCTGGTGCAGTTATTATAAAAACTGCACCATTTGATGGTGAATAAGGCATTTCAAAACTCCGGGAGTGTCGGGAAGGGGTCCATCATCTCCGGAGTTCCGGAGTTTTATTTTTTTGGAATTTGCTAGAAAACATTAGCTTATTAAAAATATTGGAATTTGTATTTTTGTAGTCAAAACTCATTTTTGTTTAATGAAAGTTGTAAATAAATGAAAGAGCAGCTAATTATGTATTAATTACATATATTAACTAGCAAATTTAAAAAAAAAACTCCGGAGTTTATGAACTTCTTCTAGATTCCGGAGTTTTGACATGCCCTAATCGTAAATAAGAAAATTAATGAAAAATATTAAAAAACCCAAAAATAAAAGTTCATTATGTACGTGTCCTAAAATATATATTTGTAACCTACCAGGGCAAAGATAACGTAGTAGACCCATATAGAGGGCAAGATGAAGAGCAGGATAGCAAAGAAAAGGGTGCCAACAAACATTTCATCCGCTTCATAGTACGTATGATCGATCCGGTTCCTCAAAGGATTTTTTTTCAATCCACAAAACAGACGGAATAAAGATATCAGGGCGCATAGCACAACGTTGTAAAGTCTATTGTAAACATACCAATAATAAAATATATTAGATATCTTTGGATCAAAAAAATTATGTTTAAAATAACTTGTTTTTTATATGCTATTTAAATTTGAGCTCCAAACTGGCCGTAATATTTCGACCTGGTCCGCCCGCTCTCAATTTCGGTAGGGCCCGTTGAGCCGTCACCGGGCGGGGCGAGCTTTCGGGTCTAGACTTTGATCTCTAATTCGAATGCGCAAAGAAAAAAGTATTTATAGTTTTTTTAAATAATTCACAAAATAAGCTGTTTTTTTATATAAAGTATAACTTTAAACGTGCTCTTGTACAAATACTTGTAACCGCTTTTCTATTAAAATAAATAATGCTTCCTTTATAAAAATTTCTTTTATAATCCCCTCCCCCTTCACTTTTAATTTTAGTGAATATCTATCATGTCTTATATTTTAAGTACGGCAAAAACGACCTGCCTCCAGGTAAATGATTGGAGCATCTATCATCCGCCCTTTTCAACTAAATTTTTGCTACCCCATCCATTCACACCATTATTTCACAACTCTTAAATACAGCTATGCAGATATATATTAGATTTTTTTTTCTCAAAAATTACTCTTTAGTTCAAAATTTAAAGATATATTTTGTCATCATAAACAATTCATATATATGGCAAAACAATGTAAAGATGATCATAACATTTTATCTTGTAAGCAGATCCATTCAAATGGCTAAAATCAAATTTAAGGATAAATATATTGCAATAATATTTGTGGTAAAAAATACTTATTTAAATACTGCTATATACATTTTAGCATTAAGCAATTCAATTTTATAAAGGATTCATATAAGAAGAGGCCCTGTATTTTAATTTATGAAAAGAAAAAATTTAGCATCAATTTACTTTGAAACATAAACGTATATGCAGAAGATGTGAAGAAGAAATATAGTGGACATATCTGTTAGAGTTGTCAGAAAAAAAGTAGCTCCAATTAAAGGTGTAAATTTAATTGTTTTTGATATTTTGAGTAATACTGGTGTGGCCAGATTCACATAATCTAAGATTAAAACAATTTACTAATTTTATAAATGGCAAACATAATCAAGCAAATACATTAAAATAACAAATCACAAAAAGGTGAATTTTAGTATAAGTATTGATAACAAAACAAATATAAAAAAACTAAAACCTGTCCAAAGATTAATGTGGAATACAAAAAAGTGTCCAAGAGCATGGGTCAGAGGTTTAACAAGTTTAAGACCAGATGGATCACCCATAAGCCAATTTATAATAATTTGTAATTTATTTGCAATTAGCTACATAAATATTAAAATAAAATCATGTTACCTCCATAGTTTGGGAAAGGGTTAAAATTGAATTGTCAAATGCATGGACATAATTCATGTAAAAAAATATGGTAATACCAAAAAATATATTTATAAATTCCATAATATAGTATTTTTTGTAGTTATTAGCCAAAAATTGCAAATGATTTGAGGTCTGAGATTTATTTATCAGATTTTGTTTCAACAATTTTGGTTCATCATGGATTTGTTTATTAGTCACAAAATCTTTAACAGTTGCTTTATAAATTGCATCAAAATAGATAACATAGACAACACTTTTATTTTCAATAGAAAACAATATGTTTGTAGGTCCAAGGTACTTTAATGATAAAACTTCAGGATCGATCTTATTTATTGTGGCAATATGGCCTAAATTTTTTGTATTATAATTTTCTATCATATCAACTAAATATATAGTCTCTTTAGATAATTTTATAATTTGTTTTCCATAGAGTTTATATTCCACTTCATTGTCAATTAAATATTTAGGTAAAAAAATTTTAAAAATTTCAAAATTTTTCATATGGATATAATGAATGTAGAAAAAATATTTTAGTTATGGCTGTCTTGTTTTAATATGGCTGCGGCTAGTAAAAAAAACTTAAAAAAAAAATTAAGCGCATTTGATTAAAATTAAGGTAGCTAGAAAAAAAAATTAAGAATTTAAAAATTACTCCGCTATTAGCAAACTAATTTTTACATTTTAAATATTCTCGCTTTGTATGTATGCATGTCCCTGTAAATCCTTATGGGATTTGTATAATCGCATTTTTAATATAACCTATATTTGTTATTTATTGATGGCCGTCCTCTGCATCTACTAGGACTGATTCTTCATAACTGAATTATTAAGCGACGTTGCGTTCTGATATGCGGTTTGAGCTTGGATAAAAAGGCAGTGTAAAAATTTGTTGGATAAAGCATGTCTAAAAACTGCTAGTTTTTGGGGAGGGTAAAATAATGCGATAAACCATTATATTGAGTTTTCTCTAGTTGGCTCACGAGATATTATAACGTGACAAAATGTGAAGTGTAGTAATTGTGGAAAATATCCATTCAAGGAAGCTACATTAAAATTTTAAAAAATAATGCCTTATTGAACAATCAACATGCAATAAATCTAAAACCAGGAGAAAATAAAAATGAGTTTAGTATAAAAAAGCAATAATTGATATGATTAAAAAATTGATAATTATAGATAAAATATGAAGAGTTGGGCATTATGAGAATGTAAAAGGTATGAGATAAACAATTGACTATATGTTTTTTTATAAACTTTTATTTCCATGATTTTGAGGTGCTTTATCTTTTGGTTTACATTTATTTTTATAATATTTAGTCAAATTGATTCTTTATTAAATGTTAAATAAAATTGTGTTAACTTTATATATTTAAATCCTAATTATAGATACTCAGCTTTATTAAATATCTTTTTATTATTTTTTTTTAGAACATTTTTTTTATTGTAATAAAAATTTTTAAACAAATCCTGATTTAATTTTAATTTAGAATTCTTTGTTTGCCCTCAAATATCATCTAAATAATGTTTAATGAGTTTATAAGCAATTACATTAATTGTTTACTATTTTTTATACGATATACATATTAAGCACAGCATTAATAAATTTAGTAGCAACTAGCCCATGTGGCCCGGCTCCGCCCGGGCAACTTGACATTTTAATTAAACTAATTGGCTGTGTACACGACATTTTAAGTAAACTGATTGGCTGTGTACACGATCAGTCGATATATTTGAATATTTAATTAATTTGATTATAAAAAAAATAAATAATTTAAAAAAACTTATTAAAATTTAAAAAGTTTTTTAAAAATATACATAAAAATTAAAAAAAAATTGTTTAAAAAAAAATTAATCAAATAAAATTGAAAAATTTAAATAAAAATTCATGAAAAAATATCAAATATTTAAAAAGTTTTTTTTAAATATACATAAAAATTAAAAAAAATTGTATAAAAAATTAAATTCCAAATAAAATTAAATCTGACATAATCCAAATATACCAAAAGCTTTAATAACTAAATATTCTAATTATAAATTCAAATACTAATTCAGACTAAATCTATTTAATTCAATAAATTAAAATAGTAACATATAAATCCCTAAATAGAAACCTATTTGGTAGCAAATATCATCATATCAAAGATCTGAAGTTAAAAGAAAAGAATTATTCCTATATACTTTCCTATGAAAATTAAAGCAAATACAGCCCAAATCAGTATTAAATCCAAAAACTAGCTCTGAATGACTTTCCGACAAATCAAGACTCAAAGATCCTAAAATTTATACTAAATGATTTAAGTTAATTGTTAAAAAAACAAAAATCTAAACATACCTTCAAATGTACGGGGTCGACAGTTTGACCGATAAAATTGTACGGCTTATAAGGGCACAAATCATATATTTAGACATAATAAGATTAAGCCAATTCCGGGGCTCATCACATGCAGATCTTGCATCTGGGAGTAAATCGTATGAGTTTTTCTCCTCCTTATTCCAAGATGAGGAAGTTATATGTCAATGGAGGTTTCTGAATTCATAACAGTAAAAACCTATTATTAAATATTATTATATTACTATTAGCCAATATAACCATGGCAGCCTCGCTATTTAAGTTACTTGACATGATCTTCCTATATAAAATTATAAACTAAACAATAATATCTTAGTTCATGTTATAGACATTATCAAATGCATCTTTAATGTCTTTAAATTCCTAAAAAATATCATTAAGTTTACTTGAAATTCCTATATCATCTACTAATTAATTTTTAAACTCGATTTTCCTTTGCTACGCTAGATCTCGGAGACGGTATATAGTTGAGTGGTGTGTTGGGTGGTTTTGTAGGCTAAGTATTGTTATCTGGAATAAGAAAGAAATAATTAACATATGTTTAATATTAAATTCAAAAAAGAAAAAAGAAAATATTTTTTAAATCCATTAATATTATATTGATTTAATATATATTTTTTTGATTATAACTATAAATAAAATTTATATATACATATATCTATTTTTATTTTAAATAATAAAAATTATTATTATTGCCTTTCTATTTATTTATACGTATGTCTTATTTTTGAGACAAATATTTGTTTTATAAAAACAATTACAATGAAATATATCAAAATTTTTTATATATCTTACATAATATTTTGCTTACCCTCCTAATTAAGACAGTTGTCTTAAGGTACAATTATTCAGTACAATATTATTTTACTAAACAAAGGGGGTCCGGGCCCGGGCCCGGACCACTTTGGTTAATATAATAAATTAATATAAACAAATAGAATATATATGTATTATGAATAAAATTTAACTTTTACTTATTGCCTGCTTATAGATGTATTTTTGTACCTTATATGGCCCAATCTTAGCAAAACAAATAAAGTAGCTATGTCAATCACTTTATACCACGATAAAACTATCACTAAGTAATAGGATAAGACAAATTTTGATCGTTCAATTTGCATAAATTTTAAGGACCTAACTTGCTTACATATATTATGGATAAGGACGTTTAAAAAATATTTTTTAACTACTCTTTAAGACCGAAATCCCAAAAGGTACATTTATGTACCTTTCGGTACCGGGCCGCTAACTCGGCTCCTATGGGCTAAAAGAAGTTAAGAAAAATCTGTAGTCAGAATTTTTGTCAAACCGATCCCGAGTGTAAAGTTCAAATTTTAATCCCCTGTTTAACCTTAAATATCTCGGTAACAGAAGCTGATAAAATCTCGAAACTTCCCAAAAACGTGGGCAATATTATAATAATTAACCTAAAAAATTTTAAAATAAAACCTTACCATTTAAAGCCCTGAGAGAATTTCGTCGTTTAAACAAAAAATAAAACTTCCTAGTGGATAAAAATACAAACTCGACATTCCTAGGCACCTTTTCGACAAACGATTTTTTTTATCGCTACTGCTCGAAAAAACTTTTTAAAGTCAGGTTTTTCACAGCCACCGGAAGTCTCGATCGCTTCCTAACTATCTTTCCGCACACCTTCTCAACCTACCCTACAAAACCACACCTCACACGGCGCTCAACTACAAACCATTACCGAAATCTAGCGTAGCAAAGAAAAATCGAGTTTGAAAATTGTATAGTAGATAATATTTAATATTTTTGTATTAACCTTATTATTATGTTACAAAAATTATATTAGATTAATATCCTATAACAAGTATGAATTATTAATAAAAAAAAAATAAAGACAAAATTATTTTTATAAAAAAAATGGTTAAATTTAACATTAAAAGACTCATAAACAAGTTTGTGAAAAAAATTATTAATAAGATTATATCTATTACATATTTTTTGAATTTTTTTTTGTGTCAAATCAAACAAGCTTTAAAAGCTGTTGCATTATCTAAAACTAACTTTTATGAAATTTCAAAGCTGGCAAATAATTGTTTCAATACCAAATAATTTTTTTCTTAGTACGAATGGCCTACATCTAACTTGGCCTTTTCTAGACTTAGTTTACAGAGCCTAAAGTAAAATATAAGTTCTGGAATTGATATAAAATACGCCATCTATCAAATAATTTTTGATTATATACTAAATGTATAAAAGGCTCTCTTATGCAAATCGATGACACTATTGTTGTTTGACAATGTCCGTTCAAATTTTATAAATTCAATCTTATTGCGTTTTTTCTAAATGGCTAACTTCTGAAAATTGATAATAATAAGTGCTAGATTGGTTTGGAGTAGAGAAAGAAAATGTTAGTGGAGTAGTCATATAATAGAGTTAAAGGGTTGATGAGAAACCCACTATTTTAATTATTATGACTTAAGAAAAATTTGTTAGTTATATTACCAAAAGAAATTAATCGAAAGTTAAACGGGTTTTGCAAAGCGGATTGCCAGAGCATCATGTAAGTCGCCAGCTTGCATATAGCGTGGTTATCTTTGTAAAGTGGTGGGAGGGGAGCGGGAGGAGCTAATTTTTAATCAGTAAAAATACACCGAAACATTTTTATGATCTATTTTACTTAAATTACTCACATATAATTAATGAACTAACTCGCTCTGCTTCCGTCCCCACTCTTAGTTAGCATTTATTTTAAATTGATAACGGCGAATTACTTTTTACACCTTGTTACTATTAATTTCCGATTGCATCTTACAGAATGAACTACGTTCGTACTACATAAAACAGTAAAAAAGTTCACGGGTATTTATTAACTTAAGAATTTTAATAACATGGATAATGACAAATATTGTGAAAATTACAATTTTACCATGATATTAACCTAGTTGTTATCATTTTCATATCATTTTTTAAAAAAGATTCAGTTAATTAAAACAGTGGTAAATATACCTACAGGCTACTCATATATAAGCAACATTATTACAAATCGTTGTTATAAACAATTTTGACTCAAAATATGAAAAGCTTATCATTTTTTTCTATATAAAATTGCCCTATCACCCATATCCACCTGTTCATTCCACATTTAGTGCGATATTACAACATGTGGGTATGATCAGTTATAATTTTATTAAATATATAAAACATTTTCAATAAATACATAACTAAATAACGATTTTACACCGCAACATTAAAATAAATATTTATTGTTTTGGGCAGAGCTGGGAAAATGCCCATTTTTGGGTCAAACTCATTTTTTTATTTTTTTGAAATTAAGAAAAAATATATGTTCTTAGCTTTAATCAAGAAAATATTTATAAAATTTAAAATTTTCTGCTTATATTCTGTATTTATTTATAATTGATTTTTATAATCTGTCATAAAATTTTTAAAAAACAAAAATTTGGGTTTAGTCGAAAAAAGGGTTTTTTCCCAGCTCTGGTTTTGGGTGTATTTAGGGGCGCCAATAGGTCACAGACCTCCCCAGCATATCTGTAACTCATTTTAGTTTTATAAAATATATTATACCAAAAATAATACAACGCTCGCAATCTTAAATTCCATGCTAATCAAGTGCCAAATGCTTCTTTCTTTTTCTGAGCAAAGTGAAGATGTGGGTGAAACAAACTCATTTACAGTATTAACCAATAAAAGTACAAAAAAATCAAAAAAAGATTTTGACAAAAACTTAAAAACGAGTGGGACGATTATAAATGTAAGGTTTAATCGGAATAACATACTTATGCAACTATCGACTAGAAAATGCCTTTTTTGATCGCAGAAAGGAGAAAATCATTTTTTTAAATATATTTTTTGCCATGAGCCACCTGTTAATCGATTTTCTCCAAGAAAATTATATTTATGTCTTAAGGGTTATTGGACCAATGGGATTTTCGGTACCCAAGACTATGACCCCCAAAAAAATAATAAATTTTATCTAAATGACAATTCCTATATGAAAAGGACGCTGGTTGTTATCTAGGCTGATAATTAATACGTTTCGCACATTTTTATAAAACCAACCTTAAAACCCACATTTATGTATTTTTGGAAACTCTCTAATTTTCCAATATTCTAAAAAATTTAAAATGTTTGAAATGGGACATTGAAAATTATAAGCAATATATTTTTACAATATTTTTTATAGCCTGAGCAATTGCCAGTATATATATAAACTTTATTATATTCAATCCATATAAATTTAGCTAATAATCATATCAAAATCGCTCTTTTAAAAATTTAACGCTTAAAATATTTTTCAACATTACAATATTTTTTTTAGAATAAATATAAAAATATATTCAAAAACGAATTAAAACACGCCCTTTAGTAGCAAATATTTTTTCCCAGCATCTTATTTATAACGGGCCTATGTAACTCGGTGAAAAAAATATATTGGATGTTCAATAAAAAAAATTATATGTTGCAATTTGATCTTGTATTCCTTTTGTGCCAAATTTATGTCTCGTCAGTCGCCGTATAAGAAATGATAAAAAAAATATATTTTTTACGATAACATATTTGTATTTTGAAATAGAAAAAGAGAAAGCATATTGAGAGCAAGAAATTGTATTAAAAAATGGAGAAATTAGTGCATAATCGTTTTCGAGAAAATAAAAAATTTGAGACACGGCCATTAAGGGGTTAGATATTTTTAAAATAGCTGACCCCTTAAGATTAGAACAGGTTAATTAATATGTGCCAATAATAAATTTATTAAATATGAATTGAAAGATTTGTTTTCAATCACCATAAAATGAAAACTGTAGAAAATTAATATTTTTAATAAGGAATCGAAGAGATTTAGACCATATATAAATGAAAAATTCAGTGAGCCTCCACCCCTCTTCAGACGATGCAGGTTAAACAATTTTTAGAATACTTTCAAGGGCAAAATTAATCAAGGTAATATTGCAAATTTTATAAAATTACCTTCTAAAAATTTACATAAGCATTATATTAAGTAGTTCCAAGGATGTTTTAAACAATTAGATTAAATATTTTTAAGTTTAGAAGGTTTTTATAAGTGTGGTGCTTTTTATTTAACAATTTTATAAAAGGTTATATTAAGCCGAAACCAACATTCATATATTTTTGTTGAAGGATTTTTTTAAATTATCTAAAATGATAATGCGTTTTTTGATTTACTTTAGCAGCTTAGTTACATTCATGACTTGGAACGGTGCCCTAGGATTAAAACAAGGTTTTTTTAGTAACGAGCTATTTTCCGCATAATTTACAAAGCCGGAGCAGCAACCAGGATTTGTGAAAGGGAGGGTGAAATTTTAAAACATTCCTTCTTCCTTTAGACACAAATTATTTTGTGCCGTACTCAAATGCCAGGCATTAAAAAATCTTCAAGTACAATTATTGGTTGGAAGAGCGGTTTATATAATAAGCCATATATAAAAAAAGGGCGCCAGGCTGAAATTTATCCAGGCATGGCTTTAAACGACGAGAAAAAACTAGCTTGCTTTGGTAACATACCCTAAGGCACTTTCAAAATGAATTTTTTGTATTTTATTTTACTTCATCGTGTCGGAAATATAAAACACATATGCTTTAAAATCAACCAACGCATATTTAACCCGTTAAAATTGCGACCAAATTACGAATGCAGTTGGATTACATTTTGTGTTTATATTTTTTAAAATGAAAATGAAATAAACCATGACCTTAACTTGCAGTGAGTATAATGTGAGCTCTTTAACCTTACTAGAGTAATAATAATATGAAAGTCTGATTTACAATTAATTTTTCTATAATACTTTGAGTTTATCAATTTCATATGATTATCAACATTTTTCAGTAATTTCTAATGTTTTTACCAAGCTCTCAAAGTCCGATGATAAACGATAAATAAGTTTGATCTCATATACATATTAAAAATTTGTCAAATTGCATTTACTTTTCGTTTATTTTAATTTTCATACAAGTATTTTATGTGTTTAAACTTTAATGTCACACTATGACAAATTTTGTGGTAAATGGAAGGACACTAAAATAATGTTGTTTATAAAGTATACATTGCAAACTTTTAATCTAGCCTATTAGTGTGTTGCTGCCAGTTAATAATGTTGCATTGTGTAATTTTTACCCCTCCTTAGATGAAGAGCCTATTTTTAATTTAATTTTTGTATAATTATTTTTATAATTTAGATAGCATAGATATGCGAGGTAAATTAATGCACAAATTTTAATAAACCATTTAAAATGTTGAGATTTAAAATTTTCAAGCTTTCTCCGTTTATACCCCTATACAATTATTACTTATAAAATCAACATTATTGCAAAGATTTGTGTGAATTACCCCTTAACCAAACTGTCGATATCAATCAGTTTTTTGATTTGCCAAGGTAATTTTGACTTTTATATTTAATAAATTTGCGCAGTATCATACAACTTCGCTAATAATTTAAGCCCTATTAATTCTTTGGTAATAAAAACTTAGTGTAAAAATCTAGAATATACACGTTTTAAATAACCTGCTAAAACCTGGGGTAATGTAGCTTCCCCCAAGCCTTTTCTCTTACAAAAGCGCCTGTCCGTGAGGGCTTTAACTCTTTCAACTCCAGCGGTACT
Organism: Acutogordius australiensis; assembly: GCA_030555515.1. Lineage (NCBI taxonomy): Eukaryota > Metazoa > Nematomorpha > Gordioida > Gordea > Gordiidae > Acutogordius > Acutogordius australiensis. Next base: position 7,692,573 of record CM060244.1, read on the forward strand.
TATTTTTATGGGTTTGGGGTCAAAAACTTATCTCTGAAAAATAGAAGGCTATGGGAATTGGTGGCGGTTATTATATTTAAAACATATTAATAAAATTAACTCTTGGATTGACAACACAAATTATTTAGGTTGCGTTGGAGTCCGTATCAAGACCCTACATAAAATATTTCGATTTATAAACCCATGAAGCTTTAAAAAGTTGGAAAAAATATTACATTACATTGTAAATATTTTTTTTAAATAATTTTGTTAAATGTACATAATATGTACTGTTTTTATTTTATCAATAATATGATGACAAACATATAAAAATATATTATGAAGAATTATAAAATGTAACATGTAAAATTGAATGTGAAGTAAAATAAAAAGGAATAAAATTTAAAATAAAATACTACTAAAAATCTTATTTAATTATAAAAAGAGAAAAGGGGTAAAAGAAATAATTAACAAAAAAAACTATATCAGAAGAAAAGTGTTTTAATATATATACGTAATGGTGTTACTAGTAGAAGTTATTGTCGTAAACAAATGTCATCTTCGATTTGAAGTCTGATATATGAACAATTAATGAAGAAAATTATAATCATTAAATCTAGAATTCTATAGAGATTATTGGAGCGAGAATTTATTTTTAACGATGAAACGCAAGTAATATCCCGAATAAAGGCCTTGACTCGTTCCCAAGGCGTGATGTTAATACCATTCGTACGTAAGAGAGAGAGTCGGTTTTAACAGTATCTAACTTATTCAAATGAGCACCTTGGCGAAGCGCTTTTGAATAATTAAATTCTAAGTTAAATGGCACGAATGTACGCATAAGCCATAAGCTTTTGCAATTACAATAATATTGCATTTTATGCAATTGACTGGCTCAACAAGGTCATTGATTAACACAAGCAGGCAGGCTTCGCCCCCGCCCCTCCCCCAAGTTTTTAATTACCCTCCCCCAAATTAAATTCCTTCCCCTCCCTAAAAACTGCGTATAAATAAAATTTGCTCCCCCAAAAATATCTAATTATTTTTTTAAAAATATTTACTTTTTTTATGGAGTGTTTTCTTTCATATCAATACTTCTCATCCGCTAAAGAGATCTAACTAACACAGAAATTATTTCTGTTGTTATTAGATATATACAAAATAAAAATATGATGTTAGAGAAAGCTGTTTTGTTACAAATCATAAATTTGATGTCAAAGAAATTCCCTCGCTTGTCAACAATCTTTTGTTAGAATACAATCTAGAACCAAAGAAGATCGCACAATGCTATGATGGGGCGAACGTAATGTCCTGGGAAAAGGTGGTGTTCAAGTATTTATGGCTGGACACCATGTCCCGGTTGTTGTAAAAGATTGTCTTGAAATTTTAAGTAAAGGGAAGATTTTTTTGATATTTTTTTCCCTTCATAAATTTTTCAACATGATGCAATCAAGGAAGTATGTGGATGCGGGATACCCCGGCTGTTGCCCCATCGGTAGTGTAATCACTACGTCGCCATTGTTTTTTTTAAACATACGTAAAAATATTAAATACTCTTTTAAAAATTAAAAAAGGGCCGAAGCTTGGGTTTTTTGACCATATTTATAATCAACAATTTATTTTTAAGTATTTAAATTTGAAAAATTATTTTATTTATTAAAAATAATTAATGATTAATTTCAATGCAAAACGAATATTCATTGTTTGTTAGAAATTACACAATTAAGAAATAATAAATACATTTACAGATTTATTTAAAAAGTGTTTTGATATATACAATACTTTTTTAAATGACAATAATTTATTTATAGATAAGAAAAAAACTAAACCTAAAGATTTACCTGAATTTTATTTATTTTCTACTCATAAGTTTGAAAATAATTTAAATATTAATGATAAATTAAAAAGTATTTATTTTAATATTATTGATTATTTATTGATTCTTTTATTAATAGATTTTTACCGATAATATTTATTCTCCTTTTTTTAGATGTAAATAAATTAGAGCCTCTTTTAAAAATAAGTAATATATATAAAAATTCATTATCTAAAGAAATTGACGTAGCAAAAATTTTTTAATAAAAAAACTTATTAATAAAAAAGAATACGTTACTAATGATTTTGTTAAATTTTTATATGATTACAAAGATGCGTTCCTAATTTATTTAAAATTATTTCTATAAGTTTGTTATTTGGCTCTTCAATGTCGAGTTGTGAGGCCACATTTTTTATAATAAAAAGTTTGAACATGGATTTTGGTGTACATGTTTATTTGCCGTGACCAAAGGTCACGGCTGATTTTGCTTTTTTTCTGTCCCCCCCCCCTTCCCACGAAATTTTTTTGCCCTCCCCCCTTTCAACAAGATTTTTTTGCCCCCCCCCCCCAATTGGAAAAAGCTAGAATCGGGCCTGCAACCCTAATGTTTATCAAACAGAAATTAGCCAGTTATATGACATGGGAACGCTTGAAGCCGCTCGTGACCACCTGGACCTAACGTTTTTAAAATTTATATGTTATTAGTTATTTTATTTTAAAAAACTTAAGGGTTTAAAAAGAGCTGGAATGGCTCGGGTCATTCTAAATAAGTTTTCTTACCAATAAAATATTGTAAAATTCTTAATTTTTAGGGTAAATTATAGGTATAAATTCTAATTTTATAAACATTTTTTTTTAAAAACTAGGCTAACACAATTTATGTATATTGATATTTTTTTTTAGTATATTTTTAAAAATTTTCAATAGGAAATTAAACATTGCCATTTTGCTGATTATCTCCTTTGTGCTAAACAGATAAAGTATAAATTGAAGAAGATTTGATGACAAAGCACTTATTCTACTTTATAGCAATATATCAAAACAATAAAAAAAACGAAGTTCATAGCTTTCAATGACGTGGGTGTCCGTAGGGAACCCCCCTTACCGTAGTTACAGTTTACCCTACCTATTGCGAGTTAATTTTAATGTGTTTCAAATAAATCTGTAGCTCCCGTCAATTTAACAACCCGTTCGAATTGGAGAAGGATCCACAAGGTCAATTATTTTGGAAGCTTGAATTGAGAAGGAAAATTAACTTTTCCAATCTTCGCCTTACAATTTTCTTGAATGCCGACCAGCTGGCTGACTTAAAAAATCTGCGTGAAATGAATGGAGAACATAAAGTATTCTTACTTTTTTTAAACTTTTTTAAATTTGCTAGGGTCGCCCTATTTTTAATTATTAGTTTACATCTCAATGTAAAGAGTAATGCTTTCGATATAATGCTTTAAAATTTAAACATGATTATTATCTACTTAGCAGTTTTAAAGTTTAAACCGGGTCTTGACATCCAGGCCCTACCCAACAGACACTTTTTATTAGCTTGGGCCCGGCCACTTAAATAAAAAAAGGCCCGGGGAATTTTATATTACAACCTATAACTATATACAGATCAAACAAACATTGTCGAGGTAATGCCCTTTCTTTATGTCGATTCTAGCCCTAATTAACAATAGCCTAATGCAATAATAAGGCATTAAGTTAAAAAAATATGGCTCAGCCCGGCCCTAAATTAGTTCAAATTCCGAAGGCCCGTCCCATCTGACCTATACCGGGTAGACCATCGGCCAAATTTTGATCTCGGATTCATAGAGCCTGATAAAATGTTTCATCCCGGAGGCTCTGCATCAAGACGATTTTATTATTTTGGAGAAGTATTGCACCCATTTAGTTGGTCCACTTGAGCTTCATAAGCGATTGGCCCAAAGTAATTGCGTGGGCCAAATACCCTAAAATGGCTGCGGCAATTGTAATCCTGAAAAAACACCCATAGAGGGTGATGGTACATCACTTAGTTTAGTGGCAAATCCTGTCTCATACGCAAGAGGTTAGGGTTCAAATCCGTGCACATGCGTCTTTATGCTACACAAATTAGTACACATGTTCAATCACTTTGAAACAGCTGAGTGACCTGCTAATTAGAAACAATATGCTATAAAGGAGATAGGCTAGAAACATATGTTGTGGGCATGCGAGCAAATCTTACTTATTAACCTGGCAATATAAATATTGCTTTGCTCTGGTTGGTTAAAGAAATCAAAGCCCTAAACTGGTATGGCGCCCCTATATAAGAAAAGGTAAGGAGGGAACAATCCAAATTGTTTTTTATTTAGGTTATTAGGCCCACGGGACAAGCGTTTCTCATTTTGGGAAAAGGATTTTGGAATTAATTTTATTTATATATCAAATGCGCATATACACACCACAGACCTTTCTAAAAATCCCAAAGTCCTTTTTCTCCTCCAACGCTGCGCAAAATGTCATATGTGGTATATCGGTGGGTGACCAGCCGGTTTTTTTGCGTGATTTGAGTGAAGCAGTAGAAGACATGGGCGCCCGATGCATCAATTTTAGTCTAGAAAGTGTTGGAAGCCGTGTGGATGAGGAGGACTTCAAAGGCGTAACAAACTTGAAATTTAGCAAAACATACATTATCTTTATATATGAGTCATGAACTAGTGTTCTAACCGCGGAATATTCAGGCCCGGCCCTTCTGACACATTTATCAAATATGACACGACCCAGCCCTAAATTTGATTTTTCTTAATAGGTCCGGCCCCGCCCGAATTCACAAATACCCGAAACATATTACAAGCTATTATTTATTTGCTTTAAAATTATTAAATTAAAAATACATAGTGTAGAAGATATAACCGCGTGATAATACATTTATCATTTTTAGTTCTTGTACGATAATAAAAATCAAATAAGGCTGGCATAAAAAAAATCCGGCTCTCAGCCGTAATTCTTTTTTTTCTTATCTAGGCGGGGGGGAATAACGGGTCACAGGTTCGATCTTTTTTTTTATGAACACAATTAATAATACTATAATGCATTCTAGATTTACGAAAATAAAAGCATGTTAAAGAAAAAAAAAATTATTTGGTATTTTGATTAATAAGTTAAATTTTGTAAAAAAAAAAATCATTTTTAATAAACTCACTTACATACCTAGCGAATACATTTAAAACTTTTGTGAAATTTCAATATAATATATCGAACGTGCCAATAGTCATACATTGGTAATTTAAAAAAACATAAAATTAACTTATTTTAATAATCCCATTCTAACGTCAAATTACTGAATCATATGTGATACCATTTATGCTCTACGTCGTAGCTATTTCCCTAAATAATATTCTGCCCCCCCCCCACCAAACATATTAATAGCCTTAAAAGAATATGCAAACTTTGTGAAACCATGAAATCCTGATGGGCACGTGCAAAGTGAGTTTTTATTTTGGTGAAATTTTCAAAATTTTAAAAAAATTTATTTTGAAATAAAACGCAAATTTTTAAAAAGTTGCCAAATTTAGTATATGCTCAAAAATGCTTTTTCTGAATTAAAAATTTTTTTTTTAAATTTTGAAAAAAATTAAAAATTTAGAATTTTCAAAATTTCACAAAAATAAAAACTCACTTTGCACGTTCCCTAAAGTAAATTTAGATCTAGGGTCTTAGAATTCCAAGAATCCAGAAATTAATCATCTTTTAATTGCAAAACGTTGCGTTTCCCTGGTGTGGGGGGAGGGGAAGGTAATAATGTGCCCTTAATCGACAGTCAAGCCGGTAACCAATTGCCTTTGCCTGGCTCGATGAAATTAGCGGGCCCTGGAATGATTACCTATTTAAAGCTTAAGTTAAAAGGAAAATTAATTAGTTATTGTGTCACAAAAGGTTTGTACTTAAAATTCTTACAAATTTTCTCTTTTAACAGGGCATGATATAAATTTACAAAAGGGCGGGTTTAAAATTAAATTTCTGTAAATTTTTAAAAAGTATAGCGCGAGTGTTGCTTTTTTACTCTTGTTTCAGGATCCATATAAAATTAGAATAGAGAAATAAAATGAATCAAATGGTATGGTAAAAATTTATCAAAAAAATATATAAAATAATAATGACAGAGTGATTTTTGTTGTATATAATAATATATATATTGAATAATATCATATTATATTATTTTCGTGAATTTTAATAAAAATTAATTGCGCCGCCTAACATTGAATCACAGTCAAAACCCAGTTTCTGCCAAAGCCGAAACAAAATTATGAAAGGGTCGGCCGAACCTGGCTTGAAGAAATAAATATTATGAACATAATTTTATATCTCATGCCTTTTTTAACTTTTTTTTAACAAAACTAAAAATAATAACAGGGCATTCTTGAATTGCCTCGTTTTTATCGGGACATGGGGCTATGCCGTTATATAAGAGTAGGTAGCCCTAAATATTTAATTGTTGGTTGAAACAACTGAATTTTCTTATTTTAATTTAAACCCCGCCTTTTGTAAACTTTTTAATACTTATTATCACACGAAAATGGGTATGTATTATTACATTATGTATTACATAGTCTGCAAATATCAATGTTACAAAAATTAAGTTTATGAAAACATAAAAGCATGCATCCTCATGATGGCCATATCTAATATATAGTTATTTGGCTCCCTAGATCCGTATCGAAAAATAACCCTTTAAACATATTGACCTCGAGAATACCCTAAAAACAAAAATTTAAAAATATTTTTCTTATGTAATAATCTCTTGAAACTTATATTTTTCATCACACAAATAATGTGAAATAAAATTTGTTAGTATATTAAGCTCTTACATCAGCATTTAGATAAAAAAAAGATATTTCACGTCCAAATTTAAATACGACACAATTTATTATCGATTTTTAGTAAAAATGTTATTTAAAGTTTAAATTTTATCTGTTGTGAACATGCAAAATAAAATTTAATTTATTTTTGTTTTTTTATTACCATTTTTTGTTAAATGTTCAATGTTTATAGCTGACTGATTAAGTTTGATTAGAAAAAAGGTTAACGGATTTGTCATAAATTTAGTTAGCTCATAACTCTTAAAATTTTGTTGACCTGTCTTATCAATTAAAAAATTAATAAGCAATATTGTCGGAGCACTATTCGGGCCAGGCCTAGAATAAAAAATCATTCGGATTGGCTTCATTTTACACAAATTTTTAGTAATGTGTAATGGGTGAGAAGTTAAACTGGATCCGTGTTTTTATTTTTAGTGTACGTTCTATAACTTGGGTGTTGTGACATATCTGCCACATTGCTTGATTTATGAAAAATCGCAATTAAAATATACGATAAGAAATGGATTATATTGCTTTTTATCAAATTCATTATATCCCTACGCTTATTTATTATTTATTTAATTTGATACGAAACAATGTAATCCAACTTTAAACATTTTCCACCCAAAAATTTTTCAATTTATTAATTTTTTAACGTATAATAGCTGATATTTGAATCGACGATAGAGGGCCGTATATATGTATTTGCCGAGCACGAATATACCGTAATTCCAACGGAATACCGATTCCCGTTTCAACAAATAACCGAAATCAAACGTATTTTTACGTCAACCGCTGAAGCTCCGTACGCCCATTCGTCTTTCTACGTGGAACTTCAGAGATGCCAAACTCCGGGTATTGTTATTTATATTAAAACCATGTGGTTCATATCTCAATTCCCTCCAAACTCTTTTATTTAAGGCCACGTGCAAAGTGAGTTTTATTTTCGTAAAATTTTGAAAATTCTAAAAATTTTGAAAATATAATTTTTTTTTTCAACAATTTTTTTTAAAAGCATTTTATGTGCAAATTTGGCAACTTTTTAAAAATTGGCGTTTTATTACGAAATAAAATTATTCAAAATTTTACAAAATAAAAACTCACTTTGCACGTGCCCTAATATAAAATGTTTAGTGTTTGTTGATTGTCATAATAATGTATTCGCAAATGTAGGGCATTTACAATAATCCTATACTGCCTAAGGATATAAGCAATCTTTTTAATCTTTTACAAATTTTTAAGTAAGAAAAATTTAACTAAAGGCCTAAAGGACCCATATGAAATCGTATAATGTATAACACAGGTTATTGAATTTTTTTTTATTTAAACCTATTTTGTTATATTAAAGTCTTAAAATATATTTTAAAAATCAAAATTCATATAGGAAATTAACATTTATAATACAAAATGTAAAGATAAAAATTTCTCAAAAATATCCACCCTAAATCCAAAGTTCATTGTCATTGAACAGATAAATTCTTTTTTTGGTCACATTAGATCATATATTAAGGGCAAAATGTGGCAAAACAAAAAAATATCGGCTCGTTCAGATTTCATTTATTTTCAAAAAATTTAAAATAATTTAATTTTCTTGCCTTAGAACGCATTTTTACAAAAATTTAAATCTTAATTACAAGCAGTTAAAACACTGTTTCTGATAATTTTTTTTAAAAATAGCAATTTAAATTTTAAAACCAATTTAATTTTTTAAAAAATCAATGAAATCTGAACTCGCCCTTAAATGGAAGCTTGCGCTACTTTTTACTTCTTATCAAAGAATTTAATTTTAAACGGATGTGGCCAATTATTTCTGCTATTTTGAATCAATTTACCCTATATAGATGAAGCCCCTGCCTATCTTTCGCCGATGTTGTTTGCAGGCAAAAGTAAAGCAAAATTTATCAATACTTTACTAATATTGTAAAACTTTGACTTAATCTAAGCACGCAACGCAACGTCTATCACTAATTTTGTCGCAATTTTCAAACTCGGTTCGCTCATAGTTAATAATCTTTCAATTTAGGCTCAATTCCGCCCCAGCTGGGTGATTTTAAGCCCGACTCGTTAACTAATATTAAACCCTGGGGCAGTGTTATAAATATGGCATTTTCAAAAAATTATTTTATTTAAACTTGTAAATTTTAAAGAAAATATAATATTTTCGCCCTGCTAACGTATGTAAATACCCGAGTGCGTCCATTTGGCCCATTTCCCAGTCCGGCTAAGCAAAAAGCGGATCTTCAGAAGGCATGGAAATACAGGTTTTGGATTAGATTGATTTAACCTTTGTTTATATAAAAAAATTTGTTGATTGATTGGATATTCCAAATTCCTTAATGAGAATTATTTGTATTTAAATACTCTTAATTGAAGCCTGTGCACGACCATTGCAATTATGGGATTGTAAAATACTCCATTTCAAAATATTAAAAACTTCAGCTTTATTCATCGCAATAAAAAGTTGTATCGACCCAACGTAATTGTTAAAAGAAAGGAAAAATATTTTATATTTTAAAATTTCCTTATTTTAGCACAGGCAGCTAGCACCTTCTAAACTAAGTTTTATGCACTATTAGAAGTAATTTTATATCCGTATAGCACTCCAACTAGACACCAAACATCTGTGTGAATTTGTGAGTCAACCCAGGATATACGAAGTTCGTACTGATAATGGAAACCTATTGAGGTTAGGTGTTTTTTTTATTGCTGAAGGCTATGAATTCACATAAATGGCCAAACTAGATTAGGGAAAGTGATTAAATTAAAAAAGGATATAAGGTCCTTAATAACCTAGTTGATTGTTCATTTTAAGATTTCATATAAAGCTGTCCTTTAATTTTTGTTTTTCTTTTCTTTCATTGCATCAATCAAAACGTGTTAATATAAAAGCCCATTTTTAAGCAAAACTCATTTTTTTTATTTTCAAAAATTAAAAAAATTAAGGGTTCTAGTTAAAAGAAAATATTAAGTTTAAGATTTTCTGCTTATATTTTGCAGCTATTAAAAGTCAATTATTTTTAACTGTCATATAATGTACGAAAACAAAAATATGAGTTAAGCCAAAAATGGGCTTTTTGCCAACTCTAATTTTTGATGTGTTAAATCTGGCGCCGAACCGACAATACAAAATGCCTCCTAATCATTAATCATTTGTTTTTTATACTCATTTTCCGAAAAAATTAAATCAAAATATAGCCTAAAATGGATTTTAAAAAAGAAAAAGTAGATAATGCAAGAAATTCGGCTAAATCACATAATATAATAGGGGTACAGTAGGCGGTAAAAATATTTATCAACGCATGTTTTACAAAAAAAAACTTGGTCACCTGCATCTGTGTAAGGCCTTGAAACTGGAAGTAATATTTTATATATTTACAAAATATTTTGTTATACAATACCGTCTTTATGTTTTCTAATCAAATGGTCAGATAACTATTGGCTATTTCTAAAAACTTCCATTTTTCTAGCCAAAATTTGAAAAAAAAATTAACATTTTCGAGTTGAAAACTCGATAACTGGTAAAAAAAATCTTATTATTTTATAAAATTGCAATATGTATTTATTTTTTTCCAAGAAAAATTTGCTAAAATTAAAAATTTCAAATGCTGATTGCTGATACACATTAATGAGCAATTAAAAAGAATATAAAGATGGTAAAATAAAAGAAATATTTTTGAACATGATATTTTAAACATTGGCCAATATATAATTATTAAATTGAGCGAAATATGTTTAAAATACAACCCAAACGTTTATTTTATTAATACCACTATTATTACATTTGAAAAACTTTGGAGACAATTGTTCTAATGAAGAGAAAAAGTTGTAAAAAGTAAAGAAAAAAATGAATTTATCAATAAAATTCTTTTAGCGTGAATAGCAAAAAACCAATAAAAAATATATTATATAAATTTTAACTTGATAGGGATGTCCCTTTGGCAAAATTTTACGACAATGGTGTTAATAAAACCCGGGTGGCAATTTGGTATGAGGCCCGCATGAGAACCCGTATGGCCGGGCCGATCGTTATACTGAATAACTTTGCCTACGAGGAAAGGGGTATGATGCACTTGAGGACCGAGCCGAAATTGTTTCACGTTTTCATGAAATCGAAGGTTTGATTTTGATATATGTCATTGAGTTTTAGATGACCGGGGTAAAAAGTGAAATATATTTACACAGAATAAATATATATATTGTTTTTACTTTAAATAAAAATGACGGGTTTAAATTATTTTTTAACAAATTCATGTGCTAATGTAATTTAAAATCAGTGCTAGAGGTTAATGCCATATGGGCGACCCTAAGCAAATTTTTACCAAGCCCAAAAACATACCCAATAATTTAGTTTCAAAACCCTATATTATATATAAATGGCCATTATGGATTTCTCTTATGGACGAACTGGCCCTGAATACACGATCAAAAAAATAATGGTATAAAGTTATATTAAAAAAATGATTGAATTTGGATTTTCCTACCTTTCTCGTAGTAACCTACCCATTTCGGACTTTAATTCTTTTGATTTCAAGCAAGTCAATTGTGCTCGCACGCTAGCGAACTGAGTTCCTAGCCCACAATATATGCATATCGTCTATGGCTTTGCTTAAATTAACCAATGTTTCAATGTGGTTGCTAATTTCCCTGAAAAAAAGCCGCCTTTGCAGTGAATTAAACAACCAGATCTACGTCGATAAGACAGCGATGTTCTAACTGGGCTAAGCCGACAAATTTTTCAAAATTGCTTTTTCTGCCTAAGGAGGTCAAATTTTTGTTTCAAAGTCCACAATTTTTTGAGAGTTATGAGTTAACAACAGAGATCAAACCTGCTATCTTTGAGAATATCAAATCCGTTTACCGTTTTTCCTAATCAAACTTAGTTAGTCAGTTATAAACATTAAAAATTTTTTAGAAAAAAAGATCAAAAAACCATAAAAGATTTAAAAAGAATAATAAATTAAAATTTTATTTATGCATATTCACAATATTTAAAATGATAATTTAAACTTCAAACGTTTTTAAGTTTGGACGCGAAATATTTTGTATTATCTAAATGTCGATGTAAGAGCTTGATATATTAATAATATTTTTCATTATTTGTGATTAAAAATATAAGTTACAAGGGATTTTTATGAAAAAAGATTTTTAAATTTTTATTTTTTAGGGTATATTTAGATATGTCAATTTGGTCAAAAAAGGTCATTTTCCGTTATTGACGGATCTAAGGAGTCAAAGACGGAAGAAACTAAGAAAAACGAAAAATATATATGAGATTAGGCCATCATGGGGATGCATTTTTTTTTGTTTTCATAAAATTCACGTTTCTGACATTAAATTTTGTTGACCTGTGTTATATGTTAATAAAATATATCTAAATAAATATTTTTCTTAAACTATTTTCAGAGCTTGTTGGAAGTGCAGAGTACCATACCTAGAAATTGCACGGTTACAACGTTAGACCTTAACAACGGAATGATTGAATCCTATTTCAAGCCAATCGACCGTGATGTAAAGGTATATCTGTTTTTAAAAAAATTAAATTTTACATTTATTATTTTCATCCCCAAGGAATGCAAAAATTTTCTAAAACTTATTTATGCCGTTTACCACTAATTGTTTAGTAAAACAAATTTTTGTTAAAATTATTTCGTGAAATTTATGTAGTACACAAAAACTACGACACAAAAACATATCTTTTTTAATCCTTACCCACGATTATTTAGAGGGGGCGAAGAGCAAAATAGAAAAATCGGCGTAGGAAATGGGCGGGATGTGGGCCATATTTGACGACACTTGGGCTAACGGCTCTGCTGTTTTTACAGCTAAAAAAAATCTACATTTTTTTAAACTAAAACCATGTTATGTTTTCAATTTAAATTTCTTTTACTTTTAAGATAGTTGCATGCATCCTAATTTTGACCTTTAAGATGCTATATTGTATGGTCGGTTAATAAATCTCTCGCAATAGTAGTTTCATAAGACAATGGCGCCCTTGAGCAAAATATTCTTGGATGTTTAAATCAAATTACTTTACAATAATTTGATTTTAAACCATTTATCTAAAAAAAACCTCCATGGCATCTTTAAGTAAACAATGCTTAGGGATTGCCATTATTAACGGTCCAAAATTGCTGTTAACTATGCCACAGTTTATGAGAAAAGTGTTGCTATTTAAGCATATTATAAGGCCTCCATTTTAATTTCCCTTTTTACAAAAATTGACTGCCTCGCTATCATTGAGATGAAGCGTAACGCAATAGAGAGGAAATTTTTTTTTACATTATACGGAAAAAAGCAAACCATTACAAGACACGGTTTAATCTGCGTTCCTTCACCAATGTTAGTTCTTTTTTTATGACTTAAGCCAATTACTATTTGACGTCTTTAGGCCATGTGCAAAGTAAATTCTTATTTTCGTAAATGAAATTTTTTTTTTCAAAATTTGTTAAAAAATTTTTATTTCAGTAAATGCATTTTATGTGCATAAATTAAAGGCAACTTAATTTCCGTTTTAATATAAAATAAAATTTTAGGAAAATAAAAACTCACTTTCCACGTACTCTTATTCATAAAAAGTATCAATTACCTTTTTTTTAGCTTGCTAATATATTTAATTTAAACATAAAATAAATTAAGTAAATATTTTTTCCTTAAAAATATAGCTTACTTACCCTTACCTTCAAGCTTAATCTATAACTTTATCTTTACAAATTATAATGTTTAGCTCCTAGTGGAGCAACAGAACGAAACTCTTACTGTGCTTCTGCAAGCGACACGCTTTAACAATAGCCTAAGCTATGTTCGAAAAGTGATGTACCAGGTGGCCTGTCAACGATTTTCATATGGTTCCCTAACCGTCCTGGTTAGCAAGAATCCCGTCATTGATATTTGGAAACCCTTATCGACGTGTGAAGAAGATTAATTAATCTATTTATCCTTTTCCACTTTAAACTACCAAATCACCATGTGAATTACATCAAACACATATGGTTTAAGACATTTCACAAATTATCCAATAATATATTCATTTTTTACTTTCTAATAATCCCTGGAGACTTAATTATATATTTAAGTTATTGCTCCAACTCGCTTAATGCCCAAGTAACATAATGTTTGGAAGAAAATCTTCGCATATATAACACTTTATGTCTTATAGTTTATTTATTCCGCACAATCATAAATATAAATGGATAAAAATTAAATTAAAAAATTGTATATAATTTTTGCAGGTATGTCGGTGTTTTTGAATAAGATTAAAATGTATTGTGTATTCGATGGTTGAAAAATAAATTAAACATAATAAATAGGTCGCAAGTATGCCCAAAATGACAATTTTGACAAACTTAAGATTCGAAATTGTAATAATATTAAATATTTATATATTTTTAACCTCAAAATTACTAATAAAAATATATTTAGCTTTTTTAATTATTGTTAAATTTAACTATTCTGAACTTTTTAAAACCTCAAATTGGAAAATTTGAAATTTAAAAGAATCCTTCATATTCATCGATTCCTGAATTTTAATGCCTCTATTGGTGGATTGTTTATAATCTTTGGCTATAGATTTTAATATATGCCTTTTAAAATGCAATCATCGAAACAATACCGTCTTCTCATGTCATTTAATTAGGGTTCGTTATAATTTTCAAGGTAAAAATTCACACTTATAAATTTGACTCTCTTAAATGTAAGGCGACAATTGTCAAATTTGACGTTATTTTAACTTTTATATTCAAAAATAATATTTAAAATAAGTTGATGGCACCATGTTATTCTGCCCCGTCGCGCCCCCCTCTTAAGGTTTGACACCCAGAAATAATATTGTAGGTAAGGAAGATGAAAAAGATTTTATATTTAGATAGCGATGACATTAATTAATTCCATTACACAGCAAAAAATAAAAATATTTAAAGATTTAATGAAAGGTTAAAGAACATTGTTTTATTTTAGTTTCAGATGCTTATCGCGCCACAATATTCGATAAATTAAATTTTTCATAATGTGTGCTATTACTTAATACGACATCATTGAAATGTGTCAACATGGCGGTTCGTGCTTCGGTGAAAGAAAGACAATCTGTAGCATTGTCTATCTTCCATGCCAACGGAAAATGTTAATAAAACAAAAATAGTGTGGTGAGAATAGACAAATTGAACTTGGAATATATATATATAGGTATGAACTTTTCCTAACATTGACATAAAGCCAACCAACCTTAAGTTTTTATTTTTAAGACAATATTTAAAATTTATCGCATGCCTGTTATAGCACCTAACTCTCATGAGGTATAGTGTACAAAAAATAACTATTATACATAACTTCAAATTGATTGAGACACAAGATATAGCCTCAAGTCACAATTTAAAGACTAAAATGGTTAGTACGAGCCTTTTTGAAATTTAGATCTGACTTAACGAGAGAAACCTTGTTAATAATTATGCAATTACATCTATTCAATCGTATTCATGTCATTATAGCCGTGACATTCGTCTACTTCTCAGTTAAAACAACGCAAGGTATGTTAATAATCTAAAATTTTCCATATCATGTGTTTTTCACTCGTTTTAAAGATTTGCTTGCTGGACCATTGTTATCGTGCCATGTCAATAGACATTAAGATCTACGCGCCCCGGAAATTTAGATCAACTGAGTAGGCTCAAATTTTGCATCTTATGGTGATCTTTGAATTTGTAAGTTCGATCCCCCCCCTCCCCCCTCCGAAAATCCAACATTTTATTTCAAATTTAAGTTCCGGCCTGTGAGCTAAATCACAATTCTTGGCCCCGCCCAGCTAGATCTATTTATTAATTAAATTTAAGTTTAAATGATTATGCGATTTTATATTAGCGATAAAAGTCAGGACGCGAAAGCTCGTCCTCCGGTTCCGAGTTTCCCTAAAAATCTTTTTCCATACATTTTGAAAAAAAATTCTAAAAATTTTAAATTTTAAAAATTTGTGTGCTTACACCCAAAATTATAAATCATTATTTTTTTACAAAATTTTCTTAGCAGTGCAATTGTTTGGATAATTAGTAATTGTACTAAATTTAAATCTTAATCCAGTATAAACATAGGTAACATTCATTTAAAAACCACTCCTTTAAAATTTCTAACACTTAAAAATTCATAACCTACCTTTTTTTAATAAAAATTAATCTTTAAAAATGAAAGAACTCTGAAAGCACCGCGCACCTTTAACAAGAACTAAAAATGAAAATTTATACCACGGTAAAGGGCATTATTCTAAATTTTCTGAATTTTATTGATATATAGAAACAAAAATATAGCTTGCGTTATAAAATTCACGGGCTAGATTTGTAAACCCACGTGCCTTAAATTAGAAGCAAATTCTGGCTGGTGACCGCATGTTCTAAGTGGTCCAATTATTTTAGGGCTAGTTGGGACGGAATATATCGGCCCGGTTTGGACTTTTATCAACATTTTAAATAAAACAATGTTAAAAACTAAGTAAAAGTCGTCCAGGCTTAATCACAATATCCAGCCGCAGCTTGAATATTTAGTTAGATTAATGTTAGGTTAGTATTAGGGTTAGGTTAGCCTTATGGCGTGATGTTTAGTGGGTTGGTGTTAGGGTTAAATTAGGGTTGTGGTTAATGTTAGGGTTAAGTTTCGTAGGGTTAGGCAGTAAAAACCCGTGAGACCCGATTAAAGGTAAGCATTCGTATATATATCCTTGGCATATCGACCCGTAACTTATTGATGAATGAATGTACCACTTTATAAAACTTGAGCGCAATTTTCTCCGGTATAAAAGGTACCAATATACCTTTTGGTAAAGTAATTCAACGACATTTGGGGCCACGATTATCTAAGAGGGCAATAATATAGATAACTGGACCGGCTTCGAGGCGGCTTAGGTCAGTTTGACTAAAGCCGATAAGCTGAATTAGGTAAGCCATGCTGGGCCAAAGGTAAAAATAATTGCACGGGCCCGAGTATCAAGGATAGTAATTTTAAGTACCCTTATAGAATATAGCTCAGTCTTTTAATTTCCTTAAAAAAACTCTATGCTCTGGGTGAGGCGGGCCTATATATTGTGATTATTATAATTGAATTATGTAGTCGTTAATTGATAAAAGTAATTGAACTAATACATCTTAGCTCAAAACATATCTTGCTACATATGTTCGGATAACCAACCCAATTCAAAATGTCAATTGGATCCGACTGATGTCGATACAGGCCCTATTATCCTCTCGTGTGACCGTACGAATTGCTACGCACAATGGAACTTCATCGAAGGTTTTTGTATATTATTTATTTCATTAAAAAACCTTCTAACATTCAATACGGATATTTGAATTAGTTAAAAACCTCGTGGTGGTATAAATAAAAAAACTTTAAAAAGGAAAGAAATAAAGTTCTTTTTTTGTTTTTTATAACCTTTTAGCTTATTACGGCTGTAAGATGGCTTTCACGAATTTTTAAAACATTTACTATGCTTTAGCCGTTTATCGGCTTTTATAGCTTATTATTTTCATTCTGTTTAAGATCCAAGGGGTATTTGACATTTTGCGAGACATGCGTTTCTCCCTACTAAGAACTTGCGGCATTATAGGCGCTCGGTGTGAGCATTTAAGACCAACCGCCCTAATAGATTACCTAGTAGCTAAATGAAAATACGTCTTAATTTTTCAAAGATTAAAAAGTAAAAAAATTTCGGCTGAGATTAAAACGTCGTACCTCTTGCACCTAACACAGATTTTACCATTGAGCTATTAATCCAATATTCTTGCACTAAAAAAAAATATATATTGGTCAAGCAAAGGGCGCGTTCATAGTTGATTCATTTATTTTTTGAAAAAAATTTTTAAATTTTATTTTTGTTTTAAACTATATTGTCTGCTAATAATTAATATTGGCGACTTTTTGTAATAAGTTCATGAGAAAAAAATTTAAAATTGTTAATCTTATCGAAAAAAAATATATAATACTTTTTGAGCTTTGTTAAATTCACAGGTCAACAATTTTTTGAGAGTGATGAGTTAACTAGAGAGATCAAACCTGCCATCTTAGGAATTTTCAAATCCGTTTACCGATTTTTCTAATTAATTTTAGTTAGTCAGAGTTATAAACATTGAATTTTAAAAAAAAAAGGTTAAAAAACCAAAAAATATTTTAAAACAAAAATAAATTGAAATTTTATTGCATATTAACACTGTTAAATTTCAACTTCAAATAATATTTTTATTAAAAACCGATAATATATCGTGTCGTATTTAAGTTCGGACGCGTTTGTATTATCTAAATGCCGATGTAAGAGCTTGATATATGAAAAAAAATTTATTTTCCATTATTTGTGACTAAAAATATAAGTTACAAGAGATTTTTATATGCAAAAAAGATTTTTATATATTTTCTTTTTTGGGTATATTTAGATCTGTCAATTTGGTAAAAAAAGGCGCTTTTTCTTTATAGACGGATCTGAGGAGCCAAAGACGGAAGAAAAGAAAAACGTAAAATATATATGAGATTAGGCCACATGGGGATGCATTCTTTTTTCTTAAAATCAAACTTTCTAACATTAATATTAAGTGACCTGTGTTATATATTTGCTAGGCCATGGCTCACTCTCATTTTTCTCAAAAAACTAACTGAGATCACATAAATGAAAACACCAAATGATTACAATAAATTTGATTGGTCAAGCAATAAAAACTGCTTTTGAAGAGCACCATAACCTTTACCTAAACCATAGACACATTAGCTTAGTCGAATCCTAGATTACCCTACCCTAGCCCTAATCTAACCTTATCCTAATCCTAAACTATCCTAACCCTAATCTTACCTTATATTGAACTAATATCAAATAACCATAACCAAACCTTAATCTGTCTATCGATTCACTAAGTCATTTCTGTGCCGAAAATGGCATTTTTAATCGAAAACCTATGTGTTTTAAATTTTTACAACTCCAAAACATAATATGACAAGCTAGGTGTATAAAAAGAATACATTTTATTTTTCAATTTATTTTTATAAGTTTTTTTGAAAAAATCACAAACCTTTATATGTTTATATCGATCGGTAGGTAAGATAGCGTTCATGTCCCGCGGTTGCGAGAACAAAGATTTCGGTAATAAATGCATCCGGGCTCACGATGGCCATCAACTGGCCTGCTTCAAGACCTGCTCGACCGACCTTTGTAACGGGGCCGTAATTACGGGCGATCCGGCCCTTAACTTTACAATCTTTGATACGGAAGGTCGGATCCTATCGATACCGGCTACGATAGCCACCACACAAGCTCCGCTCTTGTATATATATAACTACGTTTTAATCAGAGCTGGAAAAAACCCAATTTGTGTTTGGCTAAACACATTGTTCTGTTTAATATTTGTGAGATATTATGCAGAACCATTTTTTATAAATATTTTTTCCATTTAAGCTAAAAAAAAGAAAACCCTTTGTTTTTCCCTAATTAATTAAAATAAATTAAAAATGGGTTTAATCCAAAAATTAGCTTTTCCCTGGCTCTGGTTTTAATCATGAACTAACATTTTTGTCAGGATTGGTCCATTCATTTTAAATCATTAGTATGTACATTATTTTTTTTCCGAAGGAAGGCATAGATTAATTATGTTAACAAGTAGGGGCGCGTTCAGAGTTCATTAAGTTTTTCAAAAAATTAAAAAAAACTTTTCTTTTAATCTAAAACGCAAAGTCGCCTATGCAGATTAATAAATTTAAAAAATAGTTATTCTGAAATAAGAATTTATAAAAATTTTGGAAAAAAAATTTAATCAATTTTAAACTCGCCCTAGGAAAATAGTGTTGCAAATAGTAATTTACAGCCGGACTTAAAATTTAGACATTAGAATATTCTTTTCTTATTTGTAGTCAAATGATTTTACTTTCTTCGTTCAATCTTAAATTAAATTTACAGTTGGTTTTTAATTTTTAATGAATATGTTTTTTTTATTGTAAAATAGAATGGGCTTGTTTTACGATATTGTTACAAATAAATAATATATTTAATACGGTTCCAAATAAATTTTAAAACAAAAAATATAAAAAAAATTTTTTTTTGGAAAATGAATTATTTCAATATAACAAATATAGGAATACAAAAATAATGTGTTTTTAGTAAATTTTCATAGAAATAAATATGATTGGATTATAAATTAATTATGTCGAATGGGGTGGATTTCAATAAATTTGCCGTATAAATTCTGATTTTTGTCTAACGAATTCTCTTAACGACCAAAGCCGGTATAGTTTTATGGTCCCATAAGAATCCCATGGTAACTTGCCCTACATCTCTTTTATCGATGCAACTTGACCATAGGCTAACATTAATAAATTTTTCAAATTGTAATAGGACATCAACGACATTCAATATCGCAAACTTAAACACTATTCCTACCTCTTTTACCACTAACATTTCATCACCATTGGCACCTATCAATACAAATGAGAGCACAGATAGCTTTTTTGGAGATTTTGTAACCTTTTCGGACAATCCTGAGAATTTACTAATAACTTCTACGAATGAAACATTACCAATAAGCAATTTAACAGACCAAATAACCGATCTTAGCAGTGAGGCGCCCATTACACGACAGCAGAAGCGCACCAAGGCGCCAAGCACGACGCCACGGAAAAAAGCTCGAAAAGGGGGTATAAAGCACCATCATCAGGGCTTAGGGAGAAGCAATGGAGTCCAAACCGTTAATATTGTTAGTTTAATATGCGTTAACAAAATGCTAGCTTTTATATTTATGATGTGTCTATATGTATATTTATAAATTAGAAAATGGTTTAAAATTCAGTAATTATAAAATCTCTCTAATGCCTTTTGGCACGTTCGAAGTCATATTTTGAAATAATCTAACAAAAAAAATTGTTCTTTTTTCTATTTTTCCGAATTAAATAAAAAATAACTTAGCTACAAATAAATTACAATCTTTATATCTATAGTACAAAATTCTGTATTGTTATATAAAGTTTGCGGCGTTATCTACAAAATACAAAAAAAACTGTATTTTTCTACTCATAAAAGAAAACAAAATTTCGTTTACAAATAAAAAACAGGATTAACTTGCCCATTTTGGCTTTTAAAGATTTGATAAATTAGATTTTCTGGTCGAAAAAGGTCCAAATATTAAGATATCTAATAAAAACTATAAACATAAAAATTTATTTATACCAATCAAAATAGTGTGCAATAAATAGATAAATAAACTATTAAATTTTCAAAAGTGGATTAGTGCACAACAACATAAAATATAAATATTTAAAAAATATAATCACAAATAGATTGCGTCAAGCTTTGAGTGCTTTGTAAAATAGTTACTTACAAATCAAAATTAATAAAAAAAATATTTTAATTTTCCATTTTCCGAAATATTTAATCAGGCTACGTTAGGATTAAAGAAAATTTCTGTTAACAATCAAATTATCTAAATTTAAGAGCTATTAAATAAAACCATCAATATGATATTATTTAGAGTCCTAAAATTTTACATATATTTTTAGGTATACGAATTTTTATTAATGAAACAATTTTAATGATATAAACGTGGCCTTCAAACAATAAAAAAAATTTTGTAATAAAAATTTCTATATAAACAAAATTATTTAAAGGAATACAATGAAATCTTTGGCATGTAAATTATTATGCATTCATATAATCCATAGAACTAGATACTTGTATTTAAATGTCACACTTTATTAATTCAAATAGTTTCAAGCGTGAAAAAAAAATTTAAGATTATAAAAATGAGCTAAATTTGCTACTAAATACAGACAATAAATAAAATAGATAAGGCATTACAATGTAGACAAATTAATATATAAAATATCAAAAACAATAAAAAATTATGTATTGTAGGTATTTTGGTATATACTTTAGTGTAATGTATAAAATTTAAATATACAAGACCTTAGAGAGCCAATAAACTAATCAAATTAAACCCAATTTAATAGTAATTTTTTTATGACCTAAAAAAAACCCCCTTCAATTAAGCTTAAATGTCATAAAATCTCATAAAATTTATAAATGTGCCACATAAACTTATGTAAAAAAAACAAAATGCAGATTCTACATTTTGGCGTAAGTGCTTTCCATCATTTGGTATAATAGATTTTGTAATAGATAGTTTTAGAGCGCCAAAGCGAATACGAATTATCGAATTTAAGGAGGTAGACTCCTTGGCCGGGATAGGGATGCGTTCCCACAAACACATTCATATGAGCATCCCTCCTCTCAAGTGGAATAATTTCGTCGATTGGGATCACTGTGGGATCTTGAACAACATTATTTGAAACATTTGGGCCAAGGTTTATTTCACTTTTTATAACCGGGTTAGTTTCTACATCGTGTTCTGTGTTTGGACGGTGACCTTTATTAGGTAGAGAGTTTTGACTTGACCCGTTGTATGCTATATTGCCGCAATCTCCATTAGAATTGTGAGAAATTTTCATGGAATCAATCCCCTTCTCAACGTCCGATATTTGGGGTGCTGGTTACAACAAAAAAATATTAGTGTTGTAAAATCACAATATGAGATATATTCTATTAAAAAAAAAATTTTGTTTACATCGAGACAAGTTTGATATTAAATTCAGGTGTGTCGTATAATGAGGGTTAAAGTTAGATTGTTTCAGTTTTTTAAATTAAAGCAAGAAAAAATGATTTTTGAGCCAGATACAATTTTTGCTTTATAAGATCAAAGCATTGAGGTTGTTAATATAGTATAAAACAAAATAAAAAAATTTCTCCTATAAATGCTCTCTACATTTCTTAAAAAAAAGTTTAGCTCAAATCAGCTAACATTACCTAGCTCTGATTAAAATTCAACATGCGTTATAATTATCACACCTTTATGTTCGGCCGCTATGTCAATTTTGACATCCCCGAGGGCTTTAAAATTGAGGCCTCTGATTTTCCCCGTTTCGATGAGTTGCTCATCCGCTTGCTCATTTTCATCCTCCGTCAAGTCACCTTCCTCATCCTCATCCTCTTCTTGGCTCACGTGGACCGAAATTTTATCCGTCAGCGGGTACGACCATTCAAAAAAGGCCCCAAACCCAATGTCGTAGCTGTCGGATGAAAATTCCCAAAAAAGGGCGGAGCCCTTTTGATGGGTGGGCACACGGATCTGTAATAAAACAGCATTTAGCTTGATAACAAATATATTTTATAAAAAAAATACTGTTTTGATATATGATTTGATGGATTCAATGTCCACCCCCCTTACTTTATACAAATCTTTTAAAAGCTATCCCCGGTTAGTGAGCTTGCAGGCCAACGATTTAAATCAACTTTGTTTTATTAAATAATATTAACAGTGATTTGTATTTAATTTTTTCAAATAAAAATTTAATTCTTACAGTGACTGTTTCTCCATGGCCGACTTTAATCATACATTCATTGTGGTTGGTTTTGACGTCCTGCTTAAATTCTTTAACCTCTTTCCGCGTCCACATTGAAGCTGGAAGGATGTGATCGTTGACTAGAAAATAAATGTATAATTAAATGTTTAAAATAACTTAGGTATATATATTCAAAAGTATAAATATATTAAAGAATTATATCAGCAAAACAAATATCCTTATTCTTATTATAAAATTGAGATTATTGCAATTAATAAATAAATATACCAAAAGCATAAAGGTTAAGCATAAAATATAACATTTAGCCTCACGTAAATATGTTATGACCTCGATGTAAAATAAAGTTGTTATAAAAACAGCATGTAAATATATCAAGAAATTTTATCATATTAATCAGATAATTATGCTTGGCTCACTATAAATATATTTAAAAATTTATTAAGAATTAAATTAATACCGAAGAAAGGATTTTAAAAAAATAAAGCAACAATTGTTTGTTGTCTCATAACAACGTCAAAAGTTTTTTGATTCTGTACTTTATAGAACTGTTAAATTAATACATCCAGCCGGGGAATAAAAAACATGTGCTAATAAAATTTTTATACTGCCTTTATTCAAATTTAATTTTAGTCAAAAAAAACTATTCCAATTTTCTCTCTACAAAAAAATTATTTTTAATGTTATATCAAATTATAAAACAATTTTAAAGAGGCATAAAGACCAATTATTACTTTCATATGTTTCTATATCGCCAATGTATTGGGCCGTTTCTTCTTCATCTGTATCAGCATCTTGCTCATTGTTTTTATGCATTTCTTTTCCACTCTTAAAAGAAAGATCCCCATTAGGCCTAAGAATATCAGATTTTGGTGTTATATTGCAACCGTGATTAGCAATGCTGTTTGGAATTTGGTTTGAAGGAACCTTTGAATGATAGAAAATAAGCAAATAACTATTTGATAGATTGCAAATACCCTAAGCAGATAAAATGTTTTAAATTGATTAGTAGCAAAACTATTCCAAAGATTGAAAAAGAAAAGTTAAAAAGATAAACTGGTTTTTTAAAAATAAAAATTTAGTTAAATAAAAACAACTTATGTACTCAATAATATGAGAAGTATATTTGTAGGAAATGTTATTTAAAAAATTTAATTTTGTAGATTTTATTGCTTTAAGAAAATTCTAATTCACAAATGTAAATGGAGGCCCTGTGAAGTTTATGAAATTTAAGTAATCAACAACAGAGCCTTTACCTCCAATGTCTTTTACAACTCATAAATTTGAAAAAGACAAAATATATAAAATAAAATGACATTTCCGTAATGTAAAAAAAAATACAAAAAATATTAAAGTTTAAAGTATTTTTACATAATCTGATCTAGGAGAAGGATATATAAGTTTTACAAATTTTCGAAAATAAGTATGATTAAATCTATCTAAACCATTTTCAAATTTTGCAGTTTCTAATCAACTTTGTAAGTCGCTATAAACATTAATAAATTACAAAAACTGTTTATAAACAAATAAGACAAAAATAAAAACTTTTAATACTTAAAAACATATATAAATTTTTTCTTTAAAAATTCTTGAGATCGCAGAATCAATCAATTTTGCATCATTTAGCCTTGTTTAGATGGTACAAGATCTAGTAAGCCATAGACAAGGGCGGATGAAAAGGAAAAAATGTTTTTTGCCATCGATTATTTTTTTTATCGATTTTATTAATAAACAACATTCATTATATATTATTATACCTGCATAAAACCTTAAAAATAATCCTAATCTTAAACGTATAAAAATTTAGAAAAATATACTGGTTGAGGTTTATTAAATGGCGAAGGTTGTTGGGCCTGATTCATAGATAATTGATTTGGATGTTGGGAGGGGTAGGCGTCCAACTGCTGTGTAGAGCTAAAATATTAATAATATGTAAATTAACATAATATAATAATAAAATCAAAAAAAGAATAATTACTCAAAAAAATATCCTTATCTATATATGTGTTCTCTTAGCGTTTCAATATATTTCTATCATATATATTTTACCTTGGATTTGTGTAATTTTGTTCTTTGGGAGTAGAGGATGGAGGTGAGTTAATACAGGGCTTAGTATTATCCTCATTACCACTATAATTATAATTATTGGCTCCATTTTGACCATCATTTAGATTTACATGGTTATTACTATTACTATTATCAACAAAGCCAGGATTGGAATTTTGTCGAAGGGTGGCCTGAGAAAAATACTGATTCCTGAGCTCGTTTAAAAGTTGTTCCCTTTGCTCTTGCTGGGTAGGATACAATTGGTATACGTAGCTAAGGAGTTGTGGTTCAATTTGTGTTCTGTAATAAAGGTCTAGGTTTGAAACTGGGCTATAATTTACGTCTGTTCCATAGTTGGGCACACCATTTGTTAGTTGAGAAACATTTTGTGGGTTACTGCTGGTGGTAGAAAATATTGAAAATTAATTATTATTAAAATTTAAAAATCTTGCATATAATTTAATTATAAAAGCAACGAATGTTAAATTTGCATATAAGAAATTAATTTTATTCCCAATGAATATGCAAAACATTAACTGAATTTATTTAAACTAGCTTAACTTTCACCAATATCAATCCTACACACATAGAGAGATATGTAGTGAAGAAGCTTTAAAATCATACACTATTTTGAAATTTTTTTTTCAGTAATATAAACTTATTCTCAATAATATTAACAGTCTTCTCATTTAAAAAAAATTTATCAATGGTGGAGGCTAACTCATTTAAAAGTCTACAATCTGATCTACAAAAACCAATAAATGTTCGGAAAGATTATAGGATTGAAGCAAAATAATCTAAGGGCCATATCTAATTTTTTTCCGTTCGATGGCAATGTCAAAAAATGACCAAATCAAAATGACTGATTTTGACAATTTTTTAATATACCTAAACAAACGAACAAAAATTATATTAGTTTAAAATAACCTGTAACTTTTATTTTACATCTCAAATAATGAAAAATATTTTAAAGTGTATCAAGCTTAACTATTACATCAACATTTAGGTTATACAAAAAATTTGGCACTCCAACCTAAATAGGGCACAATATTTTATTGGTCAAAATAAAAATAAGTTTTGAAGTTTGAATTTGAGAGTTTAGCTTAGCTGTTTTATTCATATAAATAATTTTATTCAATATAATTCTATTTTTAAATCTTATTTTTTTTTAATTTTCAAAAATTTCGCTTACAAATTTGTAATGACTCAGATGGTCTCTAGAGTTAGCCCATAAACAAATATTTGTCAAGTTAATAACTGAGCTTAGTTTCAATTTTCATTCAAAGGACTTATTAAACAACGACGGCTTCATTTATTTCGTTTTCATAAAACTATTCAAATTCTTTAAATTATTAATTTTACTTTTAAAAATTTTGTAAATTTTTACTGGTTAGTTAAATTTTTAATTAACTTATTTTTCCAAAAAATATATTTACAAATTAGCAAACAAGGTAATTTTTGATTTTACTTTTAAATGTCTAACAGAGGTTAAAAATTTAATTAAAAAGGGGGATATTGAAAATAGTCTTATAACTGTGTAACATAAAGTAACAAGTATAAGATAACCTTGATAAGGGATTATTGTCAAACGCTTCATAATCAAAAAATTTTTGATCATCATTGTTATTTGAATTAAACATGGCAAATCGAGGATCATTGGGACTAATTAGTTGAGGTGGAATATTGCTATATTTATAAATATTAAATTTTAAAAGGAGACATAATAATAAAATAAAAATACCCAATTTAACTTTCAAAAAGAAAAAAGGTAAAAAATGTTAAATTTAAAGATGGATAATTAAACAATTTCTCCTTCAATTCAATTTATATCTAATAACATATTTGAGGAAATATTATACAAATTAATACCCTTATTTGACATCTTTTATAAAAAAAATATATATAAATTTTTTACAAGAAAATAAAAATAGTTAAAATTTTTTTTTGCCCTTGTTTAATCAATTTTTAACAATTTAATCAAAGCAATTATCATGCATTTCATGTAAATGTATCATTCTATCTAATCAAATTTTTAGGCCTACTTTAAATGGTAAATTGTCAAAAACACAAACGAGATTTAAAACCTAAAAAGAAAAACAAACATTTTCTTATAAAATAAATACAATGTAAAACTTATAATAATCTTTAATCCATTTAACACCATGTTTATTAAAATAATTTAATTGTATAATACAATAGAGGAGTTTGAAGCTTGTTATATTTAATAATTTATTTATTATTTTAAAGGATTTAGAGTTTAATTGATATTTAAAATAATTAATCAATATATTAAAAATCATAGACCTATTTTATAGTAAAATTTTAGTTAAAATGTTGTAACTAATTTTAATCTTACAAATTGTTTTGCATATAAAATGATATGAAAAATATAAAGTAAAAATTCAAACTTTTCATGATGAACCCCGTTACTGATGTTTGAATTAAGTGCTAGGTGGGCTTTGACATAAGGTAAAAAAGATGGGCAGGTTTGTTGCAAGATATCAATGTATGTTTGCATTGCCTCTTTCTTATCCATTTGTCCTAAGTGCTTCCATGCAGCACTGTATATTTATAATAGTATTATAGTTAATTCCCTCATATTAAATAGCACATTTACATATCATTTATAAAAAAAAGGTCTCATTTGACTACCTTAACTGAGGCACTTCCATTGACATTAAACTCACTATATTTTATGCATTATAGCCAGTTTTACAATTTAAAAACACTCAATTAGCTCAATTATTAATAAATAAAAGGTAGAGTTTAATATGTAGTATGAATAAATTCAATATTTACATCCTATCATTGCCAATGAAATCAAAGAATCCAAGCTGCTGGGTCTCAGAAGATTGTTTCTCTGAATCGTATGGCCCAAATCGAACCTGTTTTGTACATGCAATAAGTTTGACATTGTCACTATACTTAAGTTGCAAGGCTGCAGATTTTCCTTGTTTCTCTATAAAATTAATAAAGTATAGAACCGAGTCACATAAAAAATTTAACAATATTTTTAGGGTAATAACAAACAAAATTATAAAAAAAAACTTTGCAGACATATACAACGTGCAATCAAAGCGAAAGTACTATAAATTCAGCAAACAAATAATGTTTTTCAAAATAAGGCAATTAGGTTTTATGTTTTTACATAAATTACAAAATAAATGAAATTACCTTTATAAAATTTCAACCCAATTTTATATAATGTTTCCACATCTTCCATTTTATAAATTCATATGAACAACCGCACAAAAAGGTCAAGCTGAAACGATACCAGCACATTTTTAACTAAAGGTATTTTTTTGAGCAAACAAAAATGCATAAAACTTTATTACTATTATTAATTAAATGTCTTTAAATTAAAATTTTAAATAAATTTATTGTTTAATGTAATTTTACACAACAGAAAACCTAAAATAATGGAAGAAACAAATTTATAAAAAAAAATATATTTTTTACCGTAGGCTACGTAATGTTAGGCATGTTATATTAGGTTACTACAATTAAAAATGTTATTTTAGTAAGAGTAACAAGGGGAAAACAATTAGCTAGAATAGAGTAAAGGCAAAGGAAAAGTTGACCTTTTTTCCTAGTCGGTCAAAATATTGCCTCTCATCCTAACAAAGCTTGTAATAGAGTAAACCTGGAATAGAATTTGTCACACACTGGTGTCATAAATTCTTAAGGATTGATAAATTAAAAAAATTGCTTTTTTTTGTGCAGTTGTCACC
>CM060244.1:7721523-7918798 GCA_030555515.1 Acutogordius australiensis
TGGAAAAGCTTGAATCGGGTTTGACGCATATTAACCTTGAGATAAATATTTTGTTGTATTGCAAAAATAGTTCTTACAAGTTATACACAGAAAAAAATATTAAATAAAAAATTGACATTTTATCTATCATAATTTTTAAGTTTAAATACATATAAGTTGATTTTTGTTAATGTTTTCGAAATTTATGTTTTTCGTCAAGTTAAAAACGTGTTGGCTAAATGAATTTTCTAAAGTCATCAAATATAAATGAGAAAACGTAGGGATAAATAAAATAAAATGGATTATATGAAAAATGACTTTTCAATTAAATTGTCTTTAAAAACATAATGTTAAAATTATTATACTAATGATCTATGAAATCTAATACAAAGACCAACAAAATGGTGCAGACAACTTTAACCCAACTCTATTTTAATCCTGATTAATATTTAATCTGACCCTATTTCTAAAACTCTGCCTACCCCTACTTTTAACCCTAATTCTGATATAACCTTTTTTCCAAACTCAACCACTCAATCAACTTAAACGAGTGGAGCATCAACAAATTGTACAAAATCAAAACACAAGTTTGTAAATAATCAAGATGGCTTATGTGTTAGGAGAGACTGTTGATTTTAAAATTTTTAATGGAATATTTAAAGTTACTTTTTAAAAACAATAATATTTATTTTCGTTTTTTACATAAAAATTGCAATTATTAGCGCCTTCTGACGTTTTATCGTTGCGGACGAAATTTTAATCGGCTGACTTCGCAGGAGACGTGTTAGTAGAGTCAGTATCGGTACGATCAAGATTTTAGACCATGGCGCTAGGGTAATATTTGAGGATTAAGTAGTCAAAATATGTTGGTTCAAGTCAAAGTAGTGATAATCTGGGTTGCATAAGTAAAAAAATATACTTTAGCTATGTAAATTCCACTACTTTGAAATGGATGCAAACAAGCCTAGGAAAATTGTAAGCGGAGAAAAATGGACTATTTTTTCTTGGGCTAAAAAAATAAAAAGCTTTTATTATTCTTCTTAGAGGAAGGCCCCCCAAAATTAGATAAAAAAACGCTTACCAAAGCCAAACGGGTAAAAAAGCCCCATTTTTGGCAATACAAGTATTTTATTTTTCCATTTTTATCAAAAATTAGAAAAATCATCATGAAAAAATACCTTAATTAAAGCTAAAACCCTCCATTTTTTATTACTAAAAAAAATTGTATAGATATAAATTGTAAAAAAATGGGCTTTTTAAAAAGGCATTTTTTACGAAAAAAATTAAAGTCTCCTCTAAGGCTGCGGCTAATACTGATTTCAAAATTGTAAAAAAAATTTTTAAATAAAAAAAAAATTTAATTTATATCAAAAAATGAAATTATGGGATTTGATAGTTTTTAGAATATTTTTAACAAAAAAATTTTGAAAAAAAATTTTGTCCAAAAAATTTATTTTCTAAATTTTACATTAGCCACCTTAATGTTAATCAAATGCGCTCATTTTTTTTCTTTAAAACTTGTTATTCACTAGCCGCAGCCTAAGGGCTGGCTTTTTTTTTACCAGGCTTGGCAGAGACACATGATTCATGGTAATTAAAGACATTTTGTCCCCTCTCGGCTTTGTTAATTTACAACTTTGTGCTATCAATTTTTGGAAAGAATTAAAATACAATCTGACTGTAAATTATAGATCAAAGTGAAAACCTGAAAAACCATCCGATGCTGGCCTCGTGCAGGCTGGCCGGCTTAAAAAAGGACCAGTTGGGTCGGGTCTGAATTAAAATAAAAATTACTGCTTGTTTTCTCTTATTTTATTAACTATTTAATAATATTAACACGATAAAGGTTATTACTTCCAGTCCGTATTTAATAATTTTTTGCATCGGACGTTTGTAAATTCAGGCCGGTACATGTTTATTAAATATTAATAAAATTTTACAATTTACAATAAAAATTAGTTAAATAAGTATGTAAAAAGCAACAAAATTCATTTTTTGATGACAAATTAATCAAGTTACTAGTTTGAACAAAAAATAACAAATAGGGCAACTTTGATAAAAAAATTACACAATGTATTTGATTTTAACATTATCATTTATTTTACATACGATTTCAATATAGCTCACATCCTATTTCCATTCCTAAAAAGTCCAATATAGGAATTATCCGGACATAGACCTACTTGAAACCGGCAGAAAGATAAATACACAATTGAAATCATCAATTAGTTAAGAAAACATTAATATACAAATAAATTTGCAAAATATAATATTTTTTTGTAAATTCTTCTCATTGTCACTATTTAATACAAATGGATAATACAATTAAAAGTTATATTACTTAACACTATAAAGTTTTGACATAATTTTAAAACACCCTCCATTAGCTAATAACAATGTTCATAATACCAATTGACTACTATTACAAAAAATTATATTCTCTCTTGTGAGATTTGTAGTATGCTTTGTTTTTCTATTGGTTAAGTAAGTGTTACAACAATTACGCTAATAGATTCGAGTCAATCGGAAGTGAAATACATTCTCACTGTAAAAGATTTTTATCAAAAAAGTTTATACAATCAATATATATTTTGAAACTCACATTTTGTCATTGTGTCGCCAAGTTAAGTGAATATTTTTAGAACACGCTTTTGCAAAATTTTAAAAATTATATTTGTCTTGTATAAAATAATGAACAAGCTCTAAACAAGTCTGTTTTTTGATAGAATATATGCAAAATGAAACTATCGTATCAAGTTACGGCGAGGCAATCGGCTCAGATAGCTCTGAGGCAGACATCCCTGTCTCACACGCAGGAGGTTTAGGTTCGATTCCGTGCAGAGACAACTTTTTTCTTTAGGAGATAAATATATACATGTGCGAATTCAAGCTGCTTAATGTGCTTAAGCAGTAGGCCCTTAATGATATGCCTAAAGACCTAGGCTAAAAACACTCAGGCGTGGGAGCAAATCTTGCTATTCGTCAGCAAAATTAATTACGTTGCTCGGGTTATAAAAGTCAAAGCCCTATAAGTATGGCGCACCCATGATTGAGGAAAGGTATAGAAGATACCTTCAAATTAAAAAAAACAAGGTCGGACAAATTTTTTTTACCAACAATATTAAAGGGTAATAAGATTTTATCCGCGGTGGAAGTATTCTACCTTTGCTAATAACCATTGTACTTTTACTAAACGGCAAGTCTC
The DNA here is from genome assembly GCA_030555515.1 of Acutogordius australiensis. Taxonomy (NCBI): domain Eukaryota; kingdom Metazoa; phylum Nematomorpha; class Gordioida; order Gordea; family Gordiidae; genus Acutogordius; species Acutogordius australiensis. Next base: position 7,724,708 of record CM060244.1, read on the forward strand.
ATAAATTAAACCGTCTACTTTTTAGGTCTTAATGGATTAGCATCAATTTAATAGGTCTTTCGCCAGCGCTCTTAATTTTAAGCATGATATTACATTTTTTGTGTAGATTCTCATCGGTTCCACAGCGACAACCTTGCCCTTCGTCGGCTAGAATCGTTATCAAGCCGGATTTAGAAAATGCACGAATGGGCTAAAATTAAAAAAAAAAAATTTATTCTCTATTTTTTACAAGTACCGCGGGTTAGCTGACGGGCAGGGCTAGACTAAAAATTGGGGACGAGTTAAAAAAAGGATATTTTAAAACGCGAAAAAATGATAAAATACGCGTGCCAAAACCGTAGCTTAAATGGAGAAGGGGGGGGGGGGGTGGATTTGTAGACGGCAACCCTGGGGGAAAATTAAAATTCTAGTAAAGATTGCAAACTTAAAACGCCCTCTCTCCTTCTCCCTACATAACTGGTCACTAATCTATTCAATAAGGCCCATTTTATTGATGAAGTATTTGCATACACGAGTTACGATTCTCAAAGAGCTTTAGCTCAATTGCTCTATTTCGGCATTTTATTGATGTGAGCTCATACGGTCCTCGTAAATTAAAATGTAATTTTTTTTTTAATTCATACTCGCTTGGGGATCCGTTCTTTGTTTAAAATTTAAAAAATCAAAAGAGTCACCCGACTTAAATTGCAACGAGTTGCTTTCATCCGCAAAATGAGTGAGCTCAACCATTTTAACTCAAGATGAACATGCATGCCCTGAATAACATAACAGGTCTATGACCTAACTGCTCCAAAAAAAATGTGGAAAAAACTTTCAAGTCACTTAGAACAAAAAAATGTGTCGTTAAAGACGGCTAAATTAAAAGGTATCGTTTTACACATATGATGGTTATTATGCATCGATACGACAACTGACAAGAGTTATATACAAAGTAAAAATCCAAGAGACAAATATAAAAACATTATATAAATAATATTATTTTGATTATTATTATTATTCAATAAAAGTAATAATGTGGTAGTAAATCTAACGGTTTTTATGTTTGCCATAAATGTTTGAGAAAGTCCACCTTTCATAAGTTTCATAGTTGCTAAAAACGCTCTAAAAAACACATTGACAAAATATTTTTTCGAATTACGTTTCAATGAAATTGATATTTTGTCTTTATAAATATGGAAAAGGTGGTATTTTGTATCGGATACACACAGATTTTTATTTTTTCTATACATGTCATACAAAATGTGTTTTAAAAAGCAACCGGTGTCAAGTAACATGAGGACTAATTTACGGATATCGAGCTAATGAATCGCTTTCACAAGGAATCATTAAAAAGGAGTAGCATGAATATAATATTTGCCGATAATATTCTATTATGTACAATCGACTTTTAAAAACACGATAAATCTCGAATATTCTGTGACGCCCAAATTAAGAAGAATTTTTGGTCAAGTCTCTATGTTTGAAGGGTCATTTTGTTAGTTCCCCATAAAGCCAATCCATGTCATAACGACATATCTAAACAAACATTTGGTGACCACTTTGCCTCAAATATCATGATTTATATAGCCCTGATATTTAAATAACCTTTTTTGAAATCAAGTTTCTCCCATTTACAATACCGATTTGTGATTATATACTCTTTGCAAACTTTTATAGACATGCAAACTAATTGATCAGATGCTGCTTTTTTGAATACTGCGTATATCTATCTTTTTTTCGAGTCAATTTTTTTTGTAATGCTACAATCATTGAAAATTTAAAAATGCCGAATGGGATTCAAAAATTTAACTATATTGAAGAATAAATAAACTGGTGCCATATGTTGTTGTTTATTGCCCCCAGACATAATTTTATGAAACCCAAATGTGTTTATTTTGAATCATACTATTAATTTAATATTTTAATGAAAAAAGGAAATTAAGGCTATAAAAATTAATATTTGTCATAAGCAGTCTTTAAGTCATATAATAAGCCATTTTTTACATTCGTGTAAGAACCGAGTTTCAATCCAGTGCTGAGAGAACAATGAGCCAAAAAATTTGATTCATTTTTTCCCCCAAAACATAAAATAAGGGGAGCTTCAAATAAAGGGCCAAAATAAGAATTCAAAAAAAGTCCTTACTAAGAAAAGGGGCAAAATAATTACAAAAAGTAGCTTTTAAAAAAGCCCCAAATGCCCATTTTATGTTTTCTTTATAATAATTCGACAAATTTTGATTTTTCTTTATAATAATGATGGGTGGGCTGTTTTTTCTTAAAGCTCCTAGGAGTTTTTTTTTTTTGAAGAAAAGGGGCTTTTTTTTAAACATGCCCTTTTTCTTTAAGCAAGAAAAGGGGCTTTTTTGCCATGCCCAAGAGTTTGTGGGCATGGAAAACTCAAAAACTTGTTAAAAAAAAGCCCATTTAGTTTTTTTACAGCCCTTTTTCAATCTAAATTGGAAACACAAATTATCTCACAAAATTTGCCGAACCACTATAAAATTTTGAAGACCTATCATAAGTACGAACAGAATTTGTTTGTTAATGAAGGCTGTTAAAAAATGTAATTTTTTGATTAGGGCACGTGCAAAGTGAGTATTTATTTTCGTAAAATTTTTAAAATTCTGAAAAATTTTATTTAAAGATAAAACGCAAATTTTTAAAATGTTGCCAAATTTAATATATTCACATAAAATGCTTTTTCTGAAATAAAAAATTTTACATAAAATTTTAAAAAGATAAAATTTTTAAAATTTTCAGAATTCTTAAAATTTTACAAAAATAATAACTCACTTTGCACGTGCCCTTATATAAAAGCTTGATATAAACCCTACAAAAATAATTTTTAGAGATATGTATAATTTAAATAGCTTAACGGAAGATTGAAACAATAATTTTTTATATGCTTTATGTATTATTGTTTTATGTCCTTTAAATGTTATATTTCCGACACCAACGTTCAACTAAGCCTTCGAAATGTCTCGCACATGTTGCAGTGTCATTAACCCTCGAAAAATAAATTTAAATTTTACAGTTTTTTGAGACATTTAGGTCATCAATTAATTAAAAAAAAGGTCTTTAAATAACGTGAAGAAATGAGTTTTAAAACAATACATTTTTAAACAACTTTTAAACCTAAATTGACACCATAATTGCGGTATATTGTTCGCTATCCGATTTTAAAGCTGATTTATTTTTATTACTAATTGCGAAAAATGATTGAAATTTGATTACTTACTAATTATTATTAGCAAAATATAAAAGGACAAAAGTCAATTTGTCTCTTGTATATGTTTCCTTCCTGGCCAAACTATAATACCACTCTTACATTTTTTTGATTAAGGGACACACAGGTATAATATGGGGAAAAAAGCTTTCACTTTTATTACACATATCAACAGTATGGACATATATTCAATATACATTAAATGGCATGATATAGCGCATACATTTTGAAATGTGTAAAATAGTCCTCGACAATGCCTTATGATCGCGGGCTTAATCCTAATTGTAATGTGATATTCAGACCAGCCCGACATTTTTCCTAATTTAGACCTGGCCCACCCTAGGCCCGTCCCGGCTTTAACAAATAAGGTTAGAAAATTTATATTACAAGCTAAAAAATTTTTTGTTTTAAAATTAAATATAAAAACAAAGTTTAGAAGTAATACCTTTTATCGTGTGATAATAGAATGGTACATACTAATAATAGATAAAAAATAGACGAAATAAGATTTAAAAAATTGGCCAGGTAATTCTTTTCTCAAATTCAAAATTGGCTCTAATTTCGGCCCCGCACGTTTTCTCGAGCCCCGGGGGAAAGGGAGGACTTTTGGGCCCGACTTTGATCTCTATCTCAGACTGATTATGGGCAAAATTTTGTGTATTTTCTGGCTAAGTACAATAATTATAACACATAATATTAGGCGATATTAATTAAAAAAATTGACCATAAGCCACCCTCATCCACTCGAATATCTAACCTTGTATAGTCAAAAGTACACTGGCTTCTAAGGATTGTTTGAAGAACTACTTTGTATGTCTAATATAAAATTTGAATGTAGCTGTAAATTAACACACGACATAAGTGAAAATAAAGGTGTAATACTTATTGTGAGCAGGTAGGTATTTTGGTAATAATATTTATATTTTAATCATTGTCACTATTATGTTCTGTGTATCATTACGAAAATAAGACTATATTAAACAATTCGGAAATTGCTATGAGTTAAGTTTTTGTTGAGTTAATTAAGACACAAATTAAAGAGTTACCATAAATGTTTTTCTAGTTTTTTGATTTTTTCAATTTTTTCTTTTTTGAATATTTTAGCTCATTTTTGTTTTACTAATCTGTATATTATAATAATTATAAAACACTTTTATGGAGTTTAAGGATCTTAACAACGAAATGGCTAATATATCACATCTAACTACTTGCACAAGCTTTTCTGGCACGATGCCGTCACACTTAAGAGAAATGATATTTCCAAATAAAATATCCGAAAATATATCGTCAAACAAAGGCTTCCGGCAACCAAGAGTTTTTAATTTTCCTAACTTATACGCAAACCATGATCCCAAAAGTCCAACTAATTTGTATTGTCCTACTTTAAATAGCGGCAACCCCAACGATATGATCAGTGATATGTATCAATTCCTGCATTACTATCTCATGCCTTATTACCACCGGCATTTGACTTCGGCGGCACCTATAAAACAGCCCAAAAATTTTCCTCTGTTTATGAGCAACTACGGTCCACCTAAAGTGGATTGGGACCCCTACTATTTCCCTGCGCTTTTAGAGACGCCCACTGGACAACAATCACAAAATGCGGGCAAAATGCTTAACGGGCAATCCATATCGGAGTTTGGTAAGGAACTTTTGAAAGACCCAAAATCACTTAGCTCGGTAAATGGTGAATTAAAGGCAAAAATTTCTTCTTCAAACTTTAATCACCTTAATACACCAGCTGAGCAGTTAGAACCACCGATAACAGCAACAATCCTTCAATTGGAAAGTAAAGGTAACCCAAACGGTGTAGACGAACTTACATATGTTAACAATGTGAAATCAGAATTCACGAATCATCTACCAAAATTTGCAAATTTTGGTGACCGACCTAGCCCAAATTTCACCAGGGCGCCCAAATGCGCGCGATGCAGAAATCACGGGGCCTTATCGGCGCTCAAGGGTCACAAGCGGTTTTGTCGGTGGAGAGATTGCCAATGCACCAAATGTTGTCTCATATCCGAACGACAAAGGTATTGTTTTGTTTTATATGCCCTTCTTTCCTATTTAATCTTGGAATCGATTTGAAAAATGAAAAAAAAAGATTAATCTAAAGTAGGTTGCGTTTAAAGTTGATTCATTTTTTCTAATAAAAAAAATAATTTATTTCAAAATTTGAAATCTATATATTAACATCTATAATACTTTTTTGAATTAAAAGTATGAGAAATTGCTATATAAAAATTTTAAATATATATTTTTTGCATACTCACTGATAGAAAGAACCAAATTCTGGTTAAGTGGCCTTTACCCTAAAAATGTTATTAAGACAATTTTTTTCGTTGAATATTTTGTGAATTCAGAAATTGACTAAAGTAATAAAACTTTAGGGTTAGAAAAACAAAAAAAATTTTACCCAAAATTATTTATTTGTTTTACATTTCAGAGTTATGGCTGCCCAGGTAGCGTTGCGAAGACAACAGGCTCAAGAAGACCTATTTGCAACAAAAGAATACAAATAAAAATTTACCTAGGAAGTCTTTATTGTAACCTTATGTTAAATTTGTTGAATTAAGCAATATTATATCAAAATAAATTTTCATACACCATTTTAATAAGTAATGTGTATTTTAAACTTTCCATATTATGACCAACTGATGTTATTCGTCAAATCCTAATGTCCTACAGGTCAAGTTCCACGGATCGTCGACTCAATCAGACCTATCAAGATTTTAATTTTTGTTTTGTTCGGATAAAACCAGGTCGGTTGGATTAAATTTTAATTATTTAGGGTTTGGCATAGAATAAGCTTTTCTTTTGTACCGAATATGTAAAGGTAGTTCAAATTTTTTTTTTTAAAAGTTGATAACAATGTGCAACAAAATTAACATCATTTTATCGGTCACGACAATTAAAATTAAATTTTTAGGGCACATTAATATGCTGAGTCTGTTGTTTTTCTTTTCGACATTTTTTTTACAATATCTTATGTTTAAGTCTTTAAAAATGTCAGCGCTAAAGTCTTTAAACTCGGCCTAGGTCTGATAGAATTAAGCAAAAATTAAATATTTTAAGCCCATATCACCACGTAAATTATATTTTATTTCATCCTACCTACTTTTTGAAAAGTTTAGAGGTTTATGAGTTTTTGGTGACAATTTGGATATTTATTTAATATTATCCTTTAAAAGAGCTAAGAGGCATCTAAATATTTTAAAAAAACATTATAATTAATAACTAACCTTATCAAACCCGCCCCTTCTTAACTTTTTATTTTAAATATTATTCTTTGGCATCACGTCAATCATTTTAAATTTTGAATGGCAACATTCAAATTTTTTTTTTTAAATTCCAACTTTTTGAAATCCTTGTCAGATTGTAAAACAACTTAACTATTAATAAAAACATTAATTTCAAGCCCATACAGACTCAAGAATATTGTACACCTCAAAAAAATTATATGGGGATTAAAATTACGAGAAAATTAAAATAACAATTTTTATTTATTAAAAAATCAAATTAATAAATTCATTCGATAAAATAACTCTTTAACTATATCGGCTCGGTAAGTGAGTTTTATCTTACAATCATTAAGTCTGATGTTCGATCTTATACACACGTGGCTTCTAGTTTGCATCCAATTACAACAACTTTGAACCAGTGCTGGGAAAACAATGAGCCAAAAAATTGGACTCATTTTTTTCCCAAAATTTGAAGAAAGGGAGCTACAAATAAAGGGCCAAAATAAGAATTAAAAAAAGTCCTTACTAAGAAAAAGGGCAAAAAAAAACCCCAAAAGTGGCTCTTAAGAGCCCCAAAAAGCCCATTTTGGTTTTCTTTATAATGATGATGGGTGGGTTATTTTTCTTAAAACTCCTATTTTTTAAAGAAAAGTTGCTTAAAATATGTTTTCTTTAAGGAAGAAAAGGGGCTTTTCTTTTGCCATGCCCACGAGTGTGGGCATTTGAGGAGAAAAACACAAAAACTTGTTAAAAAAAGGCCATTTATTTTTTCCAGCCCTGCTTTGAACCTGCTGAGTGACCTTTTAAAACAGTAGGCCCTAAACAATATACTTAAAGTGGGCTTAGAATAAAAATTTAGGTCGCCAACTGGGAGCTAATTTCACACCCGATGGCAAAATTGATTGTTTTGCTCGGGTTAAGAGTCAAAACCCTGAAGAGGTATGGCACTCTTATTTAACGAAATAAAACTTTATTATTGAATTTTATGGTAGGAAGACCTTGATTGAGCACATGTACACTTTTAGTGTTACACACTTCAAGTTAGGGTGACGTTATTTGACCCTTATAAACGAATATTAATGCTCAAATGACGCCTAAAACGATATTCCTATCTTTAAGAAACATCAGTTACTTAGTAAGCTATTTTTAAGCCGAATCAATAGATTACAAAATAATTAGAATTTATTTGTATTTATTTAAGGTATGTATATATAGAAGATAAATAAAGAGTTTTTAAAGATTCAATAAAACGTACAAAAATATTATAAAATTGTGAATAAAGTGAAGCTTATAATTATTTCAAATATGCTCGGTTGGCTAATTGTATCGTTCCACCAGCATGGCGTGACCCTAAAAACGTAAAAATATTTAGTATTTAAAAATGCAAAATATTTTTTGAAAAATAAAATAACTCGAGCAATTAATTGTTTAATAAATACCAATAATTAGGAAAAAATTAACACCTATTTTTGTGGTTGTTTTGTATATTCATTTATTTTATGTTTTTTAATAGCAAAAAAAAGCCTTCGGAATCACGTTACGTAGTGCGAGTATGAAAAAATGTAAACAGCATATAAATTGGGCCCCTGATCAGCCCAATCAAACTTATTAAAAAAAACAATGTGAAAAATATAAATATTTTTTTTGTTTCAAATATACAATATTTATCTAAAATAAAAAGTAAATATCAATTAATGTCCAAGTTTGCTTTATCGAAAAACGAAATTGTCAATACTGATCTAACAAATAAGAATATCAAATAATTAAAATTTTTGATTAAACCTGACCGCCAGCAGCACAGGCGGCAACAAGCGCCAATTTTCCGCCTTCTTTGGCAAGTCTATTAGCCGCAGTGACTACGAGGCGAACGCCCGTGGCCGCAAAAGGGTGTCCTATCGAAAGAGACCCGCCCCACGTATTTAGCTTTTCGATCGGTAGAACGCCTAGCTATATAGTGCACAGGAATAGATTATAACTAAAAATATAAAATTTATTAGAAATAATATTTAATAATAATCTTTAAAAACGGCGTTTTGTAGACACTAAAAAACATTGACCATATTTAACTGCTCTCATTTAAATAACATATGAACCCAAATTTAAACTTTTTACAAAAACCCCCTCATTTTGTACGTGGCTTAACGAATATTTTTAATAAAAAAAAATGAAAAAAAAATTTTTTACAAATTAAATTCACCGATAAATTTATATTAACCGGCTCTTATATACTTAACATGTGCAAGGTTGTGGCTCTAGGAAAAAATCTTTCAAGGTACAATTTTTTTAAATTAAAAACCTTTGATATTAACGGTTTTATTCCAGATTTCTATAGATAAAATAGGAAATTCTTGTAATGAGACAACCTATATGCCACGTAATAAATCTTATATTTAATACCACACCTAATTTCTTTAAAAACAATTGTCCCGGTATTTTAATTTTTAATTAAAAAAAATATGCGGAGTAGTTAAATACATTTTTATAAGGTACTTTTCAAAATTTTATTATTTGAAACCATGCCGTATCATTAAAAACAATAAATAAAAATTAAATACATAAAAATAGTATAAAATAAACTTTTGATTTTCGCTTCACGTAAGTTTGATTAAACCAGTCCGAATCCATGGCTTTGAGATTGGCCAAAATTTGACCCTATAATAAAAAAAATAAAATATTGAGTAATTTAAACCCAAACAAGAGCACAAAATTTTAGTAAGTAAATTATCAGAAATATATGAAGCCCTTTAAAAATTTAGGGTTAGGTATAGATTTAGAATAAAAGCAATTTTTGAAAATATTTTGCTAATATTTCTAAATATAAATGCTCTACAAATTAATGAATGCCTGAGACCTAATTGTATGCAAACAATAAGCGAATTATTATTTTGCTGAGTTAGGAGCGTAAAACAAGAAAAAACAATAGAATAAGGTTAAAAAGAATACATTTTAACTGAGAATTAGAAGTATGAGTAAACTTCTAAAATTTCAGCAAACCACTGATAAAAAGCTTTTATAAATATGGCCATTAAGCTAATAACTCTTAGTGTAGAAGTTCAAATTTTTGAGATTTGACTCTTCATAAAAAAAATAGAGCAACTCGAAATTCATATTTAAAGTAAATTTAGTGATTTCCAAGTCGAGAAAATTAAATAATTTGCACTCTTTAATAAATAAATAGAATTGACAAAAATTAAATTTTTATTGAGGATTGTAAGCCTCAAATAATTAAAAAAACCAAAAACATACGGCAAAAGCTTCGTGCAATTCAAAAACGTCAATATCTTTAAGCGTAAGACCATTTCGATCTAAAATTCTGGGTATCGCATAGGCTGGCCTATATACAAAAATCAAGAATAGTGACTAAGAAATAAATAAATAATTTAAAGGTTAATTTCTTTATCTGACAACAAGGGTGTAATTTTAATTTTTAAAGGTTATCTATTACCAATTAAAAAGAGAGTTGAAATTTAAATAATAAATTTATATAAAATGAAAATTAAATTTCTAAAAAGGAATTACCTCAAAAATTTTAGTGCTTTTTTACACAAGGTTTTTGAAATTATTTTCAAACTCATAAATGGTGATAAAAGTAAATTCTTCATATTTTTACCAAAATAAATTATGAAACGCATAGTAAAATTTTAGTGGGCCATAATAATATAAAAAATAATTTGTAAAACATATGTTCAAACCCCCATAGGATAGTATCAACCAAATAAAAATTTGAAAATTAAAAAAAAAGGCTCACAACCAAAGTAATTTAATAAGAATTCACAAAATTTAGAATTCATGTTATTTGATAACAAAAATAAAAAACGCAAAAATATAAAATAAACAAAAAAAAATAATTTATAAAACAACGCATAATTATCCGATAAAAAAACTTTAGCTTAGATTATTTATTAAATATTTGGCTTACCCCAAAAGCAATTGATCCTTTGGATCTTGCGAAACGTAAAGAAAATCCCTAAGAAATACATAAAAATGTAATAAAACCAGGAAATATACCCGATTCAAATACTCTTTTCATTTTATTATAAAAATTTGTAAAATGCAAAAACCTAGTGTTTTAAATAAAAGTTTTTGGTTCCAAAATTTAACCAATTCAATTATCAACATGCAAAAAAATATATTAAATTCCATAAACAATAAACAAATTAAAAAAATTAAAAAAAAAATACGAGTTTTAATATGCATAATCAAAAATATATTTATTTAAAAGAAAACACCTAATTTCTAATGTAAAAATACCAAAAAAATTAATTCTGCAAATAACAAATGTAATATAAACCTTAAATAGGCCTTAGGTTTGTAACTTAGCTCAATGGCTTTAGCCTCCGTCATAATAAGCGCTGCGCTGGCCCCATCCGTTAGATATGAAGCGTTACCCGCTGTGACTGTCCCATAGGGCTTGACGAAGGCCGGTCTCAGTTTTCCCAATGCCTCCATATCGCTGACCCGAATTCCATTATCGTTGGTTATAGGGTCTGCGGATTGGCCTAACGTAAAATATATGTTTTAAAAATAACTAGAAAATCCGGGGCTGGGCCCGGCTCTGATTTGTAGAGTTTAACCCACCCAGCTGGTCAACCGGATTTTAATTTAAATAATTCGCCCACCAAGAAATTTGAAATGGATTAAAAGAAAAAAGTGGCATATTAATAACAATAAATCAGAGAAATTTGAAACGACTCCATATAGTACTAGAGTCAAGACCAACGAACGACAGAGCCGATATTTGTAACAAAAATTTATCAATTTGATTGATTTGTTTAAAAATTATTCCATAACGCGTATAAATCTAAAATGTCTATTTATTCTATAAAATATTTTATAGCCTTTAGATCGCGCTCTTTAATATATCCAATTTATTGTAAATCTGTATATGTAAACATTTGGAAAATAACATAACTTGTTTCACTTAATAAACAAGTACAAATCTAATCTCGATCCTGAATATTTTTAAATAGGATTCAAAAACATTCAAAAACAAGACACTAAAGCCCAAGCCTAATTTATTTAAAATATTTACATCAATAAATAATATGATTAGCAATGAAATAAAAATAAAAGTGTTCAAAGAAAATTGGAAGAATATAAAACCAAAAATGTTTGTAACTTGAAAGTGAAGGAACGGCTATAACATCGGAGAGTAAGCCCTGTTGAGCCGCTTTTTGTGCAAGTGAGTTTGACCGCAGAGCATACTCATCCTGTTCGGTTCGTGTTATAGCGAAAGCCGATGCAAGCCTATCACCCGAGTGACCCATAGTTTCGCCAGTCGAAAATTCTGCCACTGCAGGTAACTATAATAGATTTTTAACAGGTTATTAAATAAAATAGTTATATGTGAAGTTAGACGCATTAGTTGTTTTATTACACCCCTATAAACCAACGCTTATTTATCATTTTATTTTTCCGAAAAAAAGAAACACATAATTCATGGTTACCTAATAGTATTTTGCATCAACGTCGCCATTCGCGTTATTGCTTGAAATTCCCATTGTTTTAATATATGCGAAAAACAAACAAAATAAAACAAACACCTCAATATATAATTATATTAAAGTTAGGAAATAAGAATGATTTACTTTTGCACTCATTTGAAGGTTATAATTTAAAAATAATGTAAAACGTTAATTTATTTTAAACATTTAATACCTATCTGTGATAGAAAAATAAATAAAAATAAGCTATGTATTATAAAAAATCTAGCCCATTTAGGTCTCCTTACCTTTCCCACACTATTTAGGATCAATATATATTTATTAATGGTAATTTCAATTTACAGTATAAAAGTAAAATTGTGAAATTGTAATTGTAAAATTGTAATTGTGATTGTAATTGTGAAATTGTAATTGTGAAATTGTGTTGTTTATCGGAAAATTAATTGTTTATATCCTGTATCATGCGTTAACTTCTTGCCAAGTAGTTAATCATTTTATTGGCAAGAAATATTTTCAGTTAATATAAACTTTTGGCATAACTAAAACTCATAGTATCGAAACGTTTAACACCAAGATGTAAATTGTAAAGTCGTAAAAGCAAAAGTCGATAAAACAAATTGTATCTTATATTGGATCAGTTTCCTTTTTAACTTAGGTAATAATTCAACTAAGCAAAGTAATTAATCATGTTATTAGGCCAAATTTATTTTAGGTTTATTTTGACTAAAAATTTAATAATATGTGACCGTGTAATAAATCAACAAAATCGACTAAGACACACACTAACAAAACAATTTCTTACAAATGTTTTCAAAACAACAATCTTTTTATAATTTTAAAGTAGTTTTATAAATATATTTTACCATCATTACATTTAATTAATCTTAAGTTTAATATTGTCTGTATTTCATTAACTGACCTTCTATGATTAGAGTCATATCATAGAACAAAATAAATAACGCTTTTTTCAAAATATCAATCTACATTTATACAACATAAAAATATAATCAATCAACCAACTTGTATTAAAAGTATATAAACAAATCTAAAAAGATCCAAAACATTAAATTTATACCTCAGGAATCAGTGATTTAGGCGTCACCCGAGTGAAAAGAGAAAGCTTTGCCCCCATCGTTTTGGCTTTAGGGTAGGCCAATAAAATTTGTCTAAGGTCTCGGCTGAGTCTAATTGGAATATCGGAAAGAAGTTCAACCCCACCAGCAACGGCAATACTACACGTTCCGGAATTCAAATATCCAATACCTGAGGGGCGCAAAATAATATTTGACATATAAATTTATCTATTAAAATATTTAAAAAAATTTAAAAATAAATTAAATTTATAACATTATGTATAATGTAATTATAAAACTCTTTAACACCCGCAAATGCAAGGGTGAAAAATTTGAACACAAATGTTACAGTGGGATCCGTAAGGACCCCAATTTTAAACACAAAAGTTTTAAAACTATAATTTTTTTTTTTAATTAAAAAAAAATATGTGCACTCTCATTATAAATTAATAATAGTTATCAAGAAAGAATATTGTAAAATTTATATAAGAGCAGAAATCTAAAAAATGACAAGTTTTATTATAGATTGAATTAATTAAATCTTTTCAATATATTCTACAATATTATTAAAAAAGTGTTTTTTAGATATCGAAGAGGATTATAAAAGTCTCATAAGAAAACATTATGAAATAACATTTTATTATGACCATTACCCACCTATAAAATTAGATATTTATAGGGGAAAAAATATATTGAAAACAATAATATACAATATAAACATTTTATAATTTAATAATTATTGATATCTAAAAAAAATAAAATTATATTTCCAACTTAAAATTGGATTGAATTATATCATAGTTTTAAATATTAAAATGGACCATGTGAGCATGGATCCCAAAATGCATATATTAAAAATATACATAATATAACAGATAACATATAATTTGAGCATAATGCAAATAATAATATAATATAGTAATAATAACAATAACAATAATAAAGCAGTTGTTTATGTCAAAAAAAATTCTGATACATTCACCATTAATTTTGAATCATCACCAATATGAATTTAGTATAAAATTTCATAAGTGCAGATTAAAAACATATAAAAATTATTACATTGTTATATGTCCTTATAATTCCATACTAACTTTTTATCAAATATATATGTATATCAAAAACATGCTGTTATATAATTTATCACAACTTAATACAAACTATTTCTCGATATATTATGCTAAAAAATCTGCTTTTTAATGCAAATTTAAAAGTAAAAGATTTGACTTAAACTTGTAGAAAATTAAATCATACTAATTAAATATACAAAAAAATAACAATCAAATTTTCCATATATAGATAAAAATAATTACATGAAGTGATAGCTTGATTAGAAGAAATACATGCCATGCTAACAGTATGTGCAGGAACTTTGTCTGAAAGCCCAGCTAACAAAGTGGCCTAAAAAATTTTATATATATTTATTTAAACAAAAAATATTTATATAAAAATATATACTTCTCTTGCAACATTAGTTGTTTTACAATCTTGAACAACATTTCCAATAACAACATACTCAACTAGATCTTTTGAAATATTTGTCTTATTCAATAAACCACTAACAAGATGTAAATTATAAAAAAAACCTTATAGCATATTTAGCTAGTGAATGTTGGGTCTCATTTTTATACCAAGTTCCAGATTGCGCAAATGGTGTTCTTACAGCATCAATCAAAACGATATTTTTCCCAGCAGACTGTAAAGCCTTACCTGTTATTTACATTTAAAATCGTAAATATATATAGATAAATAAAATGATCATTTTACTGTAATATCGAGTCAATAACATGAATTATACACCTGATTTATGACCGAATATAAAGGTAAAGAAGGCTGTAGTACTTAGCAATTAAAATGACTGATGACCAACAAAAAATTTCTAAGGGCACGTGCAAAGTGAGTTTTTAATTTTGTGAAAATTTTAAAATTTTGAGAAATTTTATTTTGAAATAAAACGCAAATTTTTTAAAAGTTGCCAAATTTGGTATATATACATAATATGCTTTTTCTGAAATAAAAAATTTTTAAAAAAATTTTGAAAAAAATAAAATTTTTAAAATTTTTAGAAATTTCAAAATTTTACGAAAATAAAAACTCACTTTGCACGTGCCCTAATATAAAAATGTTTAACTAACCACCTGAATGTTGATTAAATGCATTAAAATTTTTTTATAAAATTTTTTTTAGTCACAGTCTAAGGTGCAAGCAAATTGCATTATAACATGCGGCAATAACTTTTAAATATAATCTAAATACCTCCCCTTTCATTTTATATTTCTTTTATATATAAGCTTTTTGCATAGAAATTTAAACCTAATTACCCCAATGACTTCTTAATAACTTTTATATCGATAATAAAAGCAACACAACCTTGTGAATTTTGTGTCACAAGTAAATTAAACTGTGTTAATTTATTAAATATTTAATTTAACTAACTCACAAAAATTTTATAATTTTATTAAACTATAGAATTGTTACTTTTAAACGCAGATTTGTTTCAAATGTTCTAATTTTTAAATTTGAAAATTTTTTAGGATATTTTAGAAATGGAGTAATAGCCTTTTTAAAAAAAATTCCTTTTAATTAGGAAAAACGCAGTAAAAACGGTTGTCCCTAGTCCTTAGCCATCCCTCATTTCCTATTTATTGTTCTAAAAATAAGACTTATGGCTTTTTAGAGGCAATTAGAATAAATTTTAAATCAAGAGTAAAATTTTATATACCGTAAACAAACTAAAATATTATTTGTCATAAATTTGCGTATAAATTTATAAATTTTTATTTTCTCGTATTATTTATTTTGGTACTTCTAGCCTTAATGATTTTAATTGCAAGAATGACTTAGCTTGTTTTGTTTTTATTTTCTATAAAAATTGATTAAGCACATGACATTTAATGGTTTTGCATAACTCTTTCAGGGCAATTTAATAAAGCAATTAGAAGCACATTTAAATTTGTTGAAAGCTTTAGTTGTCCGATTAATGATACCTTTATGATACACGTTCGAAAAATATCCCATTATGGAGTACATCTTAGTTCTAAAAATATTTATATTAGGGCACGTGCAAAGTGAGTTTTTATTTTCGTAAAATTTTGAAAATTCTAAAAATTTTGAAAATTTATTTTTTTTCAAAATTTTTTCAAAAATTTTTTATTTCAAAAAAATCATTTTATGTGCATATATTAAATTTGGCAACTTTTTAAAAATTTGCGTTTTATTACAAAATATTTTTTTTCAAAATTTTGAAAATTTTACGAAAATAAAAACTCACTTTGCACGTGCCCTTAAAGAAATTTTGTATTTTTTGATTTAAACCCCAAATTTTTTTAAATTTTTGCAAAAATAAGAAGATGCTAAATTTAAAAGCTTTTTTTTGCATTATGAAGTACCATTTAAAAATATTATATATAATTACAACTATGTTTTAAAACTTCTCATAATATTTTTTATCTTTCTGTAAATCTGTCCACCAGTCTGTTTTGCTACACTTTTTGTAGTCGTTGGCGGTAGGAGCAAGACTATTGGTTGTTTCTGAGCTAGGATATAGTCTCACGATAAACTGTCCTTTAGCATGGCAGCTTAGGCCAAGCCAGTGGGCTGCCTTGGGACGTTGACTGCCAATTTACACGTTTTATTTACCTTTTGCAATTTAATATGCTTAATAGTATAGTAAAATTATCTATATATTTATACAATTATAGTAAAATAAAAACCCTAAACTTTTCTGATGAAGGACGCCTAGTATTTTAAGGCTCTGAGCAAGCGAAGTCTAGGTAAGTTTAAAAGCAATTAAATTTACATTTGACTAAATGTTCTATTATCCCATAAGCACATGATTTGAAGTTGTTTTAATTCCAAAAATAAAGTTTTGGTCCCACGTGATAGCCGAGTTTTTTGATTTATGTTATAAGATTTAGAAAAAATCGAAATACATTTTTTCATTGGAAATGGCCTGTTTTTTTAATAAATATTTTAAAAAACATAAATCGCCTTATATAATAAATGAAATGAATAAATTTATTCGTTAACAATATACCTCGGAAAAAATTTTAATTATATAGTTTGCAAACTAATGCTTCTTGTGTTCAATTAATTTTACACAACATTTTTTGACATTCCACAGTCATGGAAATTATAGCTACAATAAAGGAGATTGGTATAAAATTTTTTACGAATTTAAAAATAAAAGGCTTGACTTTGATGTAATGCAAATGTAATCTATATTATTTTTTTAACATATTTTTTATATAATTCACATAATGTTAGTTGTTCTCTCACAAAATACATAAATAGCATCAGGCGGCAAATAAAGCCAAAAATACTTATCAATTTTAAAAATCGGAAAACAAACCTACAATCAAACGAAATGAAATAGAGTTCACTGATTCATCGCGTTCAACGATATATTTTATATTAAATCTTAAATATTTCTAATAATATTAGAAATTTTTTTTTAAACAGTTTTGGCTATATCAATCAATTATAGACGTTTTAGAAATCGACAAAACATAAAAATAAATTTTGTATATTTTGTTCTCGTGGGCGCATCCAATATTGATTCGTTATTTGTAATTTTATGATTATTTCTTTTGTAGTTAGATGCATTTTTACAAAAAGTTGCCTTAATACTTAAAATACTTTTTCCGTAATGTTTAAAAAATAACGTTTAAAAAAAATATAATTTATGAATTTCGAAAATTAGAATAAAAGATCTAATTTGAAATGCGTTCCTATATATGTAAATTACATGTTAAGAAGAGTGATTCCTAAAAACTAAAATAGTTTTTTTAAAGTGTTTACCAAAGAATACCGACATTCATAATTTTTTATATCTTTATTATTAAATTTCATTC
Organism: Acutogordius australiensis; assembly: GCA_030555515.1. NCBI lineage: Eukaryota > Metazoa > Nematomorpha > Gordioida > Gordea > Gordiidae > Acutogordius > Acutogordius australiensis. The sequence goes on from CM060244.1 coordinate 7,742,528, forward strand.
TTTTTGTTTAGTAATTTGTATCAAATCAAATAATTTTAAAAATAAATGAGCCACCAACGGGTGCCCGGGAAGAAATAGATTGATCGCTTAGTTGGCTACCAAATACATATTTTATCTATATGGTATGTTTGACTTGTAAAATTTGAATTTATCATGATTCGATATAAATTTTGACACTGCCACCATCAAACTGATTTATTTTCCTGGCAACTATTCGTTTTTATAGGCAAGCCACGCCGCGTAATTACCTTTAAAAGCAATAAAGAACATGCCGATAATCGAATTTATCTGTTTATTCCACATTGACGTACCCTTGTTAAGCCGTATATAAGCTTTATGCATTTGTTCAACACGCGATTACGTGAAATATGTACATGCTACGATACATCTTAATTCTTACGTTTCTAAATAAATGATTAATCCCTTTTAAATGTTCTCCGTATTTGAGTGATATGGCAATACTCATTACAGTGTTATGAAACACATTTTATGTTAATATTAAAAAATTAAGTTTAAAAATATATGTTCTAACGTCGTATTTTGTAAAGTTATAAGAAGTCACTTGGAGAATATTTAGATTTGAAGTTAATAGGGGCAAACCAAATATTTGATATTTAAGTTGGCAACTAACTCAAATTAATATTAAAATTGAAGGATTACTTTTTATTTTCATTTTTCATTTAATATGTTATATAATTTTTAATAATCACATATGTTCTATGATTTTTTTAAAATATTCTTTTAAACATTGATAATAATCTTGAAAAATCTCTTTCTTTATGCTTTGGGATTGTATGAGAATAAGGCTGTTGCAGGATACGTTTTTGGCATCTAAAATAAAATAAATAAGTTTTACACGTGCCATGAAGTATCAACAGTGAAAACATATTTTGATATGTTTATATTTTTGAATTTAGTAAAACACCTGATTCATATAGTTTTTTCCCTCTTTTTAAATGAGCCTATTTTTGCTGATTTTTTGGTAGCATTATTGTAGTTGCAATTGCACTTTACAAAGGTCAATAGCACGAACTAAAGGTAAAGAAGTCTATAAACATTATTAAGAAAGATATGCATAATTATTTTTTGGGTGAGGAGCATTAAAATTGCTGCGGCGACGGTCATAACCCTCAGGGTCAATAGGATTAAGCGCGTCTCTCAGCCAATACCATAATATTCATTATAATGACGCCGCACTCTCCGGAATATTATGCATGCAGGCTTTACAACCCTGGCAAAAGTCGAAGGCTAGAGTCATTCACCTGCTAAAACAATGCCCTGCCCCCTTGCCCTACACATCTCTTGAAAGAGACGGCATACCCGTCAGGGCATAGATATGCATGAAGCTACAATAATCTTGTTTTTATTGGTGCAAATTGAGATTCAAACAATTAAAAAACGTAGTTGTTGCTTTTGATGCAAATTAAAAATTCAAACAATTTTTAAATGAAAATAAAATATAAAGTAATAAAAAAAGTTGGGTTATATTTATGTATTTTATTTGCATTATCCAATCCCATTTTTAACTTAGCTCAGCTTTCATAAATACTCAAATATTTTCTGTCTTTTATGTTTTTAAAAATTTTAAAACAGTAAATTAAAAATACAAGTGAATTTATTGTTAACTAACTGTCTAACTTGCACTTTTTTGGGTTTCATTTCTATATGGTTTTTTTGACTAATTATTATATTCTCAATTAAATTAAAGAAACATGATAACTGATTGCATTAAAAATGTAAAAAGAAATGCTTTTAAATTAAAATAAAATAATTTCTTGTCTAATTCATTTGGCCATAGAATTCATAATTTTTTTTTTTGTAAATTTTGAAAATATCATAGAATAAAAACTGTAAACGAAAGAAAACAAGAAACTGCTAAAATTTGATAATACTTTTTTGTAGACTCATCTCTCAATAGTTTAATTAATGTGTTGAAATTCACTAAATAATCCTACTTTATTAAGAGGATCAGCTGATCGCCCACGTTTCGATCGATTAAAATATTATTTTGTGTTTTAAAAAGTTTGCACCGTTGTAATTAGAATAGTTTTGATTACTCTTTTTATTTCATTTTTTATTGAATGTACGAATAAACCTCTATTAATTTCTACATTATTTGTCCAACAGTATATTTCAGCCGGTCAAGCAAATTTTTTCACCTATTTGCCAAAAAAAAATAGATTTGATACTTACATTAACTGTAACGGCTTCATTGTTAACGTTATCGATTACGTAATCGTATTTCCTGTAATTGAACATGCCTCCTTCAATGAGCACGGGTGGGAGAAGAGCTACAACAACTTTTCCATTTCCGCTAACTTCGACTTTATTTCCGGTCTTTTCGGCCTCGTTAAGTGAGGTTTCTCCGGAACCAATTGTTAAACCTAATAAATTTTAACTAAAAAATTATTTGGATACAAGGTTTCTTTCATACCTTTCCCCGAATCTAAGGGGTGACATACGCGCTTAAGATTGTAACTCTTTTAATTATAGCAAACCATTTAGTTTTGCCATTGGGCTATTAAATAATTGAAATTTAATCGACGCCTGCGGCCTAGTACTTTAGCCTAAACTCTCCTTACAACGAATGGGACAAAAAACAACAACATTATCAGCCTAAACTCTCACTTTAGGCATATCATGTAGGGTCAAATGCTGCCATATTACAGATTTGCGGCTGTACATGCGTGATGTTTTTGTAGTGAAAAGCCACCTATGCATGGTATCAAACATCAGTTTCAAATTTTTCACAAAATTGATTATGGAAATTATAAGAGTCTTGATAAATTTTAACACCTTTAGCCAATTAGGACTATGATGCTTAATGCAGGTGTTTATTATAAAATTGTAAAGAAATTTTTTTATAGCACATACGAATCCCATGTATTTTTAGCTGCCTGCTCAGTTCACATCCAATATAAAGCAAAATTTTTTATGACTGTGACTAAATTTCAAAATTGTAAAAAAAAAATTTTTTTTATTAAAAGAATTTTTAAGGTTAATGTCAAAAAATGAGAACTAATGTTTTTTGGTCGTTTTAGGGTATGGCTAAAAAAATTTAAAGTACCGTAGCCACCTTAATGGTAATCATGCGCTCGATTTGTTTTCTTTCCACTAGCCTAGGCCTTTGAAACTCCTAACTTAATTCCAATGCAATTGCCATGTGAAAATGATAATTCAGATATCAGTTTTTTTTAATCTTATAGATTTATGGAACAAAACTTGGGCCTGATGCTATTAGCTTTCATGGAAAGAATGACTATATATACATCTTTATTTTTACATGGCACAACATGCGATTGGTTTTGGTTTATTTCATTTTAAAATAAATAAAAAATTAACGGCTTCTTAATTCAATTTGTTTGTTTATAATATGTGCTTCGCAACAAAATGAATTTCACAATGATTTAAAAAATATAAAGGCTTAAATTTTGAAAACGCTTTATTTGGTCAATGTTAAAAGATATAAGAGTTGCAAAAAAAGGGTTGCGCACAACAAATTCAATTCTCCTATCTTTTAACATTTATTACACAGGTCAACAAATATCAATGTCAGAAACGATATTGTTAAGAGAACATAAAAGAATGCAACCCCATGATGGCCCAATCTCATATATACTTTTCGTTTTTCTTAGTCTTTTCCTTCTTTGGCTATAACGAAAAATGGCCTTTTTTGACCAAATTGACAGATCTAAATATACCCTAAGAAGAAAAAATATAAAAATCTACATTGCATATATAAATTCTTTGTCACTTATATTTTTTATCACAAATAATGGAAAAAAAATTTTATTGATATATCAAGCTTTTACATCGGCATTTAGATAATACAAAATATTTCGCGTCCAAACTTAAATACGACACGATATATTATCGGTTTTTAATGAAAATATTATTTGAAGTTTGAATTTATTAGTTTACCTTGTGTGAATATGCAAAAATAAAATTTTAATTTATTTTTGTTTTTTTTTGTTTTTTTGACCTTTTTTCTAAAATTTACAATGTTTATACCTGACTAACTAAGTTTGATTAGGAAAAACGGTAAATGGATTTAATTTTCCCTAAGATGGCAGGTTTAATCTCTGTAGTTAACTCATAACTCTCAAAAAATTGTTGACCTGTGTTATAAAAGTAATATTAATACGGAACACCCTTAAATAGGAATTTATTTACAAAACATACTTCCGCCATCAATCGATGGAAGGCTGATGGAAAAGGTCCCTTGGCAATCTTTAAAAGTAAGAAAGTTTCGCTCGGCAGAATTAAATGCTATAAATAAATAAAAATTAAAAAATTTTATCAAGATACACTTAGGTTAAATTTTTGCCTTGTAAATAGGATGTAGGTCAGTTTTTATTTTGCTTACCTTTTTTAGGGCATTTGTTAGAAATTAGACTTTAATAAATAGGAATAACATATAGGGGAGACCGGGGCGAAATGAACATATTATTGCAAAATCGTTGCTGCTGACACATTTTTAATCCAAAAGAAAAAATTAATGGCTCATTTTATAGATAATTCATTATATTCTATAAAATAATTTGTTTAACCAAAAAAATATAATTCTGTAAAAAGATATTGAACAATGTATAAACCCACTAGTATTAACCATTTCGCCCCATATACGGGGTAATATGAAACACCCATGGGGCAAAATTAAAGTGTGTAAAATTTATTAAATTTGAAGCTTTAATATAATTTCAAAAATCTTATATATTGAAAAATAAATATAGATTTAGATCATTTTATTAATAATTATATCCTAATCAATTACCATTGGCCCAAAAATTCCAACATCAAGGGGTTGAAGTCTATGTGAACAATGAGGTGGTAGTGTAACCACTTTAATCCCATTATCATTAAAAAAGTTCACTGCTGTTATGGTTATCCAAAATAATAAGTGCCTTATTTAAAATATAATAATTCAATTTACTGGATCCTCAGTTGAGCATTTAACATATTTTACAAAATGTTTTAAATACCCCACAAACTCTTCATCTTTCATCCATCCTGATGAATTGCCACAACCATCACTCCCATTAGGACCATTAGTTAATTCCACCTTACACCTTTTTCTAAAAAAAATGAAAAAAGGTGGAATTAATTGCCCAACTGGATTTATGGCAATATACATGGTAACAAGGCTGCCTATTTCAGCAGAAACAATTGTTCTTACCTATTAATTATTTAATATAATGTGTAATAAACTTGCTTAACACCCTTTTGTGCAACTTTAGATGGTGAAGGAACTGTTATTAAACCAGTTTCATCTAAATTGAATATCATGTGAGGTTAAAAATAATATTTTTTTAGATCTATTAGGTTCTGGTAAATCATTGACTGCTTTTTTATTGAAACAGATATCCTAGCTAGACTGGTACATTCATTCTTATAGAAATGATAGGGTTTCTTTTTATAAAATTGCTGAACCAATCAGGTCCAGCTAATTTTTGTTCAATCCAACTGATAGGGGTTCTTTTGTTAAGTATGACAGCATATTCATATGCTAGTTTTCTAATCTAATTATGGATTCAAATTGTTTTTTTGAGGTTATAAGGGCTTCTTTGAGAATGTCTTTATCTGTCTTCAAACTTTTTCTTTTATAATTACGCATAAATGGTGGTGTGAAATGAACATATTCATTTCGCCCCGCATTAAGTAGTGTTTGCAAAATCAATAATGTTCAAATAATATTAAGTTTTAAGTTAAAATTGTATTATATTTTTACAACGAAGTGTTTTTTAAATCTTTTAATTATAATAATATTTTCGAGGTAACATTTTATTAAAAATAAAGCAAAATTATTGTTTCTAAAAACATATATTTGAAATAGCATTTTTTCTTTAATTGAGATTTTCTAAATTTTTTCATATGGATGTATATGTAAAAAATATAATGAATCGATAGCTTGTTTAAAGATCTACAACATATATAAAATTTATATATATCGAATAATTTTTGGCAGAGATATATTCATTAATCATTTTACCCCACCAACCATTTCGCCCCGGTCTCCCCTATTAATACTACAGTAAATTTAACACAAAGATTAATTCGATAGGCAGAACGGTAACTAGGATTTGTTAAAAAATGGAGAAAATTCTAAAAAAAACTCCCGTATTTTGCATAGTTAAATGTTTGGCAAATAAATGCCAAGTCTATCACAAAATTGGGAGAAGGAGACAAATTAATAAAATTTGAAAAATCAAATAATAATTTTTAAGATTGGGGCACGCCAAATCTGTTGTTTAGGCTAAGGTAACATGTTCATCACTTCATATTTTAGGTGAAAAATGTTTACTGTAATATGGTATAACAACGTTGTTTTCTGCAGCTCCGCTAATCACGCAATTCTGAGCTATAAAATTTGTGAGAATATAAAATATTGAAGTCGATGTATTTATAAATCAAAGAAAACACTTTGTTTTGGTAAGTTACAAGAATTAGTAGTATTGTGCATATATTTGAAGTTTTTTCGATTAAAAAAAAAGTAAAGGTAAATTAAGAATAAACAGTTGAGCTTGAGCTAAAAATAAGAACTTTTAATGAATTTAGAATGGACCCCTTGTTGGAAATAACCTTATAAATAAGTATTTAATATTTTAGTTGACTCATTAGTATAAATGATGGACTAATTTAAGAATTTAATATGGCCTGGTTAAATCAGTATATTTAAATCATCGATGGCCAAGCCAGGAGATCGAAAACATTTAATTTAGAGGACAAGTGAAACCTAAAAAAAGGTTTGTTACCTTAAAAACTAGTTTAAGGAAAGCGAGCGTATAACTACATTATTGTTATGCATAATACAATACACAGGTCAACAAATATGAGAGTTATGAGCTAACTATAGAGATCAAACCTGCCATCTTAGGATTTTCAAATACTGTTTTGTAAGTCAGCTATAAACATTGCAAAAATAAATTGAATTTTATTCACTAAACCTATTAAATATTAAACACCGGTTATAAAGCGAAATATTCTGTATTATCTAAATGCTGATGAAAGAGCTTGATATATTAAAAAATTATTTTTCTCATTATTTGTGATAAATATAATACAAGGAAATTTATATAAAAAAATCTTGAATTTTTTTATTAGGGTATTCTCGAGGTCGCAAAATCTCTCACTCTGGTCAAAAAAGGCCATTTTTTCAATATGGACGGATGTAAGGAAAGGCGAAAGAAACTACGAAAAATGTATGAGATTAGGCCATCATGGGGATGTTACAAACTTGTATCTAACTTTGAAATTTGTTGACCTGTGATAGAGGACTTGAAATTTTTGGAAATCCTGAATAACCTCATTTTTGGGGGACAGATCAAAAATTACCTGAGGTGGATGTACAAAAGAGGGCACATACAGCGGCCAGGATACACGAATTGACAAAGTTGTTCATTTCGACCGGGGTTTATATTTTACTTTTTTAAAGTTAATATACGAAAAAGTGAATTTATAAAGGAAACCGCCCAATAATATAATATCTTCTTGACTGAGCTTTCACTAAGATTCCACACGTAATATTGGCCACTTAAGTGACTAATATTGCGTGAGACTCTGACATTTTATTATTGATGCAATTCATTGATCACCTAATACTTTATTAAAGGGGTACTTCAAACACCCTTAAACTTTATTTAATTAAGAAAACTAATATATTCATCCAATTTACTAGGTTTCTACTCAGAAAAAAGGATCGCTGCAAGATAAAGCTAGATTATTTGTCCCCTAAAACTTTCCTTGTCTGAAAACCTTTAGGATGGTTAATATTTACTTAAGAAAATTATAGATATTTGTTGTTAAAATTTTTATATATCCAAACTTTTTTGCTGGAGATTGTTTAATTATCTAGAAAGTTTGCGTTATCAAACTAAATCCAAAATTACCTAATATTTAATTTTAAGGTCTTGCGTTCCACCCTAAGTCAAGCAAACTGAATTTGAAAGGAGGCTTAGACCTTAAATTATTTTTGATATACTTATTTTTATTTAGATTTTTTGTGTAAATAACTTTCTCCGTCGGATAAACTTTAGGATAATTAATATTCTTAATCAGATTCAATTATTTTGCTGTTTAGTTAAGTAAGTCTGCCCAGTATCCGACAGGGTTAAAAAGGGCTATGCCCTAAAGAGCATGCCGTCAGGTTGTAAGGCAAGGGAAGGGCGTTATAACAGGTAAATGACTCTGGCCTTCGACTTTTGCCAGGGCTGTTAAGCCTGCATGCTGTAATATTCCTGAGAATGCGGCGTAATTACAATGGAGATTATGGTATTGGGGAAGAGCACAATCATCGACCCCTAAAATTTGGAGGTAGCCGTACACTAATCAATGCTCCCTATTTAAAAAACAAAATACGCAATCAAATTTTTGTAAAACTGATTGTTTTTTTACAATATTCTCCAACACTCGCATCAGTTGCTTTAAATATATTTAGATATCTTGATAAAATTTTATTTAATTCTATATAAACATAGCTGATAATCTTTTAACAAGACTCGTAAAAAAATTCAAACTTTTAAAAAAAATTTTAACATTGGACATATTTTTTTAATTTTATTTTAATAATGTCTAAACGCGCCCTTAAAAGCATTTTACATTTCCTTCGAGTATAACAGAACCAATTTAGATTGGTGTGGAAAATAGGAATAGATTTATTTTATTATTCTTAGCAATAGAATATCTAAAAAATTTATATATGTTGAATTTTGTAGTCGATGATATATATCTATTTTAAAAACTAAAATAAAATTTTAATACGAGTGTGGCCGGTATTTTTATATAGGTTATTCATTAAATTATATTAAAATTCTTCCTAATTGCATCTTTCTTATTAAACTTAAGGTAAACTCCAATTAAAAAATTAAAACTAAGACAAAAATTATTTAAAAAAAAGATTTTATATATATTTAATATTTCTATAAAATTTTAAAAATATGTTTAAAAATTGATATGTCCTGACATAAATTCATATTTGCACTAGCAGACTTTATTCATCTTATTTTCCATTTAAAATGAAATAGACAACAGCCAGAGAAACTAATTCTGCAGAAACTTTACATACGCTGAAGTATACAGTTTTGATCGAATTCAAAAATATATTTTTGGCGAAATTTATGCCAAGTTTCAACATAACTGCTCATACAGAATACATAAGTGCTTTAAAAGGTCGCATATTAAGCCGCCAGTTAACACTCGTAAAAACGGGTACAAAGCCATTATAAAACAAAGTAACAGGCAATGGTCATTGATCTTTCTGTACTATCAATTTTCGTTAGAAAATTTCTTCTGTTCTTTGCATTAAATCTCACCTATTAAATTTCCAATTTCTAGGAAAAGGAAAACAGAAAAGAGCTTATGGAATTTAATGTGACACACGGCCCAAAGGCACAATTTGAAAATTGAATCACGACATTTTAAAGTGAAATTGGCCCAACTGCATTTAATGCGAATTGGCAAAATTTTTGTTAGTTTTTATTTTTTCCCCCACAAAATGATATATAAAAATTATGTGTTTAATATTTGAATAAATTAAATGTTATCAAGTTTTTTAACAAAAATTTTTTTATTTGAGTTTGAGGAAGTATTTCCAAGGGTACCAACTGAAATGTGTCATTTTTTTATATTTTTATTTTATAGACTACGGTCTAATTTAATTCTCAAAAATATAAAATGAATGTATTATTATATTTTTACTTTTATGCGCAAGGGTGTGTTTTAACTTGAATTATTTTTTTAATAAATTTTAAAAATTCTATGAAGTTTTTTTTTAGATTTTAGCCATTAAACATTTAAAATTAGAGGACGGAACGGGCCGGGGCTTGAAAATAGCTGTGATAATCTTTGATTGTAGATGAATTGGATTAAAATTTTATAGACAAACCTCTTCAAAGAGATATAATTTTGTAAAAAACGAAATTTTAATTCAACAGTTTTTGATTCATATCAGATTTACAATAGAACCAAAATTTTACTCAAACTTTTAGAAAATTTCAAACCTATGTAGCCTAATTTATCACTTTTTTTCTTTCCAATTCTAAGTTTTTAATTTATCAAATAGCATCCCAATAGTTTTTAAAATCTGTTGCCCCACAAAGGAAAATGTCGGGAAAAGGGAATCTGCTTAATAAGTCGAGCTTTTTTTATTTTAACAAAAAAAAAGCCAGGAATATATTATTTTTATGGTCAATGTTAGCTTATTATTTGAAATTTCATTTATATCAGCGGAATGCTGAATAAATTTTATCAAAATTCTTTTTTGCCATGACCGTTTTGAAAGTTTTAAATGAGTAGTTTGACTGGAAAAATTTGTTACAATTAAATTAATTTTATAAGTGGGTCACATTGCGCTGCCGCTTTTTATTAGATTTGTTAAAAAAAAACATGTCAATATGTATTTGTTCAATCTAGGCTAACGCTAGATATCAGTTCCCGGTGCAAGCATTTTTGGAATCTCACCCAACCGAAATTAATAATGCCGTCGCTATATAGTGGGATAAGATTTAGGTGGCCTAGGTTCTCTGACTTTTACAGCCTGTTTAGAGCTTAATGCCTATGAAGGCTACCCAACAATTTCTTGGTGGTTGCACATGAATACTGTTTTTTTTTTTCGAATTAAACAAGGGCGTCTATGCGTGGTATTGGGTTTGAAATTGTGATGTTACCACTAAGATAAAAACTTAAACATAAGAGTCGTTCAAATAAAATGCAAAACTTCCTCCGATGATCGAGCTTACAAATTAAAAACTTAAATAGGCAATTTTGCGATATGGTCTTTATATTAATGTTTTTAATCGATGATAAATTTACAAAAAACTGTTCAGGTCCGGCAGAAAATTAGTTAAATATGTATTTGGCTATGCCACATACATTTCTCATTATTTTATATACTGTTTTAATGATTTCAGTTAATGTAAGTTAAGAGTCAAAAATCATATTTTTATTTATTTAGATATAAAAAAAAGTTAGCCCGGCCGGGCATTCTAAATAACTCATTCTATAGTAGAGAGGCTGAGCCTAGGATTTCAAGCTACGGATGGAGTATTAGGGTAACACCCCTCTTAGCCGTTATGATAAATTTATCATTGTAAATTCTTGTTACAATAGTTTTAAAAAAATAAGAATAAAATACAGGAAAACGGCCCGGTCCAACATTTTTTTAATTTTGCCGGCTCGGTTTTGGTACGGGCCAGAACAGGGCCAGTTTTTTGGGTCCTGATTTTGTATTGCATGTATACTTTTATGATTTCCGAAAACCCGAATGTAAACACACATAATGACCTTATATAGTAGGGTTGTTGTGCGCGAGCCCTGCTGTCTAGAGTTCTTTGATTTTTTCAAAAAAAAATTTAAAATTTTTTAATTTTTAGAATTTGAGTTGTTTCATCAAAAATTATTAACTGTTGTTTTTTACACCTGGTGCAATAGATAGATATTTGATTTAATATATAAAATCCATATAAACATATATCAAAAATTGTAACGCTTAAAAAAATCCAAAAAAAGCCAATAAAATTTTACCTTTTTAGAAAAATTTCAAAATATATTCAAAAATATTCCATATGTAACTCCGCGTCCTACGGCCGCGCCTTGTTAAAATTAATTAATAGAAAACTTTGTATTTTTGAATAATGAGATCCAGACCCTTAGGTTTATTGTGCACTCCTTTTTAGTGATTAAGGCATGTCAAAACTCCGGGAGTCGGGAAGGAGTCCATTAACTCCGGAGTTCCGGAGTTTTATTTTTTTGGAATTTGCTAGTAAACATTAGCTTATTGGATTGGAATTTGTATTTTTGTAGTCAAAATACTTTTGTTTAATGAAAGTTGTAAATAAATAAACTAGCAAATTTTAATAAAAAAACTGAGTTTATGAACTTCTTCCATATTCCGGATTTTTAACATGCTCTATTAGTGATCTATGATCCACAATTATAATTCAAGTCCTTACATGGTCAATGCTTTTAAATTTTATTTATCGGCCAGTTATTGGGAGCTTATCATCTTTTGCCAATCAAACCTCCGATATTTTCATCTTAAGTCTGATCCTGATGGCACCATTATTTGCGCTAAACCTTTTTCAACGCCCTGTTTTACCAAATAAGATGACGCACACAAAATCTTAGAGTTGATATATCAGATGATAACTCATTGAATGCAAGTGGAAACTTTTTTTTATGGATTGCCCTAAAAAAGCCAATCCTAAAAATTAAGAAGGGTTACCATGTTAAATATATTTTTTTGAAATATTAATTTGTCATTAAGGTGGTGTCTAAGTCGAACTGAAAATTTAAGTCAATTTGTCACACAATTTAAAGCAATTTATCATAAGGTATCCTACAATACTAATAAATAAATGACAAAATCTGTCATAATAAACTAAAACATGGTATCATAATGTTTAAATGATCTTCATGGGGAAAGGGGGGGGGGGGGGAGGCAGAGAGGAAGGCGAAACGGTCAATTAGTTTTTTTTAAACCCGGCCCGACTTTTGGGTGGGCCCACACCGGGCAGGCTTTTGGGCGAAATATGGAGGCAAACTATAATTGAACGTATTTTGTGAAAGCTTGGTGCTCCCCCCCCCCCCCCTATGGCGAAAATGTAAAAATGAAAATGAACTGTGTAAATTTTCTTATTCAGTCATCTTTTTTTAAATTTGATTAAATTACAAATCTGATATTTTATTTATCAGTTTTTATTTTGCCAAGGTAAAAAATAGGCCAATGCTGAATATTCTTTAACCTTGCTGGAATTTATTTCATTCAATTTTTATATAAAAAATTTGAAACGTATGATTTTAAATTTTTATGTATTTTCAAATAATCACTGCTGTAATTATGTGTTTTTTAGTCGATTTTACCCTGCACTGACTCAAAACTTTTATAAGATTTGTCTAAGCTCGCTGTTCAGGTCCTATTGAATTATTATCACTCAAGTTATAGATAACTTAATTAAATATTATTCGATAGATGGCGTAAGATCTCAACATATAAATAAAATCACCCGAGATTCTATTGTTGTCACATTAATTATGTGCGGTTTTGAGCTGAACCAGAACTGGGAATATGGTTCTGTGTAGAAAAAATTAATTTTCGGGCCAAAAAAAAAGAGAAAGAAGCCCTGAATATTTTTAAAGACAAAAAAATATAAAAACCTTTTTCGAAGCAAAAGGGAGAAAAAAGCCCCATTTTTCTTTAAAACAGAGCTGAAAAAGCCCATTTTTTGGCAACACTATTTTTGTTTTTTATTTATGAAAATCAACTAAAAAAAGTTACAAAACCTAAAGAGAGAAAAAGAATAGGGCTTTTTAGGCCCTATTTTACAAAAAAAAATCGTATTTATTTTTTCTTTTGACCTTTTGAGTGTCTGCTTTTTTAAGAGCGAATCCCATAAAAAAATTCCTGTAAGGGCTCTTTTCTTAATTTTACCAGGCTCGAGCTGAAACAACAGTTAGGAAAGTAGTAGTGGTTCTGTTATGTAAGTTTAATTATAAACTCTATTTAGATTTAGCAAATATAATTAAATATTGTCATTATGCTGGTCGAAGATTCTTTAGCTCTTGGTCTAGGTTAAGTTATTGCCTAGTACCCGACAGGGCTAAAAGGGGCTATGCCCTGACGGGTATGCCGTCTCTTTCAAGAGATGTAGGGCAAGGGGGGCATTGTTTTAGCAGGTGAATGATTCTGGCCTTTGACTTTTGCTAGAGTTGTAAAGCCTGCATGCTATAATATTCCGGAGAGTGCGGCGTCATTTCGATGGGATTATGGTATTGGCGGAGAGACGCGCTTAATCCTATTGACCCTAGGGGTTATGAACGTCGCCGCATAGCAATTTCAATGCTCCTCACCCAAAAAAAAAAAAAAAAAAAAATTTAGATTTAGCAAAATTTTATTACCCAAATTTATTTGTTAATCAATTCAAACTTTTTCTGAACTCCCTTGAACTAGAGATCATTGTTTTAGGGCCGGGCCTGAATTAAAAAAAAAATTTGGCCTGGCTTGGCCAATTATTTATATCTCATTTTTGCACTATTTTTTTTTTGACTATTGTTCACAAGAACTAAAAATTCGCACATTAAAATTACTTCTACACTCTGTATTTTATTAATAATCTAAAATGAAAAAATATATAGCTTGCATAAATTTCCGTCCCGTATTTGACAATTCGGGATGGGCCCAACATCAAGTTCGGGCAAAGTTAAAAATTTTGTTGAGCGGGACGGATTATCATGGCCCGGTTTGAATTTTAACTTAAATAAGCTTACTTTACCTTTATAGACGTTTATTATATAATTAATCTATTTGTTAGCCAAAAGTTGTATTATTATCCTATATTTAGGCTTTTTTCTTTACACGACAGCTATCACGCAAAAATGCCTTGCGTTATAACTTAAACTGCATCTATTTATTGGGGTTGGCTTAAATTTTTAGGATTATTTTAAGATTATTTTAGACCTAGCTAATTAAGATCAAAATTTGGTGTTAAGTTTAGGTGAGTTTGTATTAGGTTAGGATAAGCAATAAGGTCAGAAGACCACGCTGTTTTTTACACTCAAGGTAAAAAACTTTGAGTCTTAGTTGTTAAATTGGTGACCGCCAACGAGTTCCAAAGCCGTCCATTTTTCTGAGAGCCTAGGCCTAAAAACCAAGGACACCGGCGCGTGTTAAATTTTATTTGACACTGCGGGACCTGCTGTAGAGGTAAAAGTGACAAAGCCCTAAAGAATAAATCGTTTTTAATGAAAAAAAAGGTCGGGGATTACATATATATCAAAAAAAATCACAATTTTGTTTAAGAGATAAAATAATAACACAGACAGCTAAAAAGAGAAGTTGATGTTAGATTTGCCGCTACCATAGGCTCTTTTATAATATAACAGGTCATGACTAAATAGCTCAAGCGGTGCATTTTCCTAGACATTACAATACCCATGGTTGATCAGAGATCTAATGACTTTAAATTAAAATAAAACTCTACTAATTTCTGGTTATTTTAAATTTAATTGTACAAATTGGCAAAAATATAATAATTTAATTAAGAGAGAAAATAATACATAATTATTTGAGTATTAATCTTGACACCAATATTGCAATTTTATAAATAATTTAATAAATTAACTGACATATACACAAAATACATTTTTTTGTAAATTAAAGTAATAATTTAAAGTGAAATAAAGTGACCGACTTGAATACTATGTGTATTCTAATGATTCAAAGCCGAGTTTATTTAAGCTTTTTAAAAGTATAGAACTTGCGATAAAAATTAAATCAATCTTATAAAAATTTATGCTAGATTAGAAGTTTTTTTTTTAATTATTTAAACAATTTTGGAAATGATAAAACAGGAAGGGTTTATATACTTGGTAGCATATATTAACTTGAAAAATTTTGGAAATTTGGGGTTTATGCTTTAAATCAAATAAAAAAATATTATATAACGAATAAATATAAAATAAAAAATATTGCATGTGTTGTAGGGCATCAAGCGATTCAGGGCAATTATGCCTTAAGGTAAGCAAGCCATGCTAAAAAAAGTAAATATATTTTGTTTAATTTGTATGTGTAAAAAATAGGTTACTTCCTTCTACGTGGTTATGATCCTTATAATGACAAATGGCCATTTTTTTAATTAATACATTGCATCGATATTTAAATGAAAAATATGTATACGTGTTATTTATTTAAAAAAACTAAATTTTATTAACAACAAAATGCGGGTAATTACCCAATTTTATATGGAAATTCTATTGCCCTAAATTGCTTATCGTCTCCTACAACAACACAGATATATTATATGTATGCTTGGCAAAATTGACTTTGTTTGGCTTGTTGCGACAAAACATAATTATATACATAAGTTTGTTGAATTAATGTATTTGGGGCCGCTTCATGGCCTAATATCAGATGATGAAATAAAAATATTAAGTGATAACGATCCGTTATTATCTCCTTCTCCCATACCTCATGGGCCGTATAACCGCAGCTTTTCGAAATCTTACGTATCCGTCTTCGCCGACCGATCCGCCACCCCGTTTTAGCCCCGAACGTGGAATGAGTAAAAATTCAGCCTCATTGTCTACATTGAGTTGATATTCATATATAAAAATTTATTAGCTTATGAGAATCATGATAGCAATTTATATCTATCATGTAGTGATAAATTTATTTAATATACACAAGGTTATAAAACGTCGATATATAACTTAAAGATGAAAGTCGCGCCCGAAAGCCCACCCAGCCCGGTGCTGGCCCACCCGAAAGGGCTAGGCAGGGGCGTGCCGGGCTTGTATTTAAAAAAGGGAACTGACTGGGCAGGGTCGAAATTGCCTTGGAGCGTTGTATCATCTTTTTTAGGTCACCATAAGTAAATTTTGACAAAAAGATAACATAAGTATATTATAGTGGGAGGGGGGGGAATTTATTTTCATGATGGTCTTATCTCATTATTTTCCGTTTCCAAAGTTTCTTCCACTTTGGCTACTTTCAAAGGTACATTTTCAAAAATGAGCAAATCGGCCAAATCAAAAGATTCCGACCTCGAGAATATCCTGTAGAAATATATAATTGATATTAAAAACACTTTAACTATATTTTATATCTTAAATAATGAGAAATAAAATTTTTATGTATATCAAGCTCTTATATTAACATAAGGTTTCACAATTGACTACAAACTAAATAAGACTCGATAAATGTATCATAAAAAAAATGTTAAGTTTGAATTTAGCAGTTTTAAATTTAAAAAAGATTTCAATATTTTTTTGTCTTTTTGTTAACATTTTTTCTAAATTCTATGTTTATTGCTGGTTGCAAAAAGTTTGAAGGTTTAGAAAAAACGGTAAAAGCATTTAAATCCCTAAATGGCAGGTCTGATCTCTTGGCTCATAACTCTCAGAAATTTGGTGACCCAGATATTAACAAGAATAAAAATGATAAATCCATTAACACAGGAAGTTCTACACTCTTGTATATTATTCATAATTTTGTTGTAATTAAAAAAAATCGGGCCTCATTTTTATATTCGTGTAAACCAAATTTTGATGGGTCTTAACTGAAAAATATGCCCGCCAGTCTATGCCGATATAGGATGTATTGAATTGGTAGTTTAAATTTTCCAAAGAATTGACAAACCATGTCACAGTCACCTGTGCTATTCTAAATACGGAATTTATAATGCGATGATAAATTTATTTTTGGGAGAACGGACATCGAATTAAAAGAGGATTTTATCTTTGCATGCTTGCCCAAACCCATTTTTTTAATTCTCAGGCAATATTCCCATCAAACTAGAATAAGTTTAGTTTTCTTCGAGCGTTAGGTAATAGCGACAGTGACTTACTCCGCAAAAGTATTTGTTTTTAGCGGCTACACTTAACAGGACCAGGCCCTTAAGAGTGCTTAGGCTTGCCTTGAAGCGTTGTATCATCTCTTTTAGGGCACCATAAGTAAATGTTGACAAAAAAAACATAATAGGCCGTTTACATTTATCTTGTCAAAGGACACCGGTGTAACTTGCAAACAGCTTTTGAGGTTATTAGTGAAATTAAAATTTTACAACGAGTTTATATCTTACATAACTATGAGCAACTTATGGCTTATCTAACAAAAATATATTTTTTTTCTCAATTTATTACCTTGTTGAGGCCACGTCTATTTTCATTTTTTTCAAAAAATGAGGAGTTTTTGAAAACCCTTATATGGTTATAGAGGCATTTTGTAATTGCCTCGACGTTATATAAAACGGGGTAAGAGCCGATTTTGATAAGATAAAATTAAGATTAAGGACAAAATCAAACCTCTTTTTTCTGAATGTTTTTGGCAATCCTGCCCACGGCCAAACTTATAACAACTTTAATAAAAAGGGCTTTACCCATGTTATCGACGTAATAGGGTTCATCTCCTTTTCCGGCTGCTCGCGCGTTCGCCATAAATCTGTTTTGGCTAAGGCACGTTAATACGATCACACTAACCACGATTGAAAGTCCGAGGAATGAATGAGTCAGTTTCATAGTGTTGTATAAAAAGGTATATCTTCTCAATAAAAGTTGCTTGCTTCACCTAGATTTACACCTAGGACAAAAAAAACAAAGTTTATAAGAACTCCATATATATTCAATAAACAAAAAAAAATTATGAAATTTGGGGGAGCCAAAATTCAAAAAAAATTTAATGTTAATAAGGGTAGACTTAGAAGACTTGTTTGTTTTATTATAATGGTGAGATAGGTTTTGGTGTTATGGGATGTGACGAAGGATTAGTACAAAAGCCGTCTTATGTGGTTTTATAGGAATTTGACACAAATTAATTGAAAAAGTAAATATAACGAGTTATGGAGTTTAGTCTAGCACTGGGTGTCGCGGTCCTTTGGACAAAAAAAAATCCCGTTATATATATGGTTTGAACTTAAAATGGTAAATATGAGGTATTAATGATTTATTAAATGGAATATGTCACATGAAAAAAAAGATTGTGGTTTCGGGGGTAATCTAGTCTGTCTAGTATGACATATTTGTTAATAGGTAATTAGATTAAGGCCGTTGGTTAGTTAAAATTTGTCCTGATATTCCGGCATTGCAATGCATATAAGTCTCATTGAATATATACGTATTAGTTGGATGTTTCAATTTGATGGTCCGAAACGGTCTTTTCAATTTGAGGTGTTTCCGAGAAACATATTATATATGCTGGATCGCTAATTAGGTAACTTGGCGTCAATGGCACGTTTTTTATATCTGATATTTTGAGTGGTCAAAACATCTTTTTTCCATATTTAAAGATGAAAACATGAGGCACCTACTAAGTTCAATTGCCTCGACCAATTAATTTGTGCCTTAGATATTATATATACAAAATACAAATTACTAATATGTAACCTAGGTGGTACAAAAAGGTAAAAATATTTTTTTTGACATTTTCTCACTACAAAAAAACAGCCGTGATAATGTTAAAATCCTTAGATTTCCCTTATTCATAAAAGTTAAATTGAAAACGAATATCGATATTTTTTAGTACAAAGTACACGGTGTTCATAGTCATTCGAAATAAGCCTCAATCCCGCCACTCCTCGTAAGATCTAGCTAATTGGGCTGGGATGCTCCCCTAAAAATGTGACAACACAGGTTTGTGAGGCCATAAATAAGTAAGTTAGCTTCCCCAAATAGGGGATTATGGACAGACAAATAAAAGGATATATGAATAAGCCAATTTACGTCTTCAATGCAGAGTTCAAACATAGCCGTGATATTCCACTCGCCCCGCCCGTTATATTCTTTAACTTAAGCCCGATCCGCAGTTTGGGCATTTTGGTTTTCCAGAGGCCGGGCCAGCCCCTACAAATCCCGAAAAGTTTATATTGCTATAAATTAGCTATAAAAGTATCTATAAAATACAGAGTGTAGAGGTATAATACTCTTTTTTATGTTAAATTTAACATTGATATTCTTGTTAATATTAGATGAGGCAAAAAATAATATATTAGAAATCGGCCTGAGCCCCATTTTTTTTTATTCGGACTCTGCCCCCGGCCTGTTTGGGTGGGCCGGCACAGGGCTGGAAGGGGGAGGACTTGGGTCACAACTTTTCTACACAAACCTTCTCAGCCCCCCCCCTCCCCCCCCCCCCCCCCACTTGCCTTTGACATATCTATAGCGTAGAGCCACACATTAGGGCAATCTAAGCAATAAAGGGGCTAGGTAAGTTTTACCAAATATAAGAGCTTTAAACATTGGATCAAGTTTTATCATTTAGGCACTTGGCAGCATTTGAAGGCGCCGATGTGCCAAGGATCGACCTTGTATCTTTACTTTAGGTCAACAAATTTTGATAAAAGTAGTCAATTCAATTGTACTATGCCAATTTGAATATAATTTTAAAAATAACTCATAGCCCCGCTACTCTCTGTTCGTCTATCGCTGTATAGCTTTAAATTATTAAATATGACTTACCAATTGAAATAGAATAATGTGCCTTGAGAGAATAAAATATATCTGGTACAAAATTATATTATGACCGAAGTAAATAAAAATTGATTTATTCAAAAAAAAATATGGGGCATCCTGTTTATGAAACACTATGTATACAAATCTTTTCTTTGGCACCCTAGATTCTGCGTAATGTTCAGCAATTATTAATCAAAATCAATTAGCACGCAGCCGACAAATGAAAATTGTGTTACATCGGCCAAGTGATCCTATTTTAACTGTCGTGTATTTCTAGCATGTTTTGGAATATTTTATATGTTGAAAATATGTAAAATTATAAATTTATAAAAGATTACACCTCAGGTAGCTTTACGAATTATCCAACTGAGCCCCCTATAAATTAAGGCGTGAGAAAGGATTCATGGGTAAAATTAATTATAAGCAATTTTAATTCTAATATCTAGGATCTTACTATTTTGTATTATTGATTGATTAGATACCAGAATTTTCTAGCCCATTGGCCAAGAGTTTCAAAAATTAAACACTTTCCTGCAAATTGGGTCCTTTTAACCCAACTCGGACACTTTATATTTTCATTCCATGTCTAAAACATTTAAGCAAACAAACACGTTGGGCTAAATCTTAGACATGTCTCTAACAAATGTAAATTTTTGATTTTTGGTTGACCACACAGTTACGTTCTATAGCTAAAGTCTAGGCTGCTGGTTCCAGACCCTAAAAGCCGGAGTCTATTTAAGGAGAATAGGATGGGCGTTTTTAGGCAATGCCAAGAACTGTCATATTTAAAGCTTGTGTGTATAATCGCGTTAAAATATATTTTTCATTAATGAATTAAATCTGGTGAGCCAACATTTTTCAAAAAAAAGCACCTTTGAAGGTTTTTTAACATAAAAAGGACAAATATAGGTTTAATAGTGAAACGGCAAAAAAAAAGAGCAAAAAAATTAAAATTATGCATTAGGAGGCAAATGACTTATTAAGTCATGTCTTATAGTTTGGTAATGAAAGACCCAAGACCTTATAATTAGGATGGCGAATTGGATTTATATTTTATTTAAATTCTGCCCCCACCTCCCATCTAAATCTGTTAAATTCTAATACACCAAAGCGGCAAAAAGTTCTTTCAGCAAGCGGCGTATCCAAGATTTTTTTATAAGGGGTGAGAAAAAAAAGTAGATGTGTGAATATTTTAAAACATTGAATTGGGGCATGTTGTCAAGGCCTAATTTATATTGCATTTTTAACGTTTCACAAGAATAATCTTTTAGCAATAGGGATGCGCACCAGGCCTCCCCCCTCCCTGGATAAGCCAATAAGAGTCAAAATATCGTCTTAGGTTGCCCCATATATCTATTTCGCTCATGGATGTCTTTAAAACTCAAAACAATATTTTAAATTCTTAACTCTTCTAAATCTCTTTGATTGGCAATAATTGTTATAAAAATTATTATAACTAATAGTTTTAACTTGTTAATATTAGAATTTATTTATCCGACTTTGGCTTCTAGTTGTACCAATTGAATCTCACTTATAAAATGTTTCTAATTTTGCAGAAAAAAAAAATTGTTCACAATTATTGTTGTCAATGTAAAGAACGGGGAAAAATTGTCAAATCAATGAGAAATAGAAAATTTTTAACAGGTTTTATATAAGAATTATCCGTTACTTTTTTCACACAATGTTTTGTTTTTTTTAACTTAAAAAAAAATTTATGTAATATTATATAAAAATAGATTTATTTACTTAAAAATATATATAGTTTATATCTTTTTTTCCAAGCCTTTTCTTTGATAATCAGGAAATAACGCGCTAAAATATATGTCTTAAATTATTAAGCGGGAAAAATCATTTTTCATATATTTTTCAAAATTAAGTCTACTTAAGAAGTGAAAAAGAAATTCAGGAAATCATTAAAATTAATATGTAACGAGAAGTACGTCAAACTCATCCAAGTGTAACAGAATTGTGCGGAAAAAAAATTGGCAAAAAATTTTTCTACCTTTGTTTTTTGAGAAAAAGTTGGAAGTATATGGTGCTAGTAATTATTTTACAAAAAAATCTATAATTTTTTAAGATTTCAGGTATCTTTATTTTACTAAAACGTATCGGAAGTAATTAAGTAGATAACACCCATTAACCAATTCCAATAAAAAAAATGTTGTTTCTTCTTCATTGGGCAGCGGATTAATAGGATAAAGAAGTCGTGGCACTATCCAATTTACTTGTTTATAATGCATGGAAATATTTTCCAAAAAAAAATTGAAAATTTTTTGCAATTGTGTCACTATCCTGGAAAGTGAAATATTGTAGGGCTTACTGATCAGTCACAAATTTTTAATATATTTAAATATATACTTTCTGATCAATCACAAATTCTAAATACATTGAAATACTGTCATAGCCCAAATTTTTTTAGCTTTTTGTCCAGGTTAAGTTACCTTTTTTCGACAGTGCAGCTAAAAAGGGCAATTGAGGGGTATGCTGTCTCCTCAATAGAATCAAGGGCAGAGTGGATTAACAGATGAATGACCCTGGTTTGATGTTTTTGCTATAGGCTTCAAAGCTGTAGTTTTTAGATCAATGCGGCGTAGTTACAATTATATTTATAGTTTAACGAAAAAATGCCCTTTTAATCCTATATATTTCAGGTGTTAAGAACGCCGCTGCATAGCAATTTCACTCTTTTATCCTAAAAAATTAGGAAGACTTACTAACGCATTCAATTTTTTTACATTTGGCATTAAATATGTTTTTTTCTAATTTAAACTAAATGACAATGTCAAATATGTCATATAAAGTGTTATATAAATAAAGTGTTGAGATACATTTTGTAACATTCAATTTCTATAATTATTATTATTTTTAATGAGAAAACGTATATAGGCATTGATGAGAGATTCTTTGAAAATGTCCCATTTAATATTTCAATATGAAAGAACCGGTTATGAAAGGTTTTCACTTTAATAGGTTTCATAAAGGGCCAATAGCGTGACATTTTTTTGTTGACATACAATATTACATCCGTTCTATTCATATTTTTCAGATTTTTTTTGTTATAAAAAGACACATTTTTTAAGCACTTAAATTTATATTTGTTGGCTTTTGTGAAAAGTCATCCATTACATGACCACATATGTTCGTTGCTTCAGTCTATAGAGGCTATAAGAGTTATTTGTTTTTAATTTTTTTTTGATATCAATGGGCAAGCCGTGCCCAAAAAGCAGGGGAGGAGAGGGGCTTTTATATTTTGATTTGCTCTGAGCTCTAATTTTAGTTTAACCTACCAAATTTTTAGGATGACATAGATAAATTTTTTTTTAGAATTGCTACTTCCCTAATCATTTACAAATATTAATTATGGCTCTAAAAAAGGTTTTTAATCAGAGCCCTGAAACCTGAAAAAAATCTAATGTATTTAAAAAATCAAATTTAGCTGTTTTGACCAAGAGTTCCCTAATGTCTAGGACAAAGTATATAAGGGCACTGCAAAGTGAGTTTTTATTTTCGTAAAACTATCAAAATTTTAAAAATTTTTATTTTTTAAAAAAAAGCGAATATTAAAAAAGTTGCATTAAGTTTATGCACATACATTTTTTTTAAATAAAAAAAAATTGTTAAACAAAATTAAAAAAAAATAAAACTTTCAAATTTTTTTTCAATTTTTAAAATATTACGAAATTAAAAACTCACTTTGCACGTGCCCCAGTGCCCCAATGTAAACTTTTTGCAAAAAGAAATATAAGGAATTCTGTTGGCCCGTTTAAACGTTATTTCGAATTATTGATTCCATGTGGCTAGAGGCGTGAATTTTTAAGTTTAAACATTTTGCAAACAAATAAATTTTCCATTTTTATTTTCCAAAAACCTCTTCAATTTATTGACTGCCAAGATTTTTGGCCTATCTACCACATATTTGCAGTAAGATGAATTTACTCCCGTTAGTAAAACGGTGAAAGAAAGGCAAAAAAAAGGTTTCAATTACCTTAATTGCATTGTAGGAGCTGAGAAGCACGAAGCAATACGCCACCTAAAAATTGCATGTATCTTGACATGGATATATGTTTTATGAATTTAAAAATTTCAAAAAAAACTGATCAGAGCTGACATCATTCAACTTTTTACATTAGCTAGATATTGATGTAAAAGGTAATTTTAGTAGTTAAGTATCTTAAATTTTATTAAGCGTGAAAAAATGACTTTTTTAAAATATTTTTATGAATTTCCTCCTCGTAGCTTTAATGTTTGTAAGCTTGTGTTGCCTTTTACACTCAAGTTAAGCAGCGTTTGTATGCTAGACTATTCTGGAGAACTCGGCGTCATTATAATGAATTTTATGGTGTTAGCGGAGAGGCACATTTATATCTATTGACCCTAGGTGTTATGAACGGCATAGCAATTTCACTGCTCCCTATTTGCTATAAAAAAACCTAGTTAGTAGTTGGATGTGTGCCCACCAACGAATTTAAGGCCATTTAGGTCACTGGCGTGTGGTTAATCTCATTCAACCCAGCAGAATCACCAAGTGGAGTTCAAAAATGCAAGAGAGCGTTGACGGGTAAGCCTCTTCTTATCTCAAGGAAAAAGGTTTAGCGGAAACATTACACAATTATTAAAATAGGATTATTTACACACAAAAAAAACGGTATGTCACAACGCTATATAAAAACTACTCATTCATTCAATCTAGTAATTAGCTTATAACACTAAACACCTACTTAGGGTTCATGTGTTAAAATTCGTCTGAATGACGCCTTTAGGAGGAGAGAGACATAAATATTATTGAATTTTATGAAACAAGAAGATGGGATTCGAATTATATAAATGTTAATAAATTAGATTAATGTATCTGTATATTCGAAATTTTAGAGAAAAATGAAATTATTAACTATTTGCATAATTACTAAGCAAAAATTTGAGAATTTAGTGAACTTTCAACTGCCGAGAATTCCTAATTCACATTAATTAAAAATTAAACAATTTTTGGAGAATGACAAAAAATATGTTAAAAAAATATTTGGCTTCGAGGTATCCCCCCCCCCCCAATTTTCTTAAAATGAGGGGCTTTATTCCCCTAGGGTTTTAGCTCGACCGATCATAGCAATCAATTTTGCCGCCTGGTAAAACAGTGAAATTGTTAACACGCCTGCGACCTTGGTTGTTCTTTACAATTATATTGTTTGGACTACCTGAAAGCCCACCCGGCTCGGTGCCGGTCCGCCCGAAAAGCGGGCCGGGCCACGGGCAAGGTGGGCTTATAATAGAATAACCCTAAATTGTAGATTATGTCTGGCGGGTCGGGCCGATATATCACGGCCTGGTTTGAACTCTAATTTATATCAATACGGGCCAAATTAGCCACTCAGCTGTTGTGCATGTGTTTGCATTTTAGGCTCCCAAAGCCGCCTTTGCGCTGCTACAAGCACTATACCTCCTATATTATAATATTAAATCTTTGCAAATAGCCAAACACATATATATCGTTAGGTTTAAAGCCCCCCCCCCCTCTTGAATAAATTCTAAAAATCTTTAAAATTGTTTTTTTTAGTTCTAACTAATTAGCAAACGTGAAGGCAGTAATGCCCCTAATGAATGGCCACTTAAAAATTGGGTCAAAAAAAGAGATCAATTTTTTTTAATTATTATAATGGATATTTTCCACACCCCACTCGTACACCTGAAAACGTGAGTTACGACAATTTAATGCGGGCGGGCTGCAAAAATCTTCAGGTGTTTTTTAATGCCCCCCCCCCCCCCCCCAGAGCTTACAACTTGTGAAAAGGCATTAGCAAAACAAAATTTAATTTTGTCGGAGAATTAAGGTTTGTAAGTAATAGTATGAATATATAAATTAAAGTGATATTTTATGATGTAAAATGAGTTCTTTTAGACATTCGAAGGTGTAAAAAATGTTATTATACTTCGAATATAATGGAATTAAGTGAAAAAAAACTTTTTTTTTTGAAAATTCTTTTAATTAGAGATAATGCGGTACCCTCATTTAAAAAGATACACGAAACAACTCTAGGCTTTAGTGTATGTGCTGATCAATTAAATTACCCTAATTTTCTCTTCCACTAATGGGACGACATTATCGTGTCAATAAAAGTCCCCATTATTCAAGGTTAAAGTTGTACTTATTCGACAACCAATTATTATTATTATTATTGCTTGAAAAAAACTAATATAAGGTTACTAGACCCTCTGTAAGCTAATAGGGCAATATACATTGGTGTAAATTAAAATGACCATTAAAATTTAAATGGGTTCTGTTGTTTAGATTAAAGAACCACGATTAGGGCAACCATCATCAATGTATTTCTTTGATGCATTTTTTCCACGTTCAATACCTACGAGTCGGGTCCGATATATTTCAGCGTGCAAGGTTCTTGAACAAGCCCTTTCCCTCTAGAGAGTTAAATAAAGGGGATCTTTGGAGCCTAAAATAAATTGTAATTTAAATGTTTTTTGATTTCTTCTCTTTAGGTATGATCGAAAAATCAGTATTTAGATATTTTTCATCATCTAGCAAATATCTTAAAGAATTGGCTTGGTATAAATCACGTTGCTTGGGAAATTTAATTAATACCCATTTGTGGTACATAGTACTAATAATATTTAATCGTATATGACACAAGGAAGTTCGAGGTAGTAATTGGCCCCTATATATGTACTTTAGACGTCATCTTATATTCATCCCTAAATGAAGCAGGCTTATTGAAAATATATGTTGTCAAATTTATTTTTGCACGTTGACGTCCATTGTAAGGAAAAATGAATGAACTTTGTGTTAAACATTTTAATTATATTGTGAAATTCCTCGTAGATATATTTTAAACCACTCAAAGCCGCCCATTTGATCATAAAACTCGTACGTTTTGAGTTGTGCTAATATTAGCCTAAAATTAATAAATTAACTAAATATTGAGTTTTAAGTCCCAAGATAATTCAATAATTACTTGTTTATGCATCCCAATTTATTTTAAGTGTTATTGTCTTACAAACCTTGTTTTTTGATTGTTCGTTTAAATTCAAAGGCAACTCTGGTGGAATCCCCCACATTTTTTTTCCGACTCAACTTTCCCCAAACATTCCTCATTCACTCAATGAACTTTTGTTTTTTTTTAAAAAGGCAAAAATTATAAGTGTTTTTTAATTAAAAAAAATGTTGTTTTATTAACTTTATTATTCATGTGTTAGAGATAAAAGGAGCTAATCCACAATTATTTCCAGCTAATTCATTTGACAAAATAGAAAAAAAATAAACGTTATGTTAAAATTTGACTATAAACGTGCCCTAATTTCAAATTTTTTTATTGATCTGTCGTGTGTAGTCCTGATCCTGAGATTTCTCGTAATTTAATTTAGTAGGTCGTTCTTTCCCGCAATGATACGAAGTGTGATTTGAGAGGCTCATAACGGAATTAATTTATATTAATTAATAATTCATAGGAGTTACCATATTAATTATGACAATTGATCCAAGAAAAAAAAATTAGAAAAAATGTCTCATCATCCATTACATTTTAATATGGTATCTCTTACACTTTTGCGGCTGCCCCCCGGTGGGTAATCAGATAAATGATGATAGGAGTTTTTGAAAATATATAGCTCTAAATTTTAAGTTTACTTAATTTATCTAGCGTAAGACAACTTGAAAACATTAGGTAATTGCATAATTTCAACTTTCTATATGGCTAAATATATAAAGAAATTTGTTATGGGCTCGTGTGCTCGTGTAAAGAAAGCATTGTCATCATTGTAAAGAATCAAAACGGAAGTTAATCTCATTAATTAGCACTATTGGCTTTTATAGTAATCCATAGGGCCTAAATATAATCATAGTTCACCCGCTCGAAATTTTGATGACCTATAATGGGATTTAAGAGATTGAGAAAATACAAAAATTAAATTCTCATCTGAGAGTTCAGTAAACTATATTTCACATAATGCCTCTTGTCGTAAATGAATAAAAATTTTAACCACTTAACTAATATATAAATAAACTAACTCTCTAAAATTTTGGACATGACCTCGTCTCTTTGCCGTTGCTACTACAAGTACAACTTATTTGTATTTTCAAGGGAAGGAAATATCGGGCCCGGCCCATCAATTTGGCTTGTCATAGTCTGGTCCATCAGCTGCTTATCTTTAAATTGTAGTTCGTTTCAATTCGTGTGGTTTATTTAATATTTTATATAACCCGATTATGGACAGGGCTGGGAAAAAAAATAAATGGGCTTTTTTTTAACAAGTTTTTGAGTTTTTTCCCCAAATGCCCATAAACTCGTGGGCATGGCAAAAGAAAAGGGGCATGTTTAAAAAAAGCCCCTTGTCTTTTAAAAAACTCCTAGGAGCTTTATGAAAAAATAACCCACCCACCATTATTATAAAGAAAAAATCAAAATTCTTCGATATTATAAAGAAAACAAAAAATGGGTTTTTTGGGGCTTTTTTAAGAGCCACTTTTTGTGGCGTTTTTTTTGCCCCTTTTCTTAGTAAGGGCTTTTTTTGAATTCTTATTTTGGCCCTTTATTTGTAGCTCCCTTTCTTTTTTTATGTTTTAGGGGAAAAAATGAGCCAAAGTTTTTTGGCTCATTGTTTTCCCAACACTGATTATGGACTGTTTTTTAAGATTCAAAAAATACGGTCGCATGCCATTAATAAGCTGAATAGGATGGCCATTGTCTAAAAGGTGTACTAGATAGTCACTATATGTTTGGCCATTTAAGGGTTTCTGCAATAAAAAAAATTTAATTCATCATAGTTAACATCCCTTGTCAGCATATTAATCTAACGGATGACATATAGCTCTAAATCGCGTTTACGTTGTGGAGCCGATATTCTTTATAGAAAACTAATGGTATCTTTCATTTTTCCCCTTATTTCGTTAAATACACACGGAAGTCATATCATGCATGAGCTTTCAATCCAATCTCCTTCAGGAAAAATGCAAAAAAAACATTTTAACATGTGTCGCCTACCTGATTTTTTTTGAGTAAGTCCAAAAGCGGGGTTTTTAAGTTATAAAGGGAAATAATTTATAACACGGGTCGACAAAAAATGTGAAAAAAATATTACGACACTGAGTGGAGGAATGGAAAAAAAAGTCATATAACATAAAAAACTCATTTAATGATTCTTGGCACGGAAATCTTTAGTGAAAGGCGAAAGCTGAAATATTGAAATAAAATTATTGAGCCTATCAAGATCTCTTATCAACATTTAGTTTAAAGGGATACGGTATATAATGTTGGTTTTAAAATAAAAATATTATTTGAAGTTTGAATTTAACGTTTAAATTATAAAAATAATTTTTTTCAATATTATTTTGTTGATTTTTTTTTTGTTTTATTAACATTTTTTTCATAAAATTTAAATATTTAAAGCGGCCAAAAAAATTAAGCCAAGCTCCTCCACTGGTTTTTTTATTTCTCAACCGGTTCTGCCTGCCTGCCTATTTGACGAGTCCGGTGCACCCTGAAACATGGGTCCCGATTTATAAATATCCGCTATTAATTAATTTTATTTTTGATTTTTTTTGCCTTCTTGTTTATCTTCTATTTTTGGGTTTTTCATTTTTAACTGTACCCCCTCTTTACCTAGGATTCCCAACCAAAATGAAGGCCGCATTAAGAGAAAATAGAAATAACAAAACGTATTTAAAATAAAATGTTTAATTTTGAGAAAACTACTCCCTATCTTTTAAATCTTTTATTTTAAAATATATAGCCTGGCAAAAAGATTCACGACCATTTGAATCGCAAAAATCAGAAGAAAAAATCTTGTGACAAATCAAAATTATTAATTTTAACTTTCTCACTTTTTTTTTGCTAAAAATTTAATTAAGAGTCATTTTTTTTAATCAGCTTTATAGAAAACAAATTAAAACAATGTATTATGCATTGAATCTTGTAGAACTCAAGTGTGATAAAACGCGTATTATATTTATTTTTTGGACATTGGTGTTTGGAATAGTTAAAATTAATTTCAAGAATTTTGATAAATTAATTACCAGCTTTAGTAATTATAATTACAAAAAATACATATTTTTTGTATCAATGTGTCGTCTTGTTTTACAGTTACTTACAGCTTGACTTCAATTGTAACATCTAGAAATTTTGAGGAACGTGGTGAGTTGGCGTGTTTTTTGAGAATTTGAGAGATATTTTAGGAAATTTTGTATAATAAACAGTTGTTTTAGCGTGACAAGAATGCTCTATATTAGATTTGTTATATAGTAATCAAATAGATTTCAATTAATACTTGCATGACCCTTACATTTTAATTTTTAGCCTACTCATAATAAATTTTTAGCTCGTCCATTGCTTATTATATATAATCATTTAGATAAGGTGTAATCTAATAGGCCCTATCTCGGCAGGTCTATTCGGTGTAAAATGAACTCTTGTAAAATGACCTTTTACACGAGTTCATTTTACACCGAATAGACTTTTACACGAGTTCATTTTACACCGAATAGTAAAAACGCTTTGCAACATATTTATTATATTAAAATGGTTTTCTTATGTAAAATTTTATGAGGATTCTAAATATGTTATTCAATTTCGTCTAACTCTTTTAGTTTTCAAATAAATGCAATTTTAAAATTTAAATAACTATAAGAGATAGCATATATGAATTCTTACAAATTTATTAATTATAATAGACCAATCTAATATTATAAAACTAATTGAATTATTTCATTCGCGAAATTACATTCTCTAACTTATAATTTCTGTTAAAATATAGATAAATAAAGCCCAAATGTTAGTTCGGAATGTTATTATAAATAGATGAATTGTGACTCTTTAATTTATAACTCGTGTTGCCGAGTGGCTAGAGTTCGTCTCTCCAGCCCAATCGTGCCCCGGTTCTACTCCCGGTGGTACTCTTTTTTTAATTTTTTTTAATATACTCAAATGTTACCTGACTTAGATTAAAAATATTTTAGTAGTTCCTGGAGTGTTTTTATGTTATTTTAGGTAATTAAGATGATATAATATTATAATTTTTTTAAACCTTATTTTTTTGTCAATAACTTTTTATTTATAAAGATACCTTTATTAGGAAACTTTGTAAATATGTTCACTGGTAGATTAAGAGCTTATTTTAATTTTTATAAAAGGTGACCCACATATTTCTCATTAAATAATAATACGCCTGAACAATTAATGTGATATTATAAATTGTTTCATTCATTTAAAAATTTTGTAATTAACTTTTAAAATAAAGATCCTACTCCAACTGCGATGATTAAGAATTCTTACATTTAAAATGGCTGTTTCTTAAAAAAGGGATTTCGCCCCTTAAAGTTTAAAACATATACATTTTCATCATATCTACAATTTATTTTATTTTTTCACGTATATCAATATCGTAATGTAATATTTATAGATGAAATAAATGCATCATGTATAATTTCAAATAAAGGGCAATATTGAACAATTTGTGGTGTATATTTTTTCAAATTCTATAAATTAAATTACTGATTAGTGCGATGACCACGGACTCTAGTTTTTTGATTAAGCTTTTTAGTGTTGGAGGGTATTTTTAAGCTTAAGTTTTTTGTAGACGAGGTTACGTATCTTTTTACAATTTTACTTTTAGTTGTTTTTAATTTTTATTAGTAATATTTTGTTGTTCATCATAAAAATAAATCTTCCCCAGTTGAGGCTCGCTCGACCTCTCTTTTTTGGTTATCATATAATTTTGTACATTTCTTAATAACAACCCCTAGTGGGTGCGCCGTCCATTCAAATTCATTTTTCAAAACAAAGTTCATACTTTCTGAATTATTGGTTGTAAACAGATCATTAATTATATGTAAATTTAAAGGTTTATAAACATTATTATATAATTTTAATTTTGAAGATGACAAATAATCTGAAAATTTGTTTAAATTATTATATTGACAATATTGAATTATATTTAAAAATTTTAAATCAAAGTCCTCATCTGTTTCAGCAAAAAAAAGCCCATCATTATCGAAAATTTTTTTAACAATTGCTATCCTTAAGGTTTTGTTGCAACCTTGTTTGTCGGTAAGGAAAGCTATGAATGTGGTTTGGGAATACCTTTTTAATAAATCCTCCGAAACCGAATCGATTGTTGAAGTTGTGCACATTAATTGGCTTTGATATAATTAAATTGTTGTTATTTTCAAATTGGTAAGGAAAAGATTTAATTTTCAATAATAAATCAAAATATATATTGCTCATTATAATAAATAATTCAAAAATACAATCGCATTTTATATAGTCATTTGAGAACAACCGAAGTTTCTAGAAGCAGGAAGCGACAAAAGGGAAAAAAGAGAATGACTCAAACGGCAGAAAGCAGCTGAAGTAAAGTTTATGGGTCATATAATAAATTAAAAGTGCACGCAGCTCTAGGGATAAAATAATAACAACATTTAAGTGTTCAAAATAACATTTTAGGAACTGCTAGTGTTTAAACTAAGTCAGGCAACACTTTGGTAAACACTTGGGTATATTAAAAAAAATTTAAAAAAATGTACCATCAGGAGTAGAACCGGGGCACGATTGGACTGGAGATTGGGCTGGAGAGACAAACTCTAGCCACTCGGCAACAAGAGTTATAAATTAAAGAGTCACAATTTATGTATTTATAATAACATTCCGAACTAACATTTGGGCTTTATTTATCTATATTTTAACAGAAATTATAAGTTAGAGAATGTAATTTCACGAATGAAATAATTCAATTAGTTTTATAATATTAGATTGGTCTATTATAATTAATAAATTTGTAAGAATTCATATATGCTATCTCTTATAGTTATTTAAATTTTAAAATTGCATTTATTTGAAAACTAAAAGAGTTAGACAAAATTGAATAACATATTTAGAATCCTCATAAAATTTTACATGAGAAAACCATCATTTTAATATAATAAATATGTTGCAAAGCGTTTTTACTATTCGGTGTAAAATGAACTCGTGTAAAAGTCTATTCGGTGTAAAATGAACTCGTGTAAAAGGTCATTTTACACGAGTTCATTTTACACCGAATAGACCTGCCCGTCATATCTTAATTTTTATTTATTAATTAAAACAAATGTGAGGAAAATGAGTACTTTAAGCCCTAATATATTTTATATTAGGACACGTTGAAAATCAAATTTTAAAATAACATACTAATTGTTTTATTTGGCTGCTTATTTTTGTTGTGTAGTTGTCGAACATAGAGTAATCTATTTCGTTAAAGATTTATAAGATATCTTGCATGTATATTGAAAAAAACTAAATCCAACGTACCATTAAACTTTTATTAGATCCAATGGACCCCACTTGATAGGGGTCATTAATGAACCCGTTGTAAAATACAATGAGGACACGATAACTAGAAAATTAATCTCTAAAATTAAAAGATTACATTATCTTAGCCCTACCCGATGGGTAGTTGAAATTTTAAGTCAAAGTAGACTTGTCCCGTTTATTTTGTGATCATTATTTATAAAAAGAATTCTGAATTTATTTCAGTTGCCAAAGCGTTTTTTAAATGTGCCCTAAAAAACGGTAGTTTTAAATGCAAATTAGAGTTGTTTTAATCCGTAATTCGGCCCGCAAAATTGGAATTATAAAATTCTGCCCGACCCGGCTCCAAATTACTAATAGATTTTGGATTTGCTTTAAAAATTTTGAAATTGTTATCAAATATGCCATATTTATTGACTTATCAACTCTCAGACCTGGATGGGGATGTTTTAAAAACGATCTTTAAATATTTTTATATATTTTTGTAATTAAGCAAATTTTGTAATTCCTATTAAGAAGTAAATTACACATTGTTTTCTACGAAGGAAAATGTTAGTTTCACTTTGTTTTTCATGATGCTTTTTATTTTGAAATAAACCCACTAGCTAGATTAGTGAATTTATTTACAACCTGGTTAGCGTATGTTGAATTGACTACTTTGAAAACTACGAATCAGAAAATGTTTAATCAGAAAGTTCGATGCACTAAATCTTTTTAAAATATTCCTTGTCGTGGCTTTCAAAAGCTAATACCTTTTGTAGTCCAGGTGAGTTTTGAGTAGCCCCTTAATTATTTTTTCATGATATTGTAGTCATTTTGCTGATGATGTCTGCGATTTACTTAGGGCCAATGCGGGGTGATTATAGGGCCCTAAGCATTCCTTAAAAAAAATTAAAATACTTAATTTGAAAAATATATTATCCTATATTCAGGCTTACAAAAGTGTTCCAAGCACACCCTAAAAAACTGACAAAGATAATTATGAAAGAATTATAGTGCCAATTTAAATTTGCAAGCAATCATGTTCTAGCTCCTCTCAATTACTTTCACCACGGCTCTAGTTGTTATATCTTTTTGCATTGTGTGGGCACATACCATCTAAGACGCAATACGCTCAGCTTAGGATTGGAATTATGTTTAGATCATATATCAAAAATGTATGAATTTCTCTAATCTTTTTCCATGATATTCGCTTGTATGTCATTAAGAAGGAACTATAAATAGTCATTAGGACTAATTGTCACGTTATTGGTTGGGAAATTCAGCTATTAATTTTGCAATTAGATATATTAAAAAGAGTTGTCAACCCACACCTGGGTTCAGCCTGTGCCTTTGGAAGGAACCAAATATCGGCTAAAATTATAAAAAAAAAATCGGGCTAGAAAATGATATACTACAATTAAGCGATATCGGCGTTTTACACTGTATACTTATATGGGCGCATTCAAAGTTCATTCATTTTTTTTTTAGAAAATTCTAAAATTAAAAATGTTTAAAAAATTTGTTAAGCATTAAAATATATAAAGGTGTCATGTTGAAATTAATATGTCAGCTATAATTAAATGAATTTAGAATAAAATTTAACAAGATTTCTAAATATGCTTAGAACAAATGCTCCAGGTGGAGGACAAATTATAAATTTTAAATTTTCGAAAAACGAATGAACGCTAAAGTGTGTTTTTTTGATAGGCTTGTTTGATGTTTTTTAAATTTTAAAATAACTATGAATGGAATTCATGCCAATTTGACCTCAGATCTGAAATTACCTCAATCATGGTTAAATTTAAAGGGCACAAATTGCAGGAGATTGGTAGGCCCAGGGTATCCCACGAATAAAATTTTTTTGGGGGCATTATTCCTTGTATATAATTACAAAATTGAAGATTAAAGCTACAAAAAAGCGATTTAATCCTTAAGTGTGCACGGCCTAGATTGTTCTTATGGCAAGGTCGGCCCCATGGCCCAATGCCATTATGCAATTATTTAGTAGTGAAATTTTTACAGAAAGCGCCGATAATTTGAAATTTGACTAGATCTATAAGATTTTCACATTTTGATCTTTCGTCCGGTGAGCTTACAGTCTCTATGTGAATGCCCAATTAGTTGAAATTGGAATGGTAACGCTTTTTATATTTCAATGTATTAATGTTTTCTGAATATGAGAATGAAAAAAAAAATAAAATTGAAAAAATTGGCCCAATACCATTGTTAGTTAAGGAGGAAAAGCTCATTTAATGCGGATTTTTATAACGCTTGTAGAGACAGCCTAATTTATCTGGTCAGCTATCTGACCTGAGGTTAGAAAAGTTTTATACACGTGCGTAACTGCTGTAAATCAATCTTTTCGATTATTATTTTATTAAAAATAAAAAGTTGGCATAAAACTGTCTTACCAAATTTCAACACAATTTAAAAAAATGATAAAATCTACGATTTTTCCATACCTTTTCCTAATAGGGTTTCCGTTCAGGGCTTCAACTTTTTGTAATTAATTAACAATGCCGTTGTAAATATGGAGATTTGCTCGCACGCCAGCGACTTAGATTTTTGGCCTTGGCTTTAGGTCGCCTATATTTAACAACTTCAAAGTGGTCATACATGTGAGCTATTTTTAAAGGGAAAAGCCGCCTACGCACGGAATCAAACACTCGACCTCCCGCGTGAAAATCAGGAATGTTCCTCATTTTAACTGAGCCGATTTAAGAAAATCGAGAAAACCATTTAAAAATTGCATCTCCTTTTTTTGACAATTTTCTTCTCTCAAACCTATCATTTTTTATGAACATCGGTTCAATACCTTTTTATTTTAAAACCTTCCCCCGTACCAGTTTTATCTTTAAAATAAATGATCCTTTTTTAAGTAATTAATACATCTACGTACATCCGTTTCTCCAAAATCTTAAAAATTTATAGAAGTCTATAAAAAAGTCAAATAATTAATTATTATCATCTCTAACCCCTTAAAATAAATCAACTTCCGATATCTTACAGAGGGGTGAAAATAAAATATTTTTGATGTCATGCCTAGAAAAGCAAGTGTATATAATATGTTTAATATATTGCCAAAAAAAATATCATAATTTTAAAAGCTACATAAATCCAAAATTTATTATGACAGTTTTATAGCAGTGAAGATGATCTAGATATTTTTAATAGAACCGGAAATAATTTAGTGATTTGGCGTTTAAACTAGAAATGATTTTTTTTATAAGGAACAAAAGTCATGTTTATAACAAAAAATAATTAGGCCGTTTGCCCATTGGATTAATAAAATTTTATTTGTTTTTACAACTTTAATAAATCTCTTGATCAAGTTTTTTTTTAAAAATATTAAAAAAAAAAATTAATTTAAACGCACAACTACTGTTTAAAAACAATTCATTCGGGTAAAAAAATGTGTAATTATAATTTTTTTGACAAAAAAAACATTTTACATTAGAAATTACGACAAATGTCTTTTCTGTTAAGTTATGGAGTAAAAGCACTCTTGGAGGAAATCGAAAAAACTCCTCTGGTATCCAAGTGGGGCCAATTATCTTTATATTTTACTTGTTTCTTTAATTAATGATTTATCTTTTTAGGGTACCTTTTTTAAAGAACTGAAAGAGGATTAATTTGGTAGAGGATCATCTTAAGATCCTAAAATGCAAGTAATTTTTTATAGGATTTTCTTTACTAGGACCCAAAGTTAAAATGCAAGGGGTCCAGATCGGAATGGTATAAATTATTATATTGCAAGATTTAAAATTCAAGTTGCTTCTTTAGAGAGTCTCGTAAGCTTTAGCCAGCCTAGCTGAAAAACTGAATAGGATGGGCTTGGCGGTGGAAATCGGGCTTATATCAAACATTAGATCCGTTTGATCTAAACTTCCCGTGCATTACAAACTTAATTTGGTTAATACTGTTTTATCTCCAAGTAAAATAACAATCTATGACTAGTATCGAGCCGGTCCCAACTAGGTGGTTCTTCCTTTTCATCCTTAAATTGCTCCATCTCGTGGAGTATTCTCGTTTCTTCGAAATGGGAGAGTCGATACTATATCTTAGTAAGTTGATAACTCGCTCACACCTCAGAGCCTGGTTCATTCCTTTTCAAGCGCATGGGTTAAAACAACAACAGTAAGTTGATAGATTAAGAGCGGGCTGAAATATTTTGGCCCTCTTTAAAGTAGCAATTGGATGACTACTTAATTGATAGTTTCTCGACACCTTTTTCAACATTACATTGATTTATAAAATTTAAAATCCAGATTTACGAGATAATTATTGCGTACGTTCAAAATCAACCTTTGTTATTTCGAGAAAAAATCTTTTGGTTTTCATATGTTAAACAAATACGAGGTAACCATAGCGGACTCCTGCAAAATCATTTTAATAATTTATTAAAATGTTAAACATTTATGAGTAATAAAAATAAAAATGTATATTTCATTGGCAACTGCAATAAAGATATTTGATCCATCGGAGGCAACAATAAAAAGTTGGAGTTTAATTACGAATCAAACAGTCACTCAAAATAATAGCCTTAACCAAGCGGACATTTATTTAATTGACTTCTTCAGCTACATACTGCCCCGAGCTGTTTTTAATATTAAAAGAAAATGTAAATATAAAATTTGGGATAAAAAAAACTTCGAAAAAAGTGTATTTTGAACGTGCTCTAGAGAAAAATAAGTTGTCGATTTGAAATAAAACTTCATGCAAAACAAGAAATAATTATCGACAAATTTAAAATTACCAATTTTTAATCTGAGCTTTCAGGTGAAGGTAGGAGTCTACCCCGTGTGATTTCAAAGGGTTTTTTTTCCTAATAAAAGGGATCTTATTTTTGTTTGCCTACCTTTAGTATAACTTGGCAATTTTATATTCTAACATTTTAGGACGAAAACAATAAATCACAATTTGCTGCCAAAGGTCAAATAAATATTAATGCTTGCAAAATATGATGACAATTCAGCTCCTACACCCTGAAAAACTCTAGAAAAAATCATTATTTATTAAAAATAATTTATATATTATAGTATGATTATATTCGTATAAATAAATTTTGCTCCCACAATGTAAATAATGATTTGTATTAGACCATTGAAAATAATTGATTATTGCATTAAAAATCAAAGGTTATATATGACTGGTTACTATTATATAAAAATGTTTGGGTAAATAAAAAATACCAATCAACTAAATTTTGATGTAAAAATTATGGTGATAAATAGCAAAATTTTGAATCTAACGATATTTTAATTTTGATGATTTGTTACAATATATAAAATTATAATCATTATTTAAACAAAAGTGGCAAAATACATTGTTTATAAAGTTTGTTGTCTCTTTCATAAAATTACATTTTTTTGAAAATGGAATGTATTTATGCAGAGCCCCGCGGCATATCGTTACCTTTAAGCAGCTAGCACAAATTTGAAATTATTTTGTACAAAAAAAAACTTATTGTTTATCTTATAGTGCTTAGAGACCAACAAAATATCGCCTAAGTTACCCATATAAACGGGCCGCTGGCTGTATCTAAAAATTATTTGTACATGGAAGATTAAAATGGAAGAATGATCACAGTTGAAAAATCTGTTTGAGTTGTTGTTGAGTATCCTCTGGGCCGGTAACGGTGAAAGCCTTGGTTCTGGGGTGACTGAATATTTCGTAATCATTACCGCCCTAAACAGGATTAAATAAAAAGGAAATATTTTGTAAAATTATCATCATAAAAATATCTAATCCAAAAATGAAATATTTTGATTAGTCCCACAGGTATTATTTTTCCATCCCGCCATCATTATCCTTTATCTAATTATGTCATAGACTTTTGAATTGATAGACATTTTAAAAATTTTCTAAATAATATTCTAAACTCTAAGTCTCGAAGTCGGAAAAGTGTCGCTTGGCACTTTTATGATATTGCCCGATGCTTGAAAAGAAAATTTATTTTTGTCGGAAAACGGTGAATTGGGGTAATAATTAGAACTAATAGTATTCTCGAGCAATCCTAATTTGAATCCGATTTGGGGCTCAAGGTCGTATACCAGTGTTATATAAATTTAAATAGCGTGGAATAACTTAAAAAGGTGTCAAAAATTAAAAATATGGTAGTCTTTAACCAATTATTTACTATTCTCATATTTGTCAATTGATAGTTTTCTTAAATTCCTAAAAAAAATCATATTTTTTTCGAATAATATAATGCTCTCCTTTTTATAAAAATATAAGAAAAATTAAAATAGCAAAATTTTCGTATATTATTATTTTGTAATTATATTTTAACGCAACTTAAGGAAACAAAATGCAGTTTTAAAAAAAACCTCCATAGTTTTATCACCAAAAAAGTAGACGTCTTTATAATGTTCAAAGTGTTGTAAACAGAAGGATTTATCCCAGCCTTTTGGAAATACGTCGAAGCTTATTTGACCACCTGAATGAAATATAATAAAATAATATTTATAATTGTATATTTTTTATTAATATATATGTTAATTTTCAAATTGCAATATTACATTAAAAATTATTTTCTTTTAAGCCATAAATAATGACTAAAAATCATATTTACTCATATTCTCTGCGATTAATATCATAAATACAACTTTTTAGATTAAAATAAACAGCGTGTATATTTTCAAATTAATGATCAATTTTGAATAATTTCGAAAGATTTTTACAAATCTAAATAAATTAGAAAAAGTAAAGATAATTTATATTTAAAATATACTATTATATAATGTATATTAAAAATGCTATTTAAAAACATATTTTCGAATTTTGTCATGTTCATATATTTAAATACTAAAAAATCCTTGTATTCCAAAATAATAAAGCACATACCTATTGAATACACTAATCCCAAATCCTTAAATCTCTTTCGCAAATCATCAACCATCTTTTGTCGGATGTGGTGTTCCTATGAAAATAAAATTATATGTTTAAAATAATTTCATAAAACATATGTGCCATTATATAAACACAAAGGGAAACACACAATTTTGAATTAATTTATTTAATCTATTTTGCCTGCATGTTCTTTAACTATATGTCCTAACGAGTCAATACTAAATTTCCTGGATTAAATTAAAAAGGCCAGAAATTGCACATTGCCAGTTAATACACCTGTGATTTACTACTTTACAAATTGGTAGGCAACAGTTAATAACAACCAAAATTATTTTAAATAGCAATAAAGAAATATTTATATCATGTACATTATTCATCTTTTTTACAAAATAAAACGAAATTTTACAATGTTTTCATTGATTATGGTTTAAAAGTACATCTCAATCTATATTTGATTTGCTGTAATGTACACTACACCATATGTAAATTTAAATTAATTAAAAAATATAAGGATAAAGAAAACAAAAAAAACTATCCAAATTAAATGACACTTAAAAATGTCATAGAAAATGCTTGCCATGGTTGACCTTGATAAAAAAAGATAATTAATAGCTCAAACATTGTTGTGCAAAAAATTGGCCTGGTAATGCCTTACAAAAACTATATAAATAATAATATTTTTTAAATATAATATAATAATTAAAATTTTTATATAAAATCCTGTGCCTTTGTTTCTAAAGTTCATTTGGCTGTTTCAATTGTTCAAAAATACTTATATGTATCTGAGTTGCCAAATTTATATAGCCTTTAAAAGAGTACCATTGTCAAGAGTTGGCATGTCAAATTAACAAAATTGTTTAAAAACAAATAAACAACAATACATAAAGTAATAATGCACCAAAGAATACCTTATCATACTTTCCAAAAGCCTCTCTTTCAACTTGACTACAATTTCTTCCAGGTGGGCAAATATTGATCAAGCCTTGCCGAAATTCTATAAAAGTGCCTCTATAAATAAGAAAAAAAAACTAAATAATTAATTATATTATTATTAAAATTATTGCCTTAACACATCAGAATTTGTTGTTAAAATAAGTAAACAAAAAATCAACCAATCAATAAAATTTAAATAAATACGGCCATTATTAAAAAGTAAAAAAAAAATCATGTATTATTTTGTTTTCCTCACCAAAATTAATTTAAAAAAAATTAAATACCTTTTGAATGGAAGAATAATTTTTGATAAATATTCTAATACATAATTAATAAATATTTGAAGCTTTTCATCACCCAGTTGCTTTTGGATACTCTACATTAAAAAATGGTTATTTAAATTATATTTACATTTTCAATAACTTTCTCTTGCCCTTTGTACATCATAATACCATTTTCAGGCAATATGTAATCAAAATTTTCAATCACTAAAAATTATGATGTTAATATATTTACCTTCTTTTCCACCTAGCTGTTCTTGTAATTTCACCAAGTCTGACCCACTAACTATGCCAATATGATGTTTATTTCTTAAAAACTTAAGTGTTTCTTTCATATCATCCTTAATTAACTAAATTCAAGTTTAGATACATTAATTTTGACAACGCAAAGCACTTGTAAAATTTACATTTCTTGGAACGGTCAAAGTTCCATCGAGGTCAAATAACACCAAAACATCCTTGGTAGAATCTCCATTAGATATTGAGCCATTTGAAGGCATGTCGATGCGAATTTTAATTTTTAACTTTGGGGGTGTGGCCCAGGTGTACGTGTTCAAAGGAATGAATGCTCAACATTATAGTTGAAGCAGGTCAAATTTTATTTTTTTTTAAATTATAAAAGCACATAAATCATAGTTATATATATGCATTATGCGTTGCATTGGTGTCATTGATAAAATAATTTAAAAACGCGTTTTTTTGATAGGCAATTTTATTGTTTAAACTACAAAAACACCATTTATATGACACGACTTAATGCCGCGTGAACAATGTTTTTTATAAGACGCATTACCGACTAAAAAATTAAACTATTAAACCAATGGTTATTATAACAGACTGCCGAATAATATATTATTTTACGAATATTTTAACAAAATAATAGAGTTATAGGAAACGGCCTGAGGCAGGCCCGATTCTAACTTTTCCATTTTAGGGGGGCAATAAAAACTCATGGGGAGGGCAGAAAAAAATTTTTCGCCGCCTTCGGCGGCAAAATTGGCCGTGACCTTCGGTCACGGCAAAAAATATACATGTACAACAATTGAATCCATGTTCAAAATTTTTAATTTTAAAATTAATAGTAATTTATTATATTTTCAAAATAAAAAAACGATTGCGTTTACAAATTGGATATGTGAATTTAAATTAATTGTTTTCACTATAAATTGCTTAAAAATACATGAGATTTGAATTAATTGTAAGTATAATTTTATCATTTGGTATCATTGCGCACGAAAATAAAAAATATGAAATATATGAATGATAAAAATGAATTATATAAAACTTTAAATTTTAGAAAATGAAAAGTGAAATAAGATTGATTATCACGAAAACAAAATGTATAAGTCTAATTTAGAAGAATACATATGAAGAAACACTGGTTATATATAACTAGTTATTAATATTAGGGTAAAAAATTAAATAAAACATGAACATAAACGTTAAATGCGCATAAAAAAGTTTGCAACCATGTTAAAATAGTAAGCAATAATTAGCTGATTATGAGCAGTGTAATGTGTTGACCAAACTATTTTATCTGAGAAGATTTTTATTTATTACAATATTCATCAAATTCAACGGCCCTAGATAATGATTTTTCGTGTTCCAAAATAACCAAATCACCTTTAAGCAGGTCACTACTTGTCAGCCGTTATTATCCTTCTTAAAGAAGAAAATGTGGCCTCACAACTCGACGTTGAGGAGCCAATTAACAAACTTATAGGAAAAATGTTAAATAGATTAGAAAACGCATCATTGTAATCATATAAAAATTTAACAAAATCAATAGTAACA
Source organism: Acutogordius australiensis (assembly GCA_030555515.1). Classification (NCBI taxonomy): domain Eukaryota; kingdom Metazoa; phylum Nematomorpha; class Gordioida; order Gordea; family Gordiidae; genus Acutogordius; species Acutogordius australiensis. The sequence continues at coordinate 7,785,585 of CM060244.1, forward strand.
CATTCTTGGTAATTATTAAGTTTCTTATTAAAAAATTTTTGGCTATGTCAATGTCTGTAGATAATAAATTTTTATCAATATTACTTATTTTTAAAAGAGGCTCTAATTTATTTATATCTAAATTAAAGGTTAATCAAATTTATAATGGGAATCTAAAGATTTTAAACAAATATTATCGGTAAAAAATCTATTATCAGAATATAAATAAATCAATAATATTAAAATATATACTTTTTACTTCATCATTAATATTTAAAATATTTTCAAACTCAAGAGTAAAAAATAAATAAAAATCAGAAAAATCTTTAGGTTTAGTTTTTCTTTTATCCGTAGATAAATTATTGTCATTTAAAACAATATTATCAAAACAATTTTTGAATAAATCTTCAAATGTATTTTTATTTCTTATTTAATTTCTAACAAACAATGGTGTATTAGAAGTTTTAGAAATATAAATCGTTTTGCATTGAAATTGATCTATAATTATTTTTAATAAATAAAATAATTTTTCAATTAAATACAAAAAAATAAATAGATTATAAATATGGTCAAAAAACCCCGATTCGGCCCTGTGACCTGAAGATATAAAAGTTTTTTTATTTTTAATTTTTAAAAGAGTATTAAATATTTTTGTGTAATTTAAAAAAAAACAATGGGCAGAATGACCACACCACCAATGGGGCAAAAGCCGGGGTATGGTCCCGCATTCACTAACTACCTTGATTGCATCATGTTAAAAAATTTATGAAAGGAAGAAAAATTATCAAAAAAATCTTTCCCTTCACTTAAAATAAGACAATATTTTACAACAAGATGCAATCGGTGGTTAAAGCAGTGAATATACGAGACATGGTGTCCAGCTATTTTGCTTAGAAATACTTGAACACCATTTTTTTCCCGGGCATTACGTTCGCCCCATCGTAGCATTGTGCGATCAGGTTCTAGATTATATTCTAACAAAAGATTGTTGTTAACTGAGAAAATTTCTTAGGCATCAGATTTATGAATTGCTTTCACAAATATAAAGCTTTCTGTAAAATCAAATTTTTCTATATATTTCTGTTAGTTTGATCTCTCTTGCGGATGAGAAGTATTAATGAATAAAAACACTTTTAAAAAAAGTTAATATTTTTAAGATATTTTTGACGGAGCAAATTTTATTATATTATGTGGAAGAAATAAAATTACTATGTATTTTTGGGGAGGCAAATTCAATTTTTTTTTTTGGGGGGGGGGGGGGGGGAGCAAACCTAAAATAACTATGTATTGGGGGGGCAAATTCAATTATTTGGGGGGGGGGGGGGCACCCCCCCCCCCCCCCCCCCCCCCCCCCCAAAAAAAGGGGTCTAGAATCGTGCCTGGCCTGAGGTATAGCAAATTTCAATTACGCGTTAAAATAGTCATTTTTCTATTAATCAAATTTGTTTAGGTAAAGTTAGAGTTAGGAGGGTGAAGGTATAAGGCTTAAATTTTAAGGCTAGACTTATGGTTGTTATAAATTGTACCTTTGGCTTTAAACCAATATAATTATAAAAACTAATAATAAAATCGGTTTTAAAATTGCATTGCAGGCAAATTATATTAAAAATTACTTATTAAGTAAGCCGTTAGCATATTTTTAATAAAATAGCCAACAGTCTAAGCACCTCCTAAATTTTTGTAATAAAAGATAGTAAAATTAAATTAATAACTAATGGATGTTTGACGGCTCTCCGCGCATGCCTATTACATTTGCTACAATATAGTTTTACTATATGCCGTTTTAGATTAAGTAAAGCACCCGCCAAGTTGCGAAACGTGAATTTAAAAAATTGGCAATATAATTTGAGTATTTTACCAAGTGAGTATTTGTCTAGTATACCCTGTCACGTTGTATCTTTAAGCATTTTTAGGCGTACCTCTATAACCCTTTACAACATAGATAAACCTCAAATTTTAAATGTACGAAAAAACTAAAAGACATAAATTAAAATAAAAACGTAATTTGCTACCGATTTATTTAATGGCCCACTTTAATTTATTTTGTAAATTTTTTTACTACCTTTTTTGCAGAAAAACATGAGCTAAACTAATCCACAATTTAACATATTAAACAATGTAAAAAAAAATAGTTTCCATGTATTTAAAAACATGATATAATGAATATCTTAAATTTTTGAGTATTTTGGTACATTGTTGTTAAAAAAGTGAAAACATAGAGAGAAAGGTTAATACAAATCAAGAGTTACTTGGATTATGTTTTGATCAGAATACACATCAATCAGAGTAAAAGGTGTTTAACAAATATATCAATATTAATAATTAATTAGCAGGGCCAAAAAATTCGCATTACCCCTGGCTATTACAAAATATGCAACTTTTTTGAGAAACGATACATTTATTTGTTGGTAAATTTTTTTTATTAATACATAAAACCATCAATGTTTCAATGATAAATGGACACAAATAGCTTATAAACAGATAAAAGCGCATTCTAACCTAATATTCAAAAATGGCTAGTTTTTGCAAATTAAAAAGCTATTAAAAAATTATTAAAAAAAACAAATCTCCATTAGTAAATAACAAATACAAAAATAGTTTTGAAATTTTTAAACTCTAATAAATACGTAGAAGATATTTAACTTTTCCCCAAAAGTTTGAATGCGCCCTAAATGTTTGATAAAAAAAAGTTATTTTTTGCGACCGCCTCGTTCTTTCAAGCTAAGTTCAATCATAGAATCTTGCCCAAAGTTGTAGTAGGCCAGAGTGTTTGAATCTTTGATAAATAGTCCCTAACATAAATATAAACATATTTATATAATTTTTACTAATATGTAGTTTAAAAACAAACAACCCTAACACAATAAAATTTAATTTAACTTGCATTTTTTACACTAAAATTTATTCAGTCAACAAATATCAATGGCACAACTGTGAATTTTATGATAACGTAAAAAAATTTACCATGATGGCCTTATCTCATATATATATTTCGTTTTACTTAATTTCTTCTGGCCTTAGCTCCTTACATCTGTTCATATCAAAAAAATGGCCTTTGACCAAATTGACAGATCGAGAACTAAAAAAAACTTAAGTATTTTTTTTTATATAAAAATCCTTTGTAACTTATATTTATCTTCTCAAATAATGAGAAAATTTTTTAGTACATCAAGCTTTTACATCAGCATTTAAATAATACAAAATATTTCGCGTCCAAAAAATATGACACGATATATTATCGGTTTTAATAAAAATTTTATATTAATTTTGAATTTATCAGCTTAGCTGTTGTAAATATAGAAAAAAAATCAATTTATTTTTAATGTTGAATCTTTTTTGTTTTTTTAGCATTTTTTATAAAAAGTTTGTTAAGAAAAAACGGTAAACGGATTTAAAAATCCCTAAGATGGCAGGTTTGATCTCTGTAGTTAGCTGATAATTTTCAAAAATTTGTTGACCAATATAACATCATTACAATAAGAAATATGAAAAAAAGAAATGCCTGGTATTGTAATTTTTGCTTCCCAGCTGGCATAGCTAACGCTTCGTAAATCTTAGCTTTAATCACGGACACCTAAATGGATAATAAAATAGCATGAATTAAAAATGTCCAATATAATCAATAATAATTAGTATAAAATCAATATTGAGATTTAGTAAAATACAAATTAGAAATATTACATTATCCGTTAGGGGCAAAGTAAAAGTAAGCGTCTGTCCTTCACATTTCAATTCAGGTTTGTCGCTGATCATAGGTACTTTGATATTAACACGTACAGGATTCTAAAAAATCATTATAATAAACAATAAAAAATTTACAATATAAAATAAAATAATTTTGCGAAATTTGGTATAACATTGATGAAAGACACCAGAAGGAGGAACAAGAACTATTAATTCTTAAATGGCCGGGTTTAAATTTTTTTTGTTAAAGATCAATTTTTACTCAGATATTAAAAAAAATGACAAAAACATTATTGCCTACCTACAAAACCATATATTCTAAATTTTTTATCCTTATAGTAAGTGAGTTTCATCTATTAAAAATAAATAATTAAATGTCCATTCTCAGGGTTTTTATTTGTCAATAAGGAAGGTAAAAATATTTTGTGCTCCGCCTTTAAAAGGAATTTAATAAAGTAAAATTAAATATTGACTTTCATTAAAAATAAACAGTTATAATAAATAAGTTTTTAATATAAGATTTGAATTTCAGTTATGATGTTTTGAATTTTTTATGTTGAGGGTAGGCTTTAAAACTAAGAGAAAGGTTTATTAAAATAAAAAAATCTTAATTTTAGTGATTATTTTATTTATCAAAGATTTGTCAATTTGTGTGTTATAAAGCTAAGAGTTGCTTACCAAGTTATACAAATATCATATTAATATCCAAAAATTAGCAAAAAAAATTTTTGTGTACATGCCCAACCATTTATAACATTAAATTTTTTTATGGCAAAAAATAAATTTTATGTTAAAAATAATCACCGGATTATGAGCTAAGAATTCATTCTCAGGTATAAGGGTAGCTTCATCCAAAGCGCCCACTTTAAGGCGCTTAGCGGCAGACGCCTCGACGCCAACTCCATATGAGTGATGCACTGGTTGCTGAACGAGGCCGCCAGCGAGCATAGATGGGGGTGGGGGAACGCCTGGTGGCAAAAACGGCACCATGCCTGGCATGGGCGGTCCGCCCATCATACCTACACACACGAATATAAACTAAAATATAGGCCACTTTCAAAATAAAAATTTTTTTTGGTAAATATTGGTTTATTTATGTTATATAAAGAAAAGTAAAATACATTCTAAATCGTTTCATATTTTTTAAAAACGCCGTTTTTAATCGATATACAACAATAAATTATTATTTTGAATCTATATATTATATTTTTTTATAAATACAAAATAAACAAAAAAATTCAGAATATTATTTAAAATATGCTCTTTATTCCATTAATGTATATTAAAAGATTTAAAAATAAACAGAAGCATAAAATAATTTCAAAATTATTAAAAAAATATTAAATTATTAATATTGATATTAAAATAAATGATTTCTATGTGACATGGTAAATCCAATATAAAAAACTTAAAACTTAATAACAATAGAAAGTTTAAAAAAATTAATTTTCCGGTAGCTTCCTTTTTCAAATATAAAAGAAAAAAACAGAATGGAGTATATTCAAAATGTTGTATATCTCTTAACAATAACGTTTAATTGCGGTCTAAGCTAACAAATTAAATAAAAAGAAAATATGTTAAATAAATTATTTTAAGGGATAAATTAAACAAACTTGTTTTATTCTCGTATCTTGCAAAAATAAAGCTATAAAAAACATATACAAATATTTTTCAAAATGTTTAGATTAATGGGCAATATTTTTATTGTAATATTAAATGATATGGAGAAGGCATAGAAAGTTATAATAAAATTTAAAAAAAAATGAATGAATTTTATTCAATTTTTCAAAAACACTGATAATTTTTTATTATATATCCGAATTTAATACCTAGTGGTGGCATCATCATAGGATGAGCCGGTATAATCGGAACTTGTGGGGTCGTAATAGGAGCGGCGGCCTTCTTTTGTTGGGCTAACAGCTGAGCTATACCACTTATAGTTGTGGGTGGAGCTAGAGGAGTTAGCTTGGGTGTCGAAACATTCGATTCTTGCTGATTAAAGTTCTGACCTGCGGCGTCAGAAGTTTTGAAGGAAGAATCACCTCTTTGCTGTTGTTCCCTGTAATTTTAAAGTAATTATATAGAGGGAAAAATTACACACTAATGTTTAAATTTTCTTTTTATAATTCCTGTGCAAAAAAACAAATTTAATTTTACCTCTTCGCAATATGTTAAATAATTTTTTGTTACAATAAAAAAATTTAATTAAGTCGTTAAAATCAAATAATTGATCAAAAATTAAATACAAAAAAAAGTATAATTTAATTTTTGTAAAAGCTATACATAGGGCGATTTAAATATATTGAAGGGGATAAAATTATTCAGTTTCTTACACATATTTTGTTAAATAAATGTTTTTTTAATTGTATTAATTTATTAAGGAGCACGTTTAAGGCTATAATTAAAAAAACAAATTTCATAATTTTTCTATTTTGATTAATTACATGAAAATTGAAACTGATTAAAATTGGTATAATATTATGTCTCTATAGACTTAAATAAATAACTTATAAATAATAATTAAAAGGCAAGGCATAAACGGCTCGTCTAAAATATAAAAAATTTTAAACGTATTTTTCTGCCTGATTTGTATAACATAGGAAAATATTCGGGCTCTAATATAATTAATTTACTCATTTTCAGCGTTTTTAGCAATTTCGGCAGCATTTAAAAAGGTGCTGGTGGATGAAGAAGGTATAAAAGATTTGGGGGCAGTGGGGTTAGGGATGGGTTCTTTACTCAGAGTTTGACCGTCCCACATAGCATCGGCGTCTTCATTGATCTAAACACAATGCATTCATTTTTTATATATAATATTGGTATTATGATTGGTATAATAATTTTTTTACTATGGTTTTACAATTAAGTCATAAAAATGCAACATATGAATTAATAACACTAAAGCTATGGGAATTACGTTTATTGACTAAACTAATATAATTTTTTTACTAAAAAAAAGAATTTTAGCTTTATACAAATTCAAATGATATTAGATTATTTGCATAAATTATTTCCTTATTATAGATCTTTCCACCTGTAATTCTAAAAAAACAGAACGAGGTTAGCCAAAAAATAAATTATTTAGCAGTTTTGTAGTCGGAATAATTTAGATAAAGAACCAATGATAACGTAAAAAATAATTCTAATAAACAAAAAATAAAAAAATTAAAACCCAATATAACTGCGGCAAAAACTATTTTTTACAAATTAATATTATGTTAAATTATTTTAAAAATACTATCAAATAATAAACCTACGAACGTAAATCTTTTTATAACAAATAAAACATGCAAAATTTACAAAAAAAAGAAAAAAAAATATTTCAAATTTGCTATCCAAAAATAAACGCTATCTATATCCTCATAAAAATTCAAAATACCTAAAGAGTTATAAAGATAAGATATAAACCTTCCTTCCAATGTAGGTTTCCTTATGTCCAGCCCCGAAAATATCGGTACGACGCTCAGCTAGTTTCTTCAAGCTAGATCCAATGGAAACGCCCGATGCATAAACCTCTTCTTGTTCGCGTTTTTCTTTTAACGACCGTTCTCTCTGCTCCAGCCATTGAGGATCGAGCAGTCCTATGTAGCATTTTACGGATTAATACATATTTAATATTAAATAGTGAAGGTATTTGATTTAAGTAATCTTTTTGACAAATTATTGAAAAATTAACAATTTTAAGTAAATTGATTATACTAAAATCTTTATTATTAAACGCTTTCCTATAAAAAGGTGCCAATATACTTTTGCTGAAATGAAAAAATTTGAAGAAAATAGAATTCTCATAAATATAAATTGAAAGATATTTGATAATACATTTGTATGTAAATGTCAATATAAGAAAAATAGCAAAACAAATAATGTGCTCTAAATGACTTGGGGTACTTAAAATAAAAAAAAAATATTATTTTTTAGGTCAATTTTAATGTCACAATTTAAGGAAAATTTGGAAAAAAATTAGTTTATATACCTTAAAACATATATGTAGTTAAGGATTTAAAGTTAGTTTTTTTCCAGAAAATGTGATTATACAAAATCATTATTTTTTCTATAAGAGCAAAAAAGATAGTGTTCTAGGCTTATAATTTTTATTTTTCCTAAAATGTCTTTTTACTAAATTGATGGCAAAAATTCAATGATTGATGTTCATGTTTTATAATTTGATTAAATAAAAAGATGATAAAGAATCTAAAGCATTACCATATCTCAAATGTTCTTGCATTTTATGAGCTGGAATTTTTTCACCAGTTATCGGCGAAACCAAATATTGAACACCTCCCGGGGTTGCAGCTTGCATTTGCTTCTTAGCTACAAAATATTAATGTATATATAGCTGGCATCACTTAAAACATATAAAATATTTCAAGGAAAAAACTTAATGGGCAATTTTTGAATTACCAGATAAAGAATATCTATTTAAAAAACATATTGCAAAGTTAAAAGAAATTGCCAAGCACGAATTATAAAGAGTAATAATAACAATTTTAGAAAGACAAATAAAATAAATCTATAATTGTTTATAAAATCTAAAAACTACAATAGTATTTCGTAAAAATTTAACTATACTTGTTTTAATATAAATTATTTGATGATATCTATAATTGCAACATATTGGGTAATGTTTTTGACTCATGTAAAATGAAATAACCAAATTTAAATATTTAAACTTATATAGGTAAACAAATGTACACTGTCATCTTGATCTTAAATTTATTCTAACAATAAAATGTGTTTGTTGACATAAAGGTGGTAAATATATTTTTTAAATTTCCAACAAAAATAAGCATCTAAGGTTCAATGAGATGTCATTGTATCCGCAATCCACATGCTTATTTATGAAGTTAATGTCGCAAAATTTACATTATATTTTTTACAGTTATAAGGCGTCAAAAAAGTAAAAACATTTTATTTATCATGTAATTTATTTCCAAATCTTGTCCAAACTGAAAAGGTTGATAACTAAAAAACTGCCCTGTCAGCCGTTTATGTTCAAATTTTTCGCTGTACATTATTTTATTTAGCAACTAACCGAAATACTTATTTTTATCAACCAAAAATTTGTAAAAAAAATTTTAAGTTTAAACGCACCCTACATAAGGAATATTTATATTGCCGACAAATTATCTTCTAATAAAACCTTTAGGGTCGTAATCTCTCTTAATAATGATATTTTCCGAGCCACCGCTAGACGTTACTATCATGGTTTGTTGCGGAGTAGCGGCCGAAATTTGCGGTTCGCGCGAAATAGATCCCGCGGGCTGAGCAGAGGAGTCAGCTGTTGTAGACGACGCGAGTGGGGGAGGTGGGGGTGGTGGGGCTAACTGTTGGGAGGTCGTAAGGGGCGGGGGCTGAGCCCCTGAGGGGTGGACCAAGGGAACACGTGTAGAGTCAATGGGTTTTTGTCCGACGTTGCTAGAGCCTCCTTGTTTTAAATTTGATGGTATGTTCTAATTAAGCCAAAAGGGAAAAAAATATTGAAGGTTTATTGTAAATCATCAACGAATAGTTAGATAAAAAATCATTGCTAAATACAAACTAAATTAATATATGTAAAAGAGAAAATATAAAAATCACAAATTTAAAAAAAACATAAAAAAACATACATCAGATAATTTTCCGCCTTCTTTGCCTTCCTGCGTACCCATTTCTTCATCCATTATTTTCTATTTTAAGAAAGACAGAAATGAAAAACAATCATCAATAACAAGTTGCTGCAATCTAAATTCTAAAAAAAATTAATTAATTTCTCTATAAAAATTAATGGCCAAGGGATTCTAAAAATCAAACCAATAATTTTATTATAAATTGTAATGCTATATTAAAAAATCATCAATTCCAATTTTGTTAGGTTAGACAGGCTATATATAAATCGTTAGTGAAAAATGACAAAAGTGTTATCTAAAATATTAAGGTTTCACAACCAAAACCAATTATTTATAAAAGTCTTTATTTTAACTAAATTAAATTTTAGCTTTTAAACACATATATAAAAATATATATTTTTACAATTGGTTTTAAAAAATTAGCGTCCATGTTTTCCAAAAACATAATTTTAAGCAAAACTAATAAAGATAAATAAAAATAATTTTTAGTTTTTTTTTTCAAATTAATGTTTATACAAGTTCACAAAAATTAATTCTAAATAAAAATTGTTTCAAACTAAAGGATTACTTTACTTTATCATCAAATTCATCCGCCTGTACCATAAAGTTTTAATTGCAAGCCTCGATTAATATTAAAACTAACTCTCAAAAGGATAAAAACATAGTGACAAACTTGTGCCAAATCAGTTGGTCCTTTTCTCCCAGCGTCGCCAGAGCTTTCGCCATCTTTGAAATGACCGGCCTTTTTGCTATCATCTAAATTTAAAAATGGCATTTGTTATAAAAATTATACGATCCCAAATTTAACACAAAATACAAAAAAATACAGGCGCAAACTTTAAAAAAAATAAAAATTACAACTTGGATATAAACCAGATCACCTTCAAATGACACTACCCAAAAAATACAAACAATAAAGACCAATTTCAGTTAATAACAGATCTTCAAATCCGTTTTCCGATTAATTATATTTAAATTATTAAATTTTTGTCAAAGGTACCCAAAGTATGCATAATGATCCGAAAACTTACAAATTAAGTATATCTTTTAATAGAAATGGGCATTAACTTGAACCTTAAAATAAATCTTAAATTTTACTTTGTTAGGAAATTGAAGGACATTAAAAGTAATAAATGATTTATAAAAAAATGGGTAAAAATTAATCCTTTATACCCCTAAATTTAGAAATACTTAGCCTAAACTGCTTTAAAAATAATCCTTGCGCTTTGCAGCTCTCTTCTATGCTATTAATTTTTTATATAAACTCAAAATTAATTGAACATGAGTATGGGCGAGAAATTAACCATTCAAAAAAATTAATTTTTAGGCAATTTGTATTTTTAAACCATTTTCAATGAATAGAAAATGGAGCAAGATCAAAAATTAAAAGTTAAAGCAGAAATTTAAAAAGTAGGTTCTTTTAATAAAAATGTCAAAACTTAAAAAACAATCCCAAATTCATATAGAGGCAAAAAAAATAAAAGAATTTTATAGCAAGGACTAAAAATACTTTAAGGTTTTAGTTTATTTTTAAAAATTGTTAATCGGTATCTATGTATATAACAGACGTGCCCTAAAATGGTTAAAATAAATCTAAAAATAACGCCATTTTCCACAGTTAACAATTCTTTTTTTTAGAGGTGACGGCGCCAAGACGAGAAACGAAAAAGCCATTCATATAACCATAAATCATATGTTCTTACAATTTTTTTATAAAACAAATTAATGCAATAAAGGAGACAACTTTGCATTTACCCTTATTATCTTTCCCGTCTTTTGAGGCGCTCAACATGGTAGCGCCTATCGCCTTGCGCCTAGCTTCCTCTTCTTCGCGCTCGCGCATAAGGGCCCGCATTCCAACGTTTTCGGGCGTTGTCGGGGGCGGAAAATTTCCGAATTCCCCGGGGGTAAAATCTACCGTTTCAACTACGACAAAATCGTGCCAATCAATCTGAGCGTACGCCACTGTAAGTTGATAAAAATTAATTCAAAAAATTATATTTTATATCAAGTTGCGTTTAAACTTGAAAAATGCAAAAAAAAACATAATTTGTGGGCTGTTTTTATTAATTTTTATTATTGATAACATACCAGTTATGCGAATTAAAATAAGGAATTGGACGTTTGAAGGACTAAAAAAAATTATAATATATAACATTTCTTTAGGATTTAGTTATAAGCTTTTATGAAGAGTTATGCAAGGATATTTTGATATGTATGAAACATGAGGCACATTGAACCGACTCAAGCTTTGAAATGAGAAAAAGGGTCCGTTTTAAGTGTCGAAGGAGGGGAGGGGTGATCGTATCTTCATATATTTTCATTACAAATTCAATCTTTATAATTTAAATTAATGATTCTGAACAAATGAGAGGTGTTCAATTGCATGTAAGCTTTGTTTATTTTACACTATATTTAAGCTGCCGTGAGCCTGGTATGTTAGATAGATGGTATTGCCAATGAATTCCAAAGCGGATGCGAGCCTAGTCTTAAAAACGTACGAAACCAGTGCGTGCTAAATCTCATTTTTCGGGGCCACCCGCTCAAGTATAAAAAGGCACAGCCCTGACGGGTAAGCCGTCTCCCAACGTAAAAAAGATTTAGAGGAATTATATTTTAAATGGTAAAATGTTAAGTTAATGCGTAAAAATATGTGGTTAAATTTAATATTAAAATCTCGATTAGGATCTAATTCCTAAATTAGAGTTTAAGGTATTTGTTTCAAAAAAACAAAAAAATATTATCATATCTTAATTTATATTAAGCCTTCGTAATTTATAAAAAAATTTAGGATATATTAAATCAAACTTAAAATTTCATTCTGCCCAAATGCGTTTAAAAAAAACTGTTGTACTCACGAGAAAAGATAATATTAAAAAGAAAAAAAGTTAATTTAGAAAATACTATTTAAAAGAAAAAAGAAAAATTGATTTTTTTAGTTTTTTAAATTTCGTGGGTAAAAGTTAGTTTTTTAAAAAGAAAGAATAATATATTTTAACCACAAAAATTGTATAGATAGTGGCGCCGCTAATCGGCGCCACACATGGAAAATTATGATGTTAGAATAAATAGTTAGATGTTTTATAATAAAAAAAATGTGGCCACAATATAATTAATATTGAACAACATCTTTTGCCTTACGCATACAAAATTCCAACTCGCAGCGCCATATCGTATGCGTAAGGCAAAAACAATTTGTTTGAGGTTTCCCCCATAACTTCCACCTAGGGGGGACCATACCCGTTAGGGCTTTGACTCTTTTAACCCGAGCAGAGCAATTAATATTGCCGACGGGTTAAATATTAAGATTTGCTCGCACGGCGACCTAGGTTTTTAGCCTAGGCTCTTACTTTTAGGCATATCGTTTAAGACCTACTGCCTAAGCAGGCCACTGAAGCTTTTGCTATTTTCCCCGAAGAAAAATAGCTCTTGTGCACGGATTCGAACTCGCAACCTCTTGCGTATAAGGCAGAAGGTTGCCACTGGCTATCTGAGCCGATTCCCTAATACGTTTAAATGAACAAAATTTTATGCACAATAATTCACAAAACTTTCCAAGCTATATTGTATTTTCGTTTATGTTCACGTTAACAAAAAATATATTGTAAACTAGGCTAGTTTATTATTTTTTACAATTATTCAATCAAACGAGAATGAAAACAACTTAAATATTTCGTAAGTGAGTTACTAAATTTTAACTTCAATCAAAGCCTTAGGCTGATGAAAACTCAAAAATTTATACATTTTTCCTTTTCGGCTAAATCATCTGCCGCCTGTTTTTCCTCCTTGCATTGTTTGATCCAGAGCTCACGACGCTTAATTTCAGAAACGAGCATCTTTATATCGACCGATTCTTTACCCAAACGTTCAACAATATCTTTTGGCGGCAATAGGATCTGAAATATACAAATATTGATTGTTGAATAAAATGCTAACAAAAATTTATATATAAAAGGCAGGCCTTTAGTCACCTACTTAAAAAGTTAAGGCCCTAATTTTAAGCTTAAAAACTTTGATATGCGTTTATAAAAAGTAATTGATAGTATATTCCTCAAGTGTATAATATATATATTTAGTTAAATAAATTGATTAAACACATTTATATACTAAAGATAAAGGTACATAAAAAGGGTAATTTGTTGTCTATATAAATTTCATTAAATCAATAAAATTTTAAGCTTAAGAAATAAAGAAATAGTTCCCACCATTCACCTATTTTTTAGATATGTATCTGGCCCAACAAATTGACATCAAAATAATTTAATACCATAAGGTAATTTTACAATATATTTTATTGGGCCGCATTTAAAATATTAATCAAAAAATATGTTAAAATAAAAATTTAAAATTTTTTAATTTGCGTTTTTATATCAAACTAACCATTTAAAAAAATTTCTTATACCCTGAGCAGCCTTTCTAAGATTGTTTAAAAATCTTATTATCTAAATCTATACCAACCATAACGCATAATCATTTTAACATGACTGCCTTAATAATCATTTTTTTTTCTTCAAAATTTTTTTAAAAATTGAATAAACACTAAACGTGCCGTGCCCCCTTGAAAAAATACACATACTTTAGTGTATTGCTCGACAAGCTTGGTGAAGTAATTGAATAAACTATGTTGAGGCCGTAAGAAATCAAATTGGAAATTTCTGGCTTCTCTGTGCATGAGACTACTTAAAAATTGCCTCCCATTTCGTGCCACAAATTGAGCAGTCAGCTTGACAATGTCCCTAAAAAAGATTGTAAATAGAGAAGAGTGTAAAATTATTTTAAAGATGTATAAAATGTATTTATAAAATGAAGAGTATATATTTCACCTTCTAAATTTAAAAAAATCAGTAATGAGATAAGAGACAAATTCATAATATTGTAGTAATTTGAGATTTGCTTATCTTTATTAAATTATTATTTTAATGTAGAGTCTTGACCTTTCCTGAAATTTAATATGATAAGGGTGATTGAAATTGCACAAATTAACAAACAGGTTTTAAAATATAAAGGTTTTTTGTCATTAACGACAATTAATATCTCATTACAAATTGAATTGATATACAATAAGTAAATTTTTGCTTATTCTGTAATTTAAAAAAATGATATCCACTGTACAACCTAATTCAAAACAACAAACATATATAAAATTAAATTTTTGTCCATAATATTTTTAATCTCAATTTTGTTTAATTTGACAAAAATAACATACCTATTTGCAAATTAAGTGCAAACATATTTTTGTAAATAATTTGAAATTAGACAGCAATGTTATCAAAATATATAAAAAAACAATGCACATTTAACATTGTTTTATAATAAAATTTGCTAGATCAAAAGATAATAAAAAAATAATAAATTTAAATATTTTTTAATACTAAAATCACATGATAAATTAAAAGCAAAAAGTTTTTTTTATTGAAAAAAAAACAGCACATATGTATAAATTTAACAATGTAAATGTCTTACAAATCTTGAGCTGATATGGATGGTGGATCAGCAACAAACTCATAGTCTGGTGGTGCCTCAGTAGGAACGTCAACATTGACTGAATCATAAATAGATGTTACTTTTTTTTGAGGTATAAGTTTTTTAACAAAGGCTTGATTGCTTGCAGTCAATGCTGTCTTTGTGGCATCACCTTTTGATACTGCAGCCTAAGATTGATATATTAAACAATTTGTTTAACAAATAAAAATATAGAAGGATATTATTTTAATTACCTGTTGTTGCTGCTTTTGGCTCTCTTGGAATTCATTGATTTTAAATCTATAATAGGCATTATAAGGATCTCCTGGATTAAGAAAATTAAATTTGGTATTCGCTTTTTCATTTTCCTTAATTCTTGTTTCAAAATCAGGCCCTAAAATAGATATTAATTAAAAAGTATCATTGTAATAATTATTATTTAAGAGGATGTCAATTTACCATTTCTTGCAACAAAACTTGCAGTTTTATCAACGATGTCTAAGATTATAATATATAAATAAATAAACTTCTCAGCTCAGGTGGTGGATATATTATCCCAATGGCAGGCTTATTAACCCCAACCTCTTGTTGAACCATGTTTGTTGTGCAAGTTTAAAAGCTGATTTTTTCAAACAAGATTATAGCAGTGTCTTATAACGCAGGTCAGTTATATAAAAAAAGGACAATAAGAACTTCTTGTAATATTATCTCATATGTAGTTTCTGTTTTTTGACATTTTTTGCCTTTTGCTGTTTTTTTTATTTATAGTAAAAAATGGCTTTTGACCAATTTGACAGATTTACCTAAAAAATAGCTCAAAAAAAATTAAAAAATTTTTATTTCATATTGTTACTTATATATATTTTCTCAAAAATAAGAAATAAAAAGTGTATCAAGCTTTTACAGCCTAGAGATAATATTTCTTGGCATCCACACCTTAATAATTATCAATATATATTAAAAATACAATTTAAAGTGTAAATTTTAAAAGTTTGTTTTTTGTAGCATAGAAAAAAATTACAATTTATTTTGTTTTTAATTCTTTTGTATCTTTTTAAATTTTACAAAAATGTTATAGCTAATTTACAAAACTTAATTAAAAATAAATAATTGACAGGTTCAAAAATTACAGGTTTGGCCGTTAAATTGTTTAAAAATTTTGTCATGCGGCAAGTGCAAAGTGGGTTTTTATTTTCGTAAAAATTAAAAATTATTTAAAATTAGTTCTTTTTTAGAATTTTTTTCAAAAATTATATATTTCAAAAAAAGCATTTTATGTGCTTATATTAAATTGCAACTTTTTGAAAATTTTCGTTTTATTACAAAATAAAACTTTCAAAATTTTGTAAATTTTACGAAAATAAAAACTTACTTTGCACTTGCCCATATGTGCAATATAGGATTAAACTAACGCGTTTAAAAATCTATTATAGAAACTTAAAAATAAAATTATAAATATTTCATTTAATTTAACCCACGGGTAAGTGCGAAGTCTGAGGGCTTCACCACTTTTTTAAATTGATATTTAAACAAGCGATTCAAAATTATTAAAATTTCTATTATTGGGCACGTGCAAAGTGAGTTTATTATTGTAAAATTTTCAAAATTTTGAAAAAAATATTTCGTAATAAAACGCAAATTTTTATAATGTTGCCAAATTTAATCTATGCACATAAAATGCTTTTTCTGAAATAAAAAATTTTTTAAAAATTTTGAAAAAAAAATAATTTTCAAAATTTTCAGAATTTATAAAATTTTACGAAAATAAAAACTCACTTTGCACGTGCTCTTAGTTAAATGTTTCAAATCCTAATAACTAATGCTACTCGGCAACCTAATATAAAAACGGGTTCTATTTATTACCATTCTTATAATGTTTTATGATATATTTGTGAGAAAGTTAATTTTAATAATTAGAAACTTTTTAAAATCGTACACTTCTATAATTGAAATATCTAAACTAGCTGTTGAGGAAATAATTATTTATTTTACATATGTACCCCATTTAACATTTTAGAACAGGATGTTCCTAATTAAAAGCATATTTATTGTTAAATGTGTTAATTTAAAGAAAATTCTTTCGAAAACATGTTTATGCCTCTGAGGGCACGTGCAGAGTGAGTTATTAATTTCGTAAAATTTTAAAAATTCTGAAAATTTTGAAAAAAATTTTTTTTTTAATTTTATTTCAGAAAAGCATTTTATGTGCTATTAAATTTGCTTTTTTGGGTTTTATTATAAAATAAAATTTTTCAAAATTTTACAAGTTTTAAAACTTACTTTGCACGTGCCCAATATCCAGGTGACTTGTACTTATACATTGTGCATCTTATTAATTTTGATATAATTTTTATAATAAAGTATTGCATAATATTGATACAAAACTGTAAGCAATTTTATATATTTTTTAGAATAGATTTACGACCAAATGTTGAATTTAGTACATGGTCTTGTAATAAAATAATGTGTCTTTTAGGAAACCAATATACTCTAAAACCTCTTATATCCCAGAAATTTGTGTTTATGGTTAATAATTAGAAGAAAATTACGTGTTCTTTAAATAACATAAATGCATTTTTTTTGATTTATACTATAAAAACAAATTTAAAACAACGATTTTCAAATCAATTTTGTTTTAATTCTAAAAATCATCATAAAGAGAAAGTGCATAGGTTTCTAGATGTAAAAAACAATTTTACAGAATAAAAAAATTATGTAATAATATCGCTTTTTGCAAGCAAAAATTATAAAATATGTAAAATGAATGTCAAAAAATTGTGAAAATAATTTTCTTGTATTTCGCTAAAATAAAACAAATTGTTCAAAAAAAACTGCAAAATTTGGGACTATTTTTAAGCATTAATAATTAACGTTTTCTTTGTAAATTGCTTATTTCATAGAACTCATTTAAATAAACATAAAGTTCCTTATCAACATTTTGAACATTGTATTAGAAGATAAATTTCCCATAAAATTAAATTTTCATGCGGCAACTTGATATAAAAAGCGTTATTGTATTTTTCAAAACTCAAAGTGTTATTTCGGAGGCCCCAAATTCACATATAGTTTTTTATTAATATACAGCAGCTAAACTGTCTAACTCCAACAGTATTATCATTAAAACCGATAATTTATAGTGTCCAGGTTGGGATGCCAAATATTCTCTTTTATCTTAATGTTAATGTAAAAGCATGTAATCTTAAAATTTTTATTTCTATATGTTAAAAGTGATTTTAATACAAAAAATATCTTAATTAATTTTTTTCTTGAGAATATTCTCGATGTCGCAAAGGTCAATTTGCTCAAGCTTAATTTTTTTATTCTGGACGTAGCAGTTGAAGGCAAAGGTTTTCAAAAATTTGATAGTATATATAAAATAAAACCATGATGGCGATCATTTTAGTTTAATGTCAAATTCTTATTTCTGACATTGATATTTGTGGAGACGTGTTATATTAGGCAACTTAATATAAAAGACCTTAATTTGCAAAAATTATACTGGGGTATTTGGGTACCCCAAATAAAATATCATTTGTTTTAATTTTATAATTTAAAAACTTTTAAGTTAAATATAAAGTGTTAAACATTATTTTTCGATTTTAATTTTTTTTAAAGATATCCATTTAAAAATGGCTGGGGTACCCGTTTCCAGATCCCCAATCGGCGGTTACAAATATTTTTTAAATTTATTGTTTTAAAAAATTAGTCAAAAAGTTTTTTAGCTTGTTAGGTATCTTTAATTAAAACTGATGGGCTACTTAAATGAATTAGAATTTTTTTTATTAGAGTTTCATATTACTGAGCTTAGAATGGTGTACTCACCTAATATTATATTTGAATTTGCAAGCAGTTTGAGAGGTATGGTACTCTTGTCTTTTTTTATTGTATTATAACATTTTTTAATAAGAGTTTGAAAAATATTTTGTCATTATTCCCTTAAAAAAAAATTGTAAACTCACCTTTTCACTCCAACACAAATAATCGAGTTTTAGCTACTTAAATATTGTAATCTTCTTCGCTCTTAATAATTTGTTAAAAATGATAAATGAGTGAGGAGTAAATAATTTTAAAACCAAAACAAATTAAAAGGTTTAATAGTGCGACATTTTACGGATATATGTTAAATTGTAACATTTTTAGGGCTGTTTAAATAATTGACGAAAAACGAAATTTATAATTTGTTAATATTGAAATACTTCAAGAACTACTTTTATAGGTTAGGATGGATATAATAAAAAAAAAGAAATTAGTCTCTAGCCCTAAAGTCTTGCTAAAAGTGTTTGAGGGACATACACGTACCCCTCACTAGTGTGGCCGTCTCTTATACTTTGTACAAAATTTTTAACAATGAAATT
Source organism: Acutogordius australiensis (assembly GCA_030555515.1). Lineage (NCBI taxonomy): Eukaryota > Metazoa > Nematomorpha > Gordioida > Gordea > Gordiidae > Acutogordius > Acutogordius australiensis. The sequence goes on from CM060244.1 coordinate 7,804,672, forward strand.
TCTTATCTAACAAAACGCGTTATCATGATATCTATCAATGGCGCCGAGGCAAATGTCTATATTACCATGATTCATGTGTTTTTATAATCATTTTTTCGCAGGTTAAAATTATGCTAGACATAGCTGGTGTAATTTTTTACGGCAAGTTTGCGGTATACCATGTAATAACCCTTTTTCACCTTTGTTAACAAAAAATATCATAATATTAATTTCACATTATTGCAAGATTTCATTTAATACAGGTTAACAAATCTTAATGTGAGAAACGTGAATTTTATAAAAACATAAAAGAATGCATTCTCATGATGGCCTAATCTCATATATATTTTTTGTTTTTCTTTCTTCCGTCTTTGGCTCCTTAGATCCGTCTATAACGAAAAATGGCCTTTTTTGACCAAATTGACAAATCTAAATATACATAAAAAAATAAAAATCTTTTTTTCATATAAAAATCCCTTGTAACTTATATTTTTAACCAAATAATGGAAAATAAATTTTATTAATATATCAAGCTCTTACATCGGCATATAAATAATACAAAATAGCGTCCAAACTTAAATACTAATATATTATCGGTTTTTTATAAAAATATTATTTGAAGTTTGAATTTAACAGTTTAACTATTGTGAATATGCAAAAATAAAATTTCAATTTCTTTTTGTTTTTAAATCTTTTTTGATTTTTTAACCTTTTTTTCTAAAATTTTCAATGTTTAAAAATGACTAACTAAGTTTGATTAGGAAAAACGGTAAACGGATTTGATATTTCCATAAAAGTCAGGTTTGATCTCTGTAGTTAACTCAAAACTCTCTGTTGACCTGTCTAATTATGCTTAGGACTTTAAAAGCGCGTAAATTATCAATTATATATTAAGCTAGTCGAAGTGGAAGCGCACAGGCAATTAGTGCGCTTGATGAGTAAATAGCGCGTATGGCTATCGAAAGCGGGCTATAATTTAGAAATACATTAATGTATATTAAGAGCCCTTTGAAAAGTTCATGAAAAGCATTAGAAAACGCGTAAAGACATAATTTTGAGCAGGTATTTAAAAACTTACCGTCCCAACCCTGAGTTGTCAAAGGCGCCCAGATGACTCTTAAAAGTAGAGCTGTAAGCGCGTCGCTATGAATATTAATAAATGAATTTTTCTATTTTGAATTAAAAAATATAAATTATGCTTTAACGAAATATTTTAATGTTTAGTTTTGGTAAATTCGGAAAATAAGGATTGAATTTTTTGTTAAGTTTGACTATTATATCGTGATGGGTTGAAACTACAAATTTTTACTTGAGTTAATATACTTTTTTAATTATTTCTAAAGTTTTTGGTGTAGTTTGATAAATTAATTGAAACATAAAATATTAATTATTATGACCAATCTTGATGCCAACAACTTACTAAATACTTATGATGCAACTTGTAGGTAATGCTTTAAGTTAAAATAATTAATTTAGTAATTTGTTGAAAAATTAAAACAACTTAAATACACTTAAGGCAAAAATAAAAAAATTAACATTGTAATACTAAGCCATTAGAATAGACAAAATATAACACTGAAATAATAAAAATCTGAAAAGCGAAACAGGTCAAAATTGGTAAAAGTTTATCCTCGCGAACTTCTAAATAACACAGGTCAACCAATTTCAATGGCACAACAATGAATTTTATGAAAGCATAAAAAAATGTATAAATAGTGGCTTTATCTTATATTTCGTTTTTCTTATTCCCCGGCTTCGGCTCCTTACATCCGTCCATATCGAAAAAATAGCCTTTTTTGACCAAATTGCGAGAATATCAAAAAAAGAAAAAATTTAAGAATCTTTTTTTCATATAAAAGTGCCTTGTAACTAATATTATCTTAAATTTTACATTATATCATTAAGATCTTACATTGGCATTTAGATAATACAAAATATTAAGCGTCCAAAATTAATTACGACACGATATACAATCAGTTTTTAATAAAATTATGATTCGAACTTTGAATAAAACAATTTAGCTGTTGTGAATAGGCAAAAAAATTTCAATTTAGTTTTGTTTTATAGTCTTTTTTGTTTTTTTGTTTTTCCTATAATTTTAAATGTTTATATAGTTGACTTATTAAGTTTATTATGAAAAAACGGTACACGGATTTTAAATCCCTAATGGCATTGATCTTCGTAGTTAACTTATAACTCCAAAAATTTGTTGACCTGTGTAAAATCGAATTATGTATGAGATAAAAGAACCAACATGTATTTAGATTTTAGATAGATCCACGGCACTATTTTAGAAAAAAAAAATGTAAGTGCTTTTTTGAGGCTATACATATTTTAGATATTTACTATTTTTTTGCGCGCTTTAAAATATGGCGCGCATACAATGCCGTTTTTCTATGCCGCCTATGTAAGCAATCAATCATACGTTGCGCTCATGAGAATTTTGTATAATTTGAATAAAGCCATTTCAATGACCTTTTTTAGGCTTTTTATTAAAAAAGCCCACCCTTAAAGGGCCAAAAAATATCAATATATTGCATAAAAAGGGTCTTTAGGCCCTACTTTTATTTTTATTTTTTTAAAGGACTTTGCTGGCTTTATAAAAGCCAAACTCATTTTTTTGTTTTTATCAAAGAAAAATAAAGGGTTTTAGCTTTATTGTTAGATTCTGCTTAAGTTTTGTATCTTTTGATAATTAATTTTTTTAATTTTTCATATAAGGGCTTTTTTATATTTAATATTAAAAAAAATCATTTTCCTCCGTTTTTTTCTTTATATCCTAAGGAAAAAAATGGAGGGACCTATATCACTTTTTAATAATTTAGATTATTTTAAAACTTATAGTTTAAGTTCAAAATTTTGATTTTAATTAAGTTTTTTGCGCGCTTTGAGACAATTTGATAACCCTGCGCTGTTAAACTTAAAAAATGTTTATAGGGCGCCCTAAATGTGAAATGCCACTACACACCTATAAACTTTTTTAAAAGTTCCGTTTTACTAATGCATTGCACCGCCCCCCCCCATCCCCATTGTGACCGATATTTATATGAAATTTATAAACATTTTAACATTTTTTAAAATAAACCTTGTTCTGTGCATGGAGACAAAATATTAATTACCATTAATTTATATATCCCAAAATCTGGCATATTCATTCCGGCCTTTTTCGAGCATTAGCTGGGCAAATAATTTGAACCTTCCAATAAATCTTTATATTATTTGTAAATTGTCAATTTGCTTTAAATATCCTATGGTTAATAAGGGTGGGAAAAAAACGGTATAAAATACCTGATTCATCATCCCATATACCCCCCTATCTTTATTGATTGGGTGGAGTGATTGATAAACAACCATTACCCTGCACAAATATTTGTCGTATGAGATGGTCCAAAAATATATTTTAAGCCGTCCAAAACCAATTCTTTAAAAACTTGATCACCGTGATGTTGAACATTGTTGATTCAATTATAATTATGTATATTGACAAATGAACTAATGCTACTAATTAATACCTTTTAGCTGAATTAAATTAAAAATTTTAATCAAAATCCCTACTATAATCAATTATTTGGATAATTCTAGGTTATATGGATACTATAAAATAGGTAAATTGTAAATATTATAAAACGTTTTATTATTTTTACACTATTTAGTTTTTTGGATTTTGCTAGTAAACATTAGCTTATTGAAAATATTGGAATTTGTATTTTGTAGTAAAACTCATTGTATGATGAAAGTAAATAAATGAAAGAGTAGAAGTATAAAATAGCAAAGAAAAAAAAAACTCGGAGATGATTGCTGAGTATTGCAAAACATACAAGTTTAAATTTCGGACACGAAATATCGTATAGAGTTTGGCCCTAGCCTCACTGTATTGTTTTAAACGTCATAATCATTTAATTTATACTGTCGTAAAATTACATCTATTTTTATTGCTATTACCAATACCCAATCAGATAAACAATATGTTTTTTTTTGAATTTTCTGCCATTACATATTTCGAGTTTGAACGCAGACCCTTTCTTTAAAATTATACAATAATTTTTAATTTTTGGCATAAATTTTATTTAGTCTCAACGCACCCTTCCTTACGTAATATATCGAGAATAGAATGATACTGTGTTTTATGTGTTTACGTGTCGCAAAAAAATATACCTCGTGACTTACATATTTCCCTGTGTCGCCCTTGAATTTTTAGAATATTTCCTCGTTTCTGTTTTTTAGGGACTGCTGCTATTTCGTAAATTATATGAAAGAATTTTTCGCTCCAGGCCACATGCATTTTTTCTATCCATAAATTCTTCCCCTTTTCGTTTATAAAGGTGTCGTGTGTGTTAATTGATTCATTTCAGACCTTGCTTTTATAAGTGAGAATAGCCCCTTAAACGTTTGATAACATCTTTGTCCTATAATTTTTTTAGGTAGCTTCGAAAATCGAAAATTCAAATATTATGATACTTGCTAAGAATAAAATGCAAGGATTATCGAAATAAATGAACTTTTGCTTATAATGGAATGGAATTGTTAGAGTGGCTAAATTCTTTTAAAAATTTTTAATTTTGTTCTTACCGTTAACGGGCAAATTACGCTAATGATTCTTTTATTTTTTATTATTTAGGGGGCCTTAGGTTTTCTGATAGAAATCGACATTATTCATTGTAGCATTTAGTTTAGTATATCGACAATTAAGGTGGTCTTTTATACTTATATATGTTATGTATGAAACAGCTTACTATTTCCCAGATAATTTGATTTCCTCTTTATATCAAACCTTGCCCGAAAAGTTTTAGAATTTGGAAATTTTTATTTGGCACATAAAGTGGCAAAACACCTACTCTTGGCTGCGGCTTTGTTCGTCAAATCCAATTTTTTTAAAATTATAAATAAATTTTGATTTTAATGTATACATGCATCTAACAACGGACGCCAGATTTGAAATTTTCAATGTTAATCACCTAATTTTTCAAATTTTGTTGACTTTCAAATTATCATTGTAATTTTTCATTTGCAAACACGCTCAATATATAATATTTGCTCCAATAAAGACGCGGTTGAAAATATAAATTAAAAATTGGGAAAAAAGATTATAAGGCTAAGTAGACCTTTATATTTGGCCAGCAAAACCGGCATTATTCAATTTTTAACAAAAATAAACATTTGCCAGTTTAGACACTTCCCCTTCCCTTTGTATTTACAACAAACGCAATGTAGGAGAAACATTTCTAAAAAAAATGTTATATATTAATGTAATGGACGACCACCCACGTTATTTTTATGCATTAAAGCGCCCTAAAAATGTCCATCAAAAGCCTATTTTTAGAAAGGGGGGCCGAGGGATTCCAAAATAACAATTTTATTATTCATAACATACGTGGATGGATTGGATATGGAACACAAAAAGGCTATATCTCTACTACTACTACTATATAAAATAAAATAATTTTTTAGAAATATAAATTTTTCAATGTTAAATGGTAAACAACAATGTATATGTTGTATGTATGTAGTGAAAGATTTGTTTTTTAAAAAACATTAAAATTTTTAAAAATCTTGGAGGAGAAGTTTAAGGTTATATTATGCTATGCTTACTATAATACTAATACTATACTAGCTTTACTGCTATTACAATGTAAAGAAGAGCTCAAATATTTTAGGAAGATTATTATAACGTATACGATCTAATACATTTTACATACTTTATGGGAAGCGGAAAAAAACAATATTTTCAGTGTTATTAAAAAGCAATGTGGGGGGGGGGGGCGGGCACAGTCTGGATAAAATCGGAAAAGGAAGAAGATACTATTAATTTTGATAGGATATGGACCATCCATGCTCAAGCAATAGCAAAATAAAAAAATATGAATGAAACACATTACAACATTGAAAATTATAAATTAGAAGAGGGCTACTGGACCTTAAAATTGATAAAAAAAAATATGGATTTTAGCCGTTTTATATTTTATAAATCTTTCATTTTACCCAATTAAATTAACATTTTGGCCCTATACCTTTCAATTTCTTCATCCATTTTTAGTCTATATGTCATGGGCTCAGACAGACTATATACCCGTTCCCTCCCCCGGCTTTTTTACTAGCATAGTAGGTATTGCTTTTATGTCGCCTAACATTGAACATAGCTTGAGAGGGTATGTGAAAATCTGTTGACTCATCTCTATTTTTTTCGTAACAATATTTCTATACATCATTTGACGACTGTAGGATGTAATATAAAACATATCATAGGGGCAGCCAAAATTTTTCCAGAAAAAAATGTAATACTTATTGTATAAGCTCTCCCATACAAAACGGATGTGTTGTATTAGTGAAGATATTGTAAACAAATAGCCAGACGCCCCTTTCTCTGGCCTTACCTTAACTAGCTCAATTCTATCGTCTAAAAATTATTATTTTGTTATTATAATATTTGTTTATTATAAAACTATGTATGCATAATATAATGTTTACTTCCGGCTGGGTTAGATACAATGTTAATTTAATATTATAAAACGGGCGCGGTCATAGCTAATAAATTTTTTTTTTCTAAAATGTCCACGTTTTTTAAAAAAAATTTTCAATATCATACCCAAAATAACTTTAAACGCCCCCCCCTCAATAGATTTTGCCACCTTCTATCTGATTTCATTGGAAGAAATCATATACTTGAAATATATATACATTGTTTACCCAATCCATCATCCAAATATAAAACAACTTAGTTTTCTTTATTTTAACCAGGTGGCCGGCCAGCCAAATTCCACCACGTGTTATTATTTTGTAAACAAAATGTGTTAGCTAGGAGAGTAACTAAATAGTAAGTGTAGTGATATATGGCAACTTAACACCTAAAATGCCTTTATTTACCCTTTACCTTTAAAAAAATCAAAAAAAATATAAATTTCTTCTTCTTTTTTAATACAAAATTAATATCATTTTACTAATCTTATCCAAATTTTATTATGATATTTATGATTAATTCCATTTAAAACACTTTTGCTGGATAGTAAAATTTAATTTGTTTGGGGCAACAACGAATTCAATAATGTTAAGATGTTATTTTTTTAATTCCAGGAAGGGCTGCTGGCTGGTTCTCTTCCCTTTGATGAAATAATGATGACCCACTCAGGATTTTACACGAAATATATCATATATCATTGATATTATTTATTTTTTTTCTCTCTTAGCCCATTTTTTTTGCTAACTGGGCCCTTTTATAAATAAAATGCTTTTATTTTTATGTTGTTTATAGTTGTTGTTGCTTATATGCCCCTGAAAAATCTTATTTTTTTTCTTCTTCCGTATCCATATTTATTTTAGAATTTTTTTTTCTGGGCCCCCAAATGTGAGATAATGAACCTTATCTGACCTAATTTTTTTTTAAATTCAAGATATTTTTTATTTTTGTTATTTCTATTTTAAATTTGATGTAAACTCTCAATCTCAATATAAATTTTAAAATTTTACTTAATATAATTGATATTTCATTTGATACTATTAGCCGTTTCCTTATAAGGTCAAAATATTAAAATTACCTCAACCATTATTCCTTTTTTAGTTCGCCATCTTATTGGGAATATACCACACAACAATAACTTATGATTGGACACCGTTCCAAGGAAAGTTTATAATCCAAAAAACCTCTTCGAGACATTTTAGGTTTTAGCTGCGTCGTAACGTAGCGTATCTAGATGTCTTGTTACACAAAAATATTTCTAATACTGCCACGTTACGATACCGCTAAACTTATGTAACCATCCATCCATCTAAGCCACCCAATGCTCTCATTCCCGTGGAATCTTTTGTTTCAAGGATATATGGAAAACGACCAAGTAAATCTTTATAAATAAACCTTGCTTTTATATTTAGTTCACTAATCCAGCCGCCATGGATTTATAAGGCTATGAAACTACACTCGGAACTTGCAAAAGCAATCATGGCCATTTTTGTAAAATCAGCCATATTATGAGGATGCCTGCTAAATGGATGATAGATAAATAATTTCGCCAAATCTATGCCTATACACTTGGTTACAACAAGGTTAACCTAGCTTAGGGAGGATTCAAGGGTAATTAATGAGCCTACAGAGGCTCATTAAACTTTAGATATAAAAACCGGACTGAAGAAAGGTAGATCAGCTTAGTTTCGAGATTTATAATTAATATGTTAAAAAAATTTGAATTTAATTCGATCGGGTGGCGTTGCAAAAAAGGGTAAAGAAATTTTCTATTCTATACACATTTGATGTTTCTATAATAAATGGGACCAATGTTCATATTTCAAATTTATTGAAAAAGTTAAATCTTATTTTTTATTAATTTTTGCAATTATTTTATTAACAGACTTGATTAGAGAAAAATGGCGTTCAAACCATATTTTTACGCCATCTTGTAATTCATTTTCAATGCTCGGCTTTTCACTTCCGGTTACGATATTTTCGAGTTTTCTACAAAAATATTTTTAACTCATAATTTGATCTTGTCTAATATAATTTAAAAAAAAACATCCGGTGAGAGTTATATTTTGCGTGGGTGGCAGTCGGCCTTATGTAAATATTGTTATTATATCATAAATTAGAAAAAATTTCAATGTTAAAAATAGAATTATTCGCCCTATACAATGTATCTATCATATGTGCACTAAAAAACTGAAGCTAAATAATTAAGGGGTCCATTATCTATTAATATACGTTTGATAAAAAACCATGTAATTAAGTTTATATAATCATTATTTCGTGAAACAAAATTCCTTGTCAATATCAATAATTTTTATAGCTATAGATGACTCAAGAAAGGCAAAGTCAATTAGATTTAGTTAAGCTACTAAAGCATAATCAAATTTAAATTTTATAAATTCATAGTTACAGTTAAACAAATTAAGCTTAGTTGAAACATTTTAATGTTTCTATTAAGTTACATGTTAAATAAAACATTTTGGGCTAGCCCTTATTTTGCCCTTTCCTGAATTGAAGTGAAATATTTAAATAAAAGGAAGTTATGGTTACCCTTACTGTCAATTTTAAAAGTGGGCCCGGGCCGAATATTAACAGACATATTTGTGAGAGATTGGTGAGCTTACTTATCCTATTCTCGATTTTTATAAGGGAAGAGTGTGAGCTACTAATAGTGTTGTTTAGACAATATTTACCTCTACATAAAATCCATCCTTAATCCTTTGCTTTGAAAGCATCCTTCTCACAAAGATAGTTAGTTATTTAGTTAAAATCATTAATTTTAAATTTACATAAATATCAGGGCCTCATTGAGGAATATATTAAAGGGTGGACTCAAAGATTCGATATTTATTTGTTTGCAGAAAATTTGTGCATTTTATTCGAAACTATTTCGAACCTTTTACATTTAAGCTTGTTCTTTACTAAAAGGTTTTCTAGGGATGGGCCCATTTTAAGCCTTAAGGTACGTATTCAAAGTTGTTTAAGGGGTCCTCAGGTCGGACGACTGTGATCGCATGTAAACCTCAAGTTAAGTAACGTTGAGCCTGGTTAGTAATTAAAGGAGGCCGCTAACATATCCCAAAACCGTCCATTTTTCTCGATGAGCCTAGGTCACCGGTGCCTATTAAATCCCATTTAACTCAGGGCCTGCTGTAAAGTTAATGTCATGGAAACTTAAGGTGTCATGAAAACTTAATGTTAAATATTGATTAATGGCTTTTACTACTGGAATTTCTTATTTAATTAAATTGTGACCTTCCAGTGCAATTACAAGAAAGATCATTATTAAATGTAATTTTTATTATTATTATTTTTTTCTGTTTTGATTATATATATCTAAAAATTCATAATTAATTAATTCTTTTGTTATTCATATAAAATCTGTGTGATTTGTTTGTGAAATAAATTAAATTAGAGTTAATAAAGTTACAACTAAAAAAGTTAAACATAGTCAATATGCCTTTCCCTAATAGGAAAAAAGGTCTTAAGGAAACTCCTTTAGCACAGGGATGGGTTTCGTAAACATTCCCTAATGCCTTATGGTGATCTTAAGGCAACAATTAAGATTTAAAACTAAAAGAATCATTAACACAAACTCTACATAATTCATTGCGCGGCATTCTCATCTTTATCGAAGAATTAACATTCATGAATCAACCTGAAAAATAATTTAGTAGTTTTGAAACGAAATGCTCAAATTTAATAGGCTATTATTAGGACAAATAATTAAAAATATACATATTTAAAGAATTACTTTAATAAAGTAAAGCTGAATAACAGATATTTTGACTTTCTATAAAGCGTTTTTCTTATCTCATCTGTAACCAAAAATCGTCTGCTTTTTATAAAAAATGGCAGGTATATCAAAAGAAGTTAAGGGCATAGTCGTTATTATGAATCAGTTTTTACCGGAGGAATTGAAAACTGAATTAATTCAAAGGGAGCTAAAAACTAAAGGTAAACTTATATAATTTATATTAGGAATTTTATAAACATGGTAGCCTTAAAACATATGTAATGTTGCTTTTGTTAACCTTAAAGCCTGTTAAATGATTTGTAAATGTTTCAAAATAATTTCAACATATTTTTCAAATATTCTTAGTATCAAGCGCAACGATATTTAAATCTTGTTTGTTTCCAACTGCAAAATTAAATTTCTTAATTTATGACATTTACGAAACGGTTACAAAAGACAACACCAAGACAGAAACGCTGAGCTGGAACGAAACATTTATAAAAAAGTTTTAAAGAAAATATGTATGTAAATAGTGTTGAAAAATTTCTTGAAATACAAAGAAATCCCTACCTTATATTGATCCATCCAATAATTATGTTACAAGAAACCCTAATTTTTCAAAATTTGCAAGAAAGGTCAAATCTTAACCATTTAATTTAAACTTAATTTTCGGTACAGGTGAAAGAGAAAAATTTGTTTATACTAAATAATATCAAAAAAACCGCTAAAAACTTGATATGGAATTTAAGTATGCCTATTTTTAAGCATACATTTTATTTTGGGTGAGGAGCATTAAATTAATATTTGTTGAGTTAACCAATCATTTACAATAATTTATTTATAGTAACTGCAAAAGTTCCATATTAATATATAAAGGCAATATAAAATATTAGAAGATATAAGTGACATTACAATTTGTATGCACATTCATTCTACCTTAAAAAGCGTAAATATTTTACCAAAAACATATTCACTTCACTAATAATTAAAATATTTTGATATTTAAAGGTTTGAAACTTAAATAATATTCCTTATTCATATCTTTATTTGAAAAAAGCTGAAGTAAGATCCACCTTTTACCATCGCGGGTGAATTTAACACAGATCAACAAATTTTTGAGTTATGTATGATCTAACTAGAGAGATTAAACCGGTCTTTGTATTTTCAAATCCATTTACCGTTTTTTTAATCAAACCTAGTAAGTCATCAAAAAATAAAAAGGATTCTAAAACAAAAATTACATGATTTTTTTTGCCACAACAGCTAAATAAACTGTTAATAAACTTTAAATAATATTTTTATTATAAACAGATAACTGTGTCATATTTAAGTTTGGATGCGAAATATTAGTATTATCTAAATGCTAATGTAAGAACTTGGTATTAAAATTTTTTTTGTCATTTTTTGAGATGATAATATAAGTTTTAAGTGACTTTTATATAAAAATATTCTTAAATTTTTTATTTTATGCTTATCTCGTTTCAATTTAATTAAGGCAATTTTCGATATGGACAGATCTAAGGAGCTACGGAAGAAACTACGAAAAACGGAAAATAGATAAGCCCATCATGAGGATGCAGGCTTTTATGTTTTTATATAATTATTTTCTCTGACATTGATATTTGTTGACCTGTGCAATAAAGTACACAAATATGGGTTTCTCTAAAATATAAATAAATAAGTTTTTGGGCACAACACCTTTTATATGAAATGAGGTATATTAATGTTTGTATTTTATTTTGAAAAAGTAATCTTATAAATTTCAGGTTTATGGGAAAAGATATTCAAATTTTGATGGCCACAACTTATAGGGAAGCTGTTGAAATCATTATGGGCTGCATATTTCAAGTATCAAATTTTAATTCTTTAATCAATTTAGAAAAACGAAAATAACAGCCGGACAGTGGAATTAGTGAATGATACGTTGACAGCGGCAATTTTTGACGACGACATAAAAATCAAGAGTCTTTCAATGCTAGGAATAGGTCACCAAGGTATAATTGCAATAAGAAAATTGGGTAAGAAGCCCAAAAGTGGTTTCAATAAAATTATATTTTTTATATGTAAAAGTTTTTAATAGATCCGGTGGTGCCAATTTAAATTCTGTTAGTTTAACAATTTTTTAAAAAGTTTGACAATATATTTTTTTTTGTCTAATTAGAGCCATTTTATGTATTTCGTCTAATTTCGTTAATTCTTAACCTCAGCGCAAAGAACCCCTTATTTGGGATAAACTTAAAAATTATCTAAGTTTGTTTTAGAAAAAATTTCTTTTGTGTAAGTTATTTTTTACATTCTCTCTCATGTGTTTCAAAAAGTGGCTAAACTGATTTATGTCAATTTTTAATAATTTTTTTTTATTAAAATTTACAAAAATCCAAAAACACTAACTTACATCTTAAAATTTATAATTTTTTGAGCGAAAAAAAATTAAAATGCATTCAAAAAGTGATAACGGCAATATGACCATATAACGACAAAACAAATGAATAACACAGGTCAACAAATATCAATGTCAGAAACGTGAATTTTATGAAAACATAAAAGAATGCATCCCCCATGATCCCATATATATTTTTCGTTTTTATTAGTTCGTCTTTGGCTTCCGTCTATAACGAAAAATGGCCTTTTTTGACCAAATTGACAGATCTAAATATATCCTAAAATGAAAAAATTTAAAAATCTTTTTTGCATATAAAAATCCCTTGTAACTTATATTTTTAATCACAAATAATGAAAAATTAATTTTATAAATAAATTAAGCTCTCATATCGGCATTTAGATAATATAAAGTATTTCGCGTCCTTTAAATACGACACGATATATTATCGGTTTTAAATGAATATATTATTTGAAGTTTGAAATTAACAGTTTAAATATAGTGAATATGTAAAATAAAATTTTAATTAATTCTTGTTTTTAAATTTTCTTTGGTTTTTTTAACTTTTTTTCTAAAATTTTTAATGTTTATAACGGACTAACTAAGTTTGGTTAGGAAAAACGGTAAACAAATTTGATATTCCATACTTATAATTCTCAAATAATGGTTTACCTGTGTAATAGGACTTAAAATTATTAAAAGTGTTACAACCTTGTTGTATAATATTTTAATTTCGATATGTGTAAGTGATCAACATTGAAATTCAAAAACGAAGTTTGTTTTTACAAATCTTGAATTTTATGTATTAATTTTGATTTTAGAGGGTCAATTATTATACGATGGGTTAGGCAATATACAAACTATTGCTAATGCTACAATACAAGGATTAACCGATTGTTGTTTAGAAAATCGAGTCGCAACCTACATCCATGAATTTTTTAATGGGAAACAGAACAACCAAAAAGACAAATTAGTTGAAGATCAAAATCTTTAAATTCAGAATCATTTAGTATTTAATTTAAAAAATGAAATAGTCGTAAATTTGCTAATTTTTATATGAATCCTAAATTTGCCCTGATAATAAATAAATTTATGGTGTCATTGAACGGTCAGACAAAATATTTTTAAACCATGTTTATTGTACAGAGAGCTGAGAAAAAGCTCAATTTTGGGTTAAACTCATTTTTTTGTTTTAAAAACAGTAAAGCGTTATTAGCCTAAAAAAAATATTTGAGATAGGTCAGATTAAATTTTGTCTCCTGTCATAATACTTTATTAAATTATTATGTAACAAAAATGGCAGCTCGAAAATAAGCTTCTTTCCAGCTCTGTTTTATTAATTATATTCAAGTAAAAAATATAAAAAAGGATTTTGCATGTTTGACAAAAATAGGAATCTCAAAAAGTAGAATTGTCGTTTAATATTTTAAATGCTAACGCTTCGGTTTCAAGTAGCGAACGTTGAGTGTCCATTCCTTCTTCTATCACAGACTTTTTCTTTCTAAAACAATGTAGGAAATTGAATGTCAGAATTAAAATTAAAAATAATATTTATTATGATTCCTACAGCTTTGGACATATTTAATTTTAAATTTAATGTGTATTTCCTCTATAAAATATAAGTGCGTAAAGAGTTATTTAATTATTTTTATTTAAAGTTAGGTTTGTTTAATTTGTTTCATTTTAAAATATGGTAGGCCAATGAAATAAAAATAATTAAAAAAAGATTCTAAATTTACCCATTAAAATACGAATTTGTCCAGGTTTAAAATCTAGAAATAAAAAAAAACCTTATAATAAAAAAAATTTAAACCCTTTAATCCCTTTATCACTATGTTTCAACCCGTTTTTCTTTGTTTTAGAGTCTTTTTTTGTCATGGGCGAAAAACTTTCACTATTTTTTGGTGGCAAGAGTTGAGAATTATCACTAATTTCATGAATATTTTCATTATTAAGATCATTGTTATCGTTTTTGTAAATTTTGTCGGGGTCAGGAAGGCAATCTACTATGTCAGCCAGGATTGGGTCTTCTTCCAAAATTTCGGCATATTCAACCGTCGCCGATGTAGGTTCCTTACCATCAGAATTGCTTTGGGAGTCATAATCACTTTCGTTACCCATTTGATCCGTTAAATTATCGTTAATATTTCCATTGATAACATGGTCGCTAATAGTAGCTTTTGAATGTTTGTTAGCTAGTTTCTTACGAGCCTCGCGTTCCTTCAATCGTTTTTCCTGCCAAAAAACCATAATTGGTGAGTAATAAATTTAATTGTAACATATCATCAGAGCTGGGGAAAGGTGTCCCTTTTTAGGGCTAAACTCATTTTTTATCCGTAAAAATAAAGGAAAAAAGAGGGGGTTTTAACTTTAGGCGAAAAAGTAATTTTAAAATTTTAGATTTTATTTGCTCAGGTTTTATATTTCCTAAACCTTTTTATAATTTTCATTAACAACAAAACAATGCCTTTAGCCAAAAAAACTTTTCCCGGTCTCCACATAACCTTCAAGGGTTAAAAGAGGCAGCGCTAAATTCGAAGCCCTACGAATCGGATATTGAGTTTAAAAAAAAATTGTATGGAGCAGAGAGAATTAATTTAAAAATCCGGCTATTTGTTTCAAATTTTTTTTATGTAAAAATTAATAATTAACAAATAATCATTGATAAATTCGGGGGATCGAATGAAAAGTGTCTGAAAAATTTATTTCTATAAAAAACACTTTTTTGAGTTTAAGTTTAAATTTAATTATTTAAAAAACTCAAATGTCTTTGGTATATTACCATAAATTTAAAAAAGTTTATGTGAAAAATCATTAAAATACATTTATAAATAAATATATATAAAAAAAATTTCTGTGTAAATTTGGATTTTTGATAAAACAAAACAACTTTGATAATGTCTTATACAATTTTTTTTTGCTTATATAATTTTTTTGGTTCACTGATACTGATTAATGCGAAATACATTTTTTATATTTTTGTATTGGCACTTAATAAAAGGGCAAAATAACCCCAAATATAAAATTTTTATATGCAAAGGAAATATTATTTAAGATTAATAATTAGTAATTGAATATAAATGTTTAAATCAATCCTTAAAATGATAAAACTTAATTTAGAAAACTATAAAAAGCTATTGAATGCACTTTCTTAATACGTAAAGATATAACATAAAGGCACATTTATCCAAAAACTGCCAATATTGTTCATTAGCATTAAAGCACTTTTTCTAAAACAAAAGTTTAAAAAATATGATATTTTATATTTTTTTAAACTGTTGAAAAAAAATGATTTTCAGTTGTGATATTATTTTTCAATATAACTATTTACATTTATATTTATAAATTTTAATATATATATGATATTAAGAAATAAATAATTTAGGAAATTAACCTTGTGTCTGGCTTTAATCTTTTCACGATAGGCTTTTTTATCGATAATATCTTGCTCTCTCAGCCGTTTTTTAGCTTGTTCAATATCGTAAGTTTCATAAACCTCATCGCTACATAATATTAATTCATATAAAATAAAATGTTTTCAAATATAAAAATCGAGAGAATTTTGAAATATAATTGTGCTCCAAAAAAGTTTAAATGAACGCTAGAATGGTTTAATTAAATTTGATATTTAAATTTATATACATCTGTCGTGTGGTATAAAAAAACTGAATTAATTTAATCCTGCCTATCATCTTTTAGAAGTAGGTATTAATTGAGCTTTCTAATTGTTTGGTATTTTCGAAAGCAAAAGCTTACATTTAATAGCAGTAAGAGAGAGCTTAAAAATACTAATTACTTAAAAAAATTGTAAAGGTGAGATGAGAAAACAATCAAAAAAATGTTATAAGAACCCAAATTAATAGAGTCTAATAACCCTTAGCTATTAATTTTAATGGCATCAATGAAATAATAAAAAAGAATAAAAACATAAAATAAAAGACAACTGTTAATACAGTTTGGGCTAATTCTACATATTAGTGGAATTAAGGGTAAATAAAGGCCATTAACTGGTAGTTAAAAATAAAAATATAAAAAAAAATTAAAACTTACTCTTGAGTGTTAACAATTGACTTTTCAGCCCCTATTCCATTTGTTTGTCCAATCGATATGTTCGTTTTGGAATCACTATCATTCTCAATATCATCTTCAAAGGTGATCCGCGTATTAAGTTGAATATTTCGAGCTTTAGCCATTTTCGCAAGTTTTTTAGCCTCGGTAATTCGACTACTTTTAACAGGCTTTCTATTGGCAACGGGTAAAGAATTGTTGGTTAATAAATTTGAATTTGATGATCGTTGAATTTTATCGGGTTTTACACGATTTTCTAGAAGCGTTTCTTCAATTGGCTTTGGTTTAAGCGTGAAAATGGAAGAGTCTTCAGGGAGTGATTGACTAGAATTGCCTAATTTTTTGGTGTTTTTAACATTCATTTGATTAACTTCTTGCTGCATAATGTCATTTTCAATAGGTTTGGTTATATTAGATTGCCCATATTTTGGTCCCGTATTAATATTATTTAGGGTGTCTTTATCTATGTCCAAAATCTTATTATCCAAATTATAATTGTCTTCATTTAAACAGAACTTGGTTCTATTACCATCATTATCAGTTATGTTAACGGGGTCTTTATTGACAGTTGAAGATTTAAAAGTGCTTAAACCCTTCTTTTGTAGAAATCTTATACGAGGTGGTATGGCCAAGCCTAATGAGCTGTAAAAATTTCGATAAAACTATATTGATAGAGTATATAAAACTTTGTAAAATAAAAAAACACGTTGCGAGTTTTTCATAAAATCAAATTTGGTAAAATCAAAACAAAAGAAAATTGCAAAATTTTCAGCTGAAAAAAAAAATAAATAACGGGGTGTATGAACCCATATAAAAATGTAGTTTCAAATTAAGTTAATGAGATTATAATTGTAAAATATTATTTAAGTATGTAAACAACAAGTGAACTATAATCCAACATATGGAGTACTTTTATAAGATACAATTTAAAAAGGCATATCAAAACAAAAAAAAATTACTGGGCATATTTATCTGTGTCGATTTTTGTAATATCAAAAAGCTTTTTATCTTTCATCAAGAATATAGCACGGAGGTATGAGATGAAGCACTAAATTTTAAGAAAAGTTTATTTAGGCATAGACAATTAACAGAATAATCATAATCATAACAGAATCAACAAAATTCAACTTTCGATCGGCAGAATTATACAATGAGAAAATTTTAGTGTGCCCCAAAATTAAATTTTTACCCTCCTAAATCTCCATCTTATCTTACTTACATAAACAAACTTTTTAAAAATTTGCTATAATTTTCAACTTTTTTTTCTGATTGAGTCAATTGTTAAATTGTATTTAAAAATTTGTAGTAAACTTGTATTTAAAAATTTGTTGGTCAAATTATTTAGGACAAATTATAATCTATTTTTTCACAATTCGATAGTTTTCCTTGTAAATTGTGAACAAAATGCTTTTTAAAATAAAGTTTTGTGCATAACAATAAATGTTACAATCTTATTGTATTAAAGATTTAACGACGCCCTTCCCAAAAATCTAAAGTTCAATTATTTATATTTTTATTTTGTGTAATTTTATTTCGTTTGTGTAGAATACAACAAAATGTGAACTTTTTGAGCCCGCTGTTTAAGATTCATATCTCGGGCACATTCAGATTCAACTTTTCCCTGGATGGAAAGTAAGCGTTGTGGGTTGATGTTGGTCCTTTTGATGGGTATATGCTTAGCTTCTAAATACTTGAGAAAAGTAGGCTCTTCGGAGGGCATGAGGAATATTAGTGATTTTCCGTCTTTGTGATACCTGGAAATAGGATAGACTATTAAAAGGGTAATTTAAAATAGATTTTTTGAGTGCGGTTGGGCCAAAAAAAAGGATTTAAAAGATTAATTAAAATTCTTCTCCAATAACACCCTAAAAATGTTGTATTAACAAATTCAACTTTTTTCCCCTAAATACTTAATTGCCAAAAAGAGGTTTTTAAATATATTATGAAACAACAAGTTATTTTTAAAACACGTTAAGTGAAACTTGACAATTACCCAAATTTTATGGTAATTATGTAAATGGAAGCTACAATTTCTAAAGTTGCCCTAAAATTTAAGTCTAGAAGCCATAAATAAAATTTTTAATTATACAGAATAATTACATTATAAAAAGGCTATTATTAATAAATTAGCTTTTAAATTAATTTTAGTAAATAATTTTTTAAATACTCTATATAAATAAAGAATTAACTTATTATTTTGGCTAGGTAAAAAATAACCATTATCTACTTTTTACTTGTTACTATTGTATATATTAAATAAAAATTAAACACTTATTAAATTTATTTATAAATCCTAATTTGGCCAATATAATAATAGTAAAGCTATTTTTAAAATCCAACTTACTGTTTGACGAGACAAACATATCACAAAAGCGTAAAATACATACCGGGCAGTTCTTCCAACTCTATGGATGTAGGTGTTAACGTCTTCCGGGCAATCCATTTGCACGACCCAATGAACTTCGGGAAAATCTAAAACATGAATTCATATTCTAAAATTAGTTTCACGAATTAATTAATGTTAAAATCGAAATATAAAAAAATGTAATAAAACAAGAAAATAGAATTTTGAATGGTCGGTTGTCAAAGGAGAAAATAAATAAATAATTCGTTGAAGACAATTTTGAAATCTGAATTTAATTAGGGTTAACGAAGGAGAGTAATAAAAAAGGGAAAATATAATTATTAATAAGGTCGTATTCAAAATATAATATAAGATACATAGAGATAAAAATTAAATTAAAATATCTGAAAAAAACTCAATATTGTAGCTATTTTGATGTAAATAAACTTTAAACGCTTCAAAAACCCACAATCAATTTTGGCAACCTATAGAACTATTATTTTTCATATAATCTTCCAATTATTTTTACAGGCCGGGCATGTTCAAGGTCAAATTCTTTCCCTGATAAAATCGGTCAGCTGTTTTTAAATGAAAAGGGCCCATCAGCTGATTTTATATATACCTAAGCCACGGGCGGCAATATCTGTCGCGATGAGACAGGAGGCGCTGTCTTTACGCGAGAATTGTTCGTATGAAGCAACGCGTTTGATTTGGTTCATAGTTCCGTGCAGGGCAAGAACGCTCATACCCGGTTTAAGGCGGCAAAGGAGGCTGTATACGTATTTAACCTAAAATATGGTGTTGAAATATTTCGATATAGGGCATGTAAACAGTCAAATTGTATAATATTTTTTTATTCTATATTTACGAAAATTAACCAACTCAGTCGAAAAGAAATGTGAAATTCTACTTTAATAAACAATATATTGATGATGATTTTATTTAAGAGCCGTTAGTTTTTAGGAAAAATTCTAAAGAGTTTTTTGGACCACATCTGATTTACATGGGAAACAAAATTCGCTTACCGTTTAAAAAAAAACAAAAATACATTTTGAAAGTGCCCCCATAAAAAAATTTAAATTTAAAAATATTTTAACTTAAGCCAAGAGGACTGAGCCGGTTTAATGTGTTTATTATTTCCCAATTTTGTATCGTTGACTAAAAATTTACAATTAACACCATTCGTTACCCTAGCTTATCGATTATAGGCAAAATTTAGACCCATTATTTTTTTCATCTAGCAAAATAAACTGGGCTACAGGCGAGGAATCGACAAAATCGTTTAACTGATAGAACAAGGCAGATATACTTTGGATTAAATAAGGCGAGGGCTAATTTTTATCATATTTGAAAAACTTTAAAAAAAAACGATGAATAAAATATAAATTTTGACAAAATATTTTAGTATGAAAATGCATAATTAAACAACATAACAAAACCAATTAATTAAAATCTATAATTTTTAACTAAAAGAGCATTTAAACAAACTAAAATATCATGTAATAAAATGTTTCTAAGTTAACCTAAGTAAAAAAAATATACATCTAAAATCTTAAAAATAACTTGCTTGCAACTCGTTAAGAATATTAGGATTTTTTGTTTAAGGTGAGTTTTTATGAACGAATAAAGGTAGGAAAGTTTTTCGTGAAGTTCGCAAACCAGGTAGGTCTATAAATTATCAAATTATAATATAATAGTTAAAAATTCAATCTTGTATATGAGAACGTTATTAAAATATAATCCCGATTTAAATTCAAAAATTCCCTATGCCTTCAGGGCCGTACACAAATTTGTCGAAAAGCTTTCACACCAAATAAAATTTTTTGTTTTGTTTTTCTTTTTAAATAAAAGAAAGC
Organism: Acutogordius australiensis; assembly: GCA_030555515.1. Taxonomy (NCBI): domain Eukaryota; kingdom Metazoa; phylum Nematomorpha; class Gordioida; order Gordea; family Gordiidae; genus Acutogordius; species Acutogordius australiensis. The sequence continues at coordinate 7,825,483 of CM060244.1, forward strand.
TTGAATAATCAATTTGCCATTTAGACTCGAGTGCTCTTACCCAATATAAATTAAAGTATCGAATTTAATCTAATTAATTTTAACGTAAAAATAATTTGGTGAAAAAAACAATCAATTTTTTTTAGTATAAAATTATTCTAACGAGAAAAAAGTAAAAATTATTTTTTTTTGTTGGATTAATTTAGATTTTATACTTAAAATTACAAATTAATTGTATTTAAATTATTAACTAAATATAATATGTATTAAATATAAAATAAATTTTCAGTATATGATCAATTTTAAAAGGTTTTTTTGACTCTTCGTATCTGTATGTACTACTGATGGTTGTTACTTGAAATAATTGAGATGGTGTGCTCTCACTAGAATCTTCGTTGGTCGAAATATAGATGGGTTGTTTGAGGCTCAACCTTGCTAAATCTTGAACTGACCTGTAAAGAATAGTTAGGAATTATAGATTAGGCAAAATATTAAGAAAATATTATTAATTTACCTAATCTAACTAACTAGATAATGATATGAAACACCAAAGCATGGTTTGTGTACTGAGTTAAAACTTTATAAAAAAATAAAGTTCTCTTCCACAATTTATATTAATTATTAATTTGTTATAATTTTCCTACTACTTCTTAAATTTTTTCTGCCACTTAATTTACAAATTTTTAATAAATATTTTAATTAAAATCCTAAACTTAACAAAATTCCTCAATATTCCATTTTTGGCTACATCTAAAGAGTTGTAAATAATTTTATTCAACTTTCAGCTGATCACAACTGAGTTTTAAGTTTAAAATAGTTAATCCGCTAAAAACTATAAGTCATTTAATAGCTAAGTTTAGATGACAAAAACACAACATTTAATCAAAAGCCATTAATTATAGTTATCAAAATGAAAGCAAAAATAAAAACTTGGTTTGAGTGGCAGAATACAACAAGGATTGCCTTTCTTTGGGTATGGATTCAATAATTGCATTGATTGTATGTTGAAACCCTAAATCTAAAATTCGATCAGCCTCATCTAAAACTATATAAAAATATGAGAGATATTGTATATTTGTTTATGTGAGGGATTCAGCAAAAACTATCAAAAAATTAATTAAAAAGTGAAATTCACTTAATTATTACAAATTGCTTCTAATGCTTGACAACAATTTTTTATTTACAAAATGAAATAATTTTTTTCTTATAAAATCATGGTTTTGTTAAATTAACATAGATTTGCAAAATAATTTTTTGTTGCTTTTGGGTGGCAATAACTTCTGAGCTCTCATTTTATCAATATTTTTATATTAATTAGGAATGGTATATGTAATAAAAGCTCAATAAAATCGAATGTAGCAATAAAATCATAATTAGTAACTATAGCTAACAATTTAACATTTTACAACTAACTGCTGGTTAAATAAAAATTTAATTTAAACAAAATAGCATAAATGATCTCTAGTTAATTTGCACAATTCTGACAAATCCTTAGTAAAGGCAGAAAGCACAATGTAGTTTGAAATGACTTCAAAAAGAGTTAACCATTTTGTTCTAGTTTAATTTAAAAAGAGGCATTAATAAATTTGACAAGCTTAAAGAGATACAAACAAAATTTTTTAGGTATACTTATATGAAAAAAAAAAGATTTAAATAGCCCAAAAGTGCACGCATTAATAGAAAATATAAACCTAAAATTTTGAGATTATCACAAGCAAAAAATGAGGTCTGCTCCAAGTGCTGTAGCAATCGACCAGGAGTAGCCACCAATATATTTGTTTGGTAAATCTTTTGCTTCTCAAAGTGCAAATCCTAAAATTATATAAAAATTTGTATAAAGATAATAAAATAATATTAAAAAATATTAAAATGAATTAAATAAGAACATCTATAATTTATCATTAAATGTTTGAACTTAAAAAAATAACCTTTCCACCAATGACAATTCCTGCTGAAAAATCATGATTTTTACCAATTTTCTTTAAAACTTCAAAAGTTTGATAGGCAAGCTCTCTAGTTGGGCTTATTATAAGAGCTCCTAGCCCATCTAAGTTTGTCCAGCTAGCTCTATATAAATTTTCTAAGACCTATAAAATATAAATTAATTTATTTAACTGGAATCAGAAATGCAAGAGTTTTTCCAGAACCAGTTTTGGCTGAACCCAAAATATCCAAACCTTTCAATCCTAATAATATTGATTCTTTTTGAATTTCAGTGGGAGTAACATATCCAAACTCTTTTAAGGCTATAAAAAATGTAAAAAGGCCATATAAATTTTATAAATTAATGGCAAAAAATGTAAATTATTATAAAAATATAATAAGAGCTATTAGTAAATTATGTGCTTAATTCATTTGAATTTAGGATTATAAAACCTGATAAAGTTTTACGTGACAAAGGATACTTGCTAAAGGTGTCTATATTTTCAACTTCAGATAAAGTTGTTAATGTTTGATTAATGATTTGAATTTCTTTATCATCTACCTCCCATTTCTTGGGCTTCTTCCTAAATTTGGACATTTAAATTATCATATGACAAATTCGATTAAATTTAAATTGCCATTTTTTCAATGTTTTAATTTTTTCGATAATTCAATTTTTTTGACAAACGATTCTTATGGTAACTAATTATTATTTAAAATTTTACAGCCTCAAAACGATTACATTGAACGATTTCAAAAAGAACATGGCAAAAGACTTGACTTTGACGAGAGGAAAAGGAAAAGAGAAGCTCGGGTGGGTCATGAAAAGGCTGCCAAAGCTAAAAAATTGAGAGGAATTAGAGCAAAGTTTTACAATAAAAAATTGCACGCAGAAAAGATTGCACTTCAGAAAACAATCAAATCACATCAAATGAAACAAAATAAATCTAAATCCAAAAATGAAGCACACACTCCTAAAGGTGCTCTCCCTCCTTATTTATTAGACAGGGATGCCTTTAACCAGAATACTTCCAAAATATTGTCAAATATGATCAAACAAAAAAGGAAAGAAAAAGCTGTAATATACTGTTTTTAATATTATTTAGGGTAAATGGGATGTGCATTTGCCTAAAGTGAAGGGACTTTCAGAAAAAGAAGTTTTTAAAGTTATTAAAACAGGAAAATCAAAAAGTAAATTTATGTTAAGTTATATTCATCATTAGAAAAGGCTTGGAAAAGAATGGTCACAAAGGTTTGCTATGTTGGTGAAAATTTTACAAGGAAACCTCCTAAATTTGAAAGATTTATTAGGCCAATGGTAAATTCTTTTTTTTGTTTAAAATTAATTTTTCTATTTTTAACATAATATTTATGCTAATAAATTATAAATTATTTAATAAATATTATTTAATACTCATTCAGGCATCTTATTTTTTTAATTACTATATTACTTATTTGCTTATATACAGTGCATAATATTTACTTAAGAACCTACCCTATTCCAGATATATTAATTAAAATATAGCATTTATTTAGATTTTTCAATATAAAAATATTGTAAGATTTTATACTTAAGTTTTTATCTAAAAAAATACACTGCATTAAACATTAACCATTTCTAATTTGTAGCACTGAAATTAATAGAAATAAAAGTTTTGAAATTTTATAAATAATCATAAATTAAATTCTTTTTATATTGCATTAAACATTTGCCAATCCTGATTTGTAGCACTTAAAATACTATAAACAAAATTTTTAACATTGTTAAAAAATATTTCTTTAATTCTTTTAAAAAAAATAAATAGAAATTTTAAATTATATTTTTAAATGTTTATTTCATTACACCCTAATAATATTATGTATTTTTTAAAATTAGGGTCTTAGGTTCAATAAAGCCCATGTGACACATCCCGAGCTTAAAGCAACCTTCCAGCTCCCAATAATAGGTGTCAAAAAGAATCCCACTTCAACCCTCTATACTTCATTGGGAGTCATTACTAAAGGGACCATCATAGAAGTCAATGTTAGTGAACTAGGGTTGGTTACTCAAGGGGGCAAAGTTGTATGGGGTATTTTACTTATTTGTAATTTAGGGCCATTTAATTGTTTTACTGATCATGGTTATACTTTTAAAACCATAATTTTCATGCCTGAACACAATAATTTTTTTTCTTTATTAGGCCTTTACTATCAGCTGATATATAATTTTTTGTAGGCCACTGAGTATTATAACGTTTTTTTATATGGCTGTGGGTTTTTCAATAGGTAATTCAATATAAAAAAAAGCTAGAAACAAATTATTTTTATAGAAGGAAACATCATAAAGGCATCAATACTTATTAAGTCTTTGAATATTTTAACGATAAAACACAACCTTCTTAATCTAGAAAACAAATAAAATTTTACTATTTATTAATTTTTTTTATATATAATAATAGGGAAATACGCTCAAGTTACCAATGTGCCTGAAAACGATGGATGCATAAATGCAGTTTTATTAGTCTAATCCTAAATTTTATTATATATTATAAATTATTATAAAATATTCAACATATAAATATACCAATCTTTTCAATATTACATTTTATCAATATCAGCATTTTTGGAAAATGGTAGTTAATATTATAATTTTGGATTGAGTCATAAACAGGACATGTTTTATTATACATTATGGTTTAAAAATAATGACCGTTGCAATGTGATTGTTTCCCATAATCTGTATTATATAGTAGTAAAATAAAAAGAAATATTAAAGTGTTGGTTTAGTCATGAATTATTAAAATGGCTAAATTATGATACGATATATCTTAGTTTTTGACTTTAACATATCTAGCAATAAATTATTAATTAATGTTGCTGATGTATACTGTAAACGTTACTTAATAGGCTAATCTAAGGATTTTTTGCCTTTTTAATTGAAACTAAAATCGTAGCGTTTTAAATCATGTGAATTTTCTGTTTTACTCTAGAGAATTTGGGCTCACCATACCTAATTAAAAAAATTAACTTACTTTTTTGAACATTATTTATACATTTAAGTATATAATACTGATACTAAGTCAACTCACTCTTTTATTCGACAAAATTGTCCAACTTTTGCGATCAGCTAAAACTTAGATAATGACATTTTTCAATTGATTTTTTTTTTCATGAATTAAAATAGAATAAAATATTTGTTAGGAATTCGCAATTTTTAGGTATATTTTTTATTAAATATTTTTGTTTACCAATTTTTCTACGAATTTAATATATTTTAACACTTTAAATATGGCCCAAATACAATAAAGCAAAAATAACTATAGTCTTAATTCACGTTATAATTACGCTTTTATATTTGAAATCAAATACTTCAAAAATGATATTTTTGTAAGCGTAACAAAAGGTGGATCCAAACGGATTGACATTGTTGACCGAAGAAGTGCGATTAAGTACGATGGGTGAAGTATTTTTTAAAGAACAATACTCGGTGGTATTTGTACTGTCAGTAGAAGAAAAGGGCGCGCAAAATGTTTCAGATATTTCGTCCCACTAAAATATAACAAAATAAAAAAAATTTAACGTTTAAAAAATTTTCTATTTATAATGTTTAGCCAAGCTATGACATTGGAATCTAAATGAAAAAAATGGCAATTTAATCGTCAAACAACCTTAAAACTTGAACAAAATCATGATATATAAAAAAAATATTTTTCCCTAAAACTTATTGATAGCATTCTTATTCAAAGAGTAAATTATAATTACAAAACATTAATTGAAATAATAAAATCTTTTAGCAAAAAATAATTTACAATGAAATGACTAAATTAATTTATTTTATAGATGTTTATTTAAAGTCATATACTAAAAATAATAAATATGTAAAAAAATTAATATCTTATTTTACTTCTTAAATTCAAGCCTGAACAAAGTTTCAAGTAGTTATTTCTAGCCTAAAAATGATTTGACTCAGTGTTTAAAAAGTTTGAGTTAGAATATTAATATCACTAATTGAAACTCACACATATTCAACTATTTAATAATAGAGTAAAAAATCCTAAAACACTTTTCAAGGACCTCTGCCGTTTTTCTTATTTTTGATGCTTTGTGAATTGAGTATATACTCATAACCAGTTATTGTTTTGATAGCACTTAAATTGGAAGGAAAAAGAGTCCTCAAATTATAAGGAATGGGAAGTTTTCAATCTTTATTTGTTTTTTTAGATATGCAAATGATAAAGATTATAGTTAAAACTATAATATTAAATATCTATAGCCTAGCTTTGAGAGTTATTAATGCTATATGTTTGAGCTAAAAGTTAACAAAGCAATCAATACCTTAGTAAATGGAGTGACATTCATAATTTTTTTTGGTGGAATTATATTGGGGTCATTTAGGAAAGATTTTGAGATATTTGGAGCTTTTTCAGTAATGCGTTTAATAGATGTAACAGGCAGGTTATTTTTATTTTTTGGGCTAGAAATGAGTTGTGTGTTGGTCAAGCGGTGAGCCGGTATTGAGAGAGGTAGGGTAAATTGGGCTCGATTGTAACTGAAATAATGTAGGTGCATTGTAAAAAGAAATCAAATTTTGGATATATTATAAAAAACTGAGTGATTGAAACGAAAATTTAAATTAATAATCTTTATAAAAATATTTTATATAAGAAGGTAAAATGAAATTTATGTATTTTTATGTTAAAATAGGTAAAAGTAAATGCAGACTTACATATTGAAATCGTAATGACCGGGATAATTTGTGTGAAGAATATACTTTTTAACTTGGTGAGTGCATCCATCGAATAATATATCCTATAGATACAACAGAGCGATATAATAGATTAATCATGATTATATTACAGTTAAATATAAATGCAATATCTTTAAGTAGATGTGGATTTTCTGAATATTAATATAAGTTTCATTAAATCCTATTTCTTATATGCTTGCAGTTCTGGCGATTTTCAAATAAACATTAAAATTTAGGGATTGTTTGATCATGTATAGGAAAATTAAAAAATCCCCCAGGTGCAAGCGGGAAGACCGGAATATTACTTTATTCTTCGACCAAAGAGCTACTTTTGTGCAATTAAACCTGCTCATAAAATCATTTTTTTAGTGTAAGAGGTATCTTACCTTTATATAACACTGGACAACAAAATTTGGACGACCCTATGCATCATTTATGGCAACTATAATTTTGGTCAAGCTTTTGGCGCTGATTACGAATATGAAATCAGAATTTTAGCCAATGCCTCAGATTTTTTGTTATTCGGTGTCAAAGTTGAGATTTTTCAATTTTGGGTTTTTTTTGGGCTTCTATAGCATAAAACCTATGGGTAGTAATAAAAGTTTAAAAATATATTTAGATAACGAAAACATTCATTAATAACGTAAGGCGTTTACATTGTTTTAAAATATTAAATTTTTTTTTATCATTTTTATAAAATTAGTGGTTTTCGTCATAAAATCCGTTTTTTGATCCTAAATAACTTGAGTAAATTGATAATAATTTTAGGTAATAACCTTTTTTAGATATGTTTTTTATAAGAAATCTAAGCCAATAAATTTTTTGGAATATTAATAGTTAAAGAAATTTTGTAAACTTTTTTCTGAACTTTGGACGCGGTTAAAAAAAAATTGGAGACATTGGGAAAAAAACTACCCGAGATCGTTATCGCAAAAAAATTCTCTACAAAACCCAAATCGTTTATGTTGTTTTTTTTGTTGTCCAGTGTAATTTATATGAGAGACTTCACGAATCCTCATACATTTTATTTCAGCCCTGAGCAAAAATAAACATTTTTTCTAAAAGTTATAACCATATGGCTAAGATGCTAAAAGCGCTTCAATGAAAAATATCGATTTTAAAAAACATATGTGACTACTGGCGAGAGTTATAAAATAATTAGTTACTATTCCCAAAGCAAAATAATTGTAGAAATAATCGGTGAAAGATGTATTGGCATAATCTTGTTCCGTGCTACTTTCTAAGTGTGGTTTGTGTATCTCCATTTTATCCTCCGTTTTGTAATATACCTTTTCCGGACTGCCTAAACGACTTTGAACGAGCTGTTATAAAATAAAAATAATGTAGATGTAAAATAAAGGCGAAATTTTAATATTTTAAAAGATATAATAATTATAAAAAAACCTAGATTCATATTAATAGGGTAAAACACGTTCAAACCCACCAATTGAAAATCATATTAAGGTTGTGATTCGACAATCGCAATCACGAATTATGGTAGATCAAAAAATCTAGAAAGTTATGTCAAAATACAACTTTTAGCCTTTTATTAGGAGAAATGTAAACGAAAAAATGATAATAAAACACTTATATCGACCAAGTTTTTTGAGAAACAGTAAATTCATGTGCATCTGCAATTTAAAACAGAGGCATGAATACAGATAATGAATATTAACCTGAGCAGGATCCCCTATCAAAATTGTTTCTTCATATGTTAACTTTTCTGCCTCGCTTTTTGGATCCTCTATTGCAGATGCTATCATTATTAATTGATATAATTTTATATATAATTGGTATTCAAGTATAGGAAAATAATTTAGATCAGAAATGGGCAACTTGACCAAAAACAAAATTAACTAAGTCATTTCATATATAAATCAAAATTTTTAATTCATACAGTTAATAGTTACTAAATTATATAGTTAATTTTTAACAAAAAATATTCTTATAATTGTAGGGCAAATATTGAAATAATTTATTAAGGTTTGAATTGCTGATTAACGCAGCTGCATCCTTACATTCACCAATTTTAAATGTAAAATGTTTCTTAATAGTTGTTTTTAGTTATTTTGTGGACGTTATAGCTGTGTTTTTTTAATTTTTTTTATCATTAAATCATAATATTTATATGTTGAGCTAACAATACAAACTAAGCTTTAATTATATATAAATTTCTTTTGACAAAATATATTACTAAATAAGTTATGTATTAAAAAATATTTAAGAACATTTCTAAATATCTCCTAATACTGTATATTGTGGTAATTGTAAGGAACCTTGTGTAGAATAGACCATATCTAGGCCATAGGCTACATTAGTTTCTTCATTCACCAATACCTCCAATTTTTCAAGATATGTGTTGCCCTCAAAAGATATGGGGTTAATGGGTGGTGATCTACATCCATGTAAAATAATCAAAAAATAAACATCTATAAGTAATGTTATATCTATATTATTAGCAAAATTCAATAAAATATAATTTATAAATAAATACACACTTAATGTTTTCAATATCATCTCCAGTGTAGATGCACATTTTTGAAACTGTGGGAATATGGCCTTCATTAAATTGCAAAGAACCCATTCCATGAGCATAGTTTGGCTTGATAATAAATATTATATAATACAAAGGTTAGCAATTTTAACAAATATGTTTATGTTTTTGCCAAAACAACTTAATTTATTAAATTCAAAGTATTTATTAGCCCCATTAAGCATATATTAAAGCATTATATAACTCAGGAAAATAGCTTATTGCCCTGAATTAAGTGATTTGGCCATGCTAAAAATAAAATATTCTATCTTTTGTATATGCAAATATTGCCAAATACCTAAATAATATAATATAAGTTTGTTTTTTTTTACTTTATAGAAAAATGTGTTATTTTTGTTTTGCCTTACAAAATATCTAAATTTACCTTAAACACCAGTAAAATATATAAAAATTAACCTAAAAATGTTATACAATTTATTATATAATATATTGCATTAAAAAATATTATTTTTATAAACAAAATGTTACCAATTTTCTACTGCGTTAGGGCAAAAAGATATTGCCAATTGCTTAATGCCCTTTAACATAGATATTGAATATAAAATTTTTAAACCTGATAATTTGACTCAATAGAAAATGAGAATGATACACCTCTAAAATTGAGGACAAATATTTGTTGATTTGGGTCATAAACTAAATTTTAAGCTAAAATAATAAATAACTTCCAGGTAATGTAGGACCAAATACATGATCAATTTTTTCTAAAGTTGGTTTAATGTCAGCAGTACAAAAATATTTTCCACTAAAACTTAACATTATACTTTATCTACCTATATTTGAGTTTTATATTAGAAAGATTATAAATTTCTATAAGCTTTAATTGTTGATTGTGTGAGTCAAATATTAATCTAATACCATCTTCTGACATATTTATCACAATATCCATGGAAAGTGGAGACTTAAAAATTAAACCAATAAAATATACCAAATCACTATAAAGAATTTGCACTCCTTTGATAGTTAGACAGTTATCTTGTATAAAGTTAATTGCCTGGTTGAATAGCATTCCTAAATTAATATATATAGCGCTTCTAAAAAAAATATCAAATAAAATAGAGCTAAGAATTTAACTTAAAATTCATTCCAAAGAACCCTAATTTAAAGATATATTATTACCTAATATAAACTTGCAATCATTGTTACCAATTGCAAATTCTGGGATTACTTCAAAGTCCAACATTTCAGCTGTTTATATCAGCTGATTAAAAAGCTATTTAAAAACAGCAATTTCGATCAATTTATATATTAAGGCCGCTGATTTCAAAAATGAGCCAATTTAACCCTAACCATAAAATTTAATTCTGGTTAGTAAGCTCCTTTTAAAAGCTTACATGTCTTAATAAAACGTCATATTTATATTAGTCAATTAAAAGGTATAATTGATTTTTATTAAATGTGCCAAAAATAATGCAGTTAATTTTATATGTAATTTAACCAATGTTTTATTACTGAAAATTATTGCTACAATTCATTTAATTATTATGTATTATTAATTTATCACAATATTATATATAAATATCTGTTCTAAGTTCAGATTTACAAAAATGAGTTAAAAGATACTAAAATATGAAATTCATTGGATTTTTATATTGAATTATGAAGATAGGGGAAACAAACCTTATATGTGTCCTCTCTTTTTCAGATATTTTTTATTATAACAAGTCATAGACCCCTAAATTTTATAGTTGTTGGCAATTTTTTTTGCCCAACAATAAATGAAACTGGTAAAGGCCAACCTGTAGAAGGTGTTAATTTTTTTTTCTAATGCCTGCCTGTAGTTAATTAAATTTTATGCTTTAAATAAATCTTATTTCAAATTTGCAAGATTTAGAATACAATTTTTTTTAATAGCTCTACTTACTTATCCTTTTTAACTTTTTCTAAAAATTTGTAAAAATCAAATATAAATTTATAAATTAGGAAATATATCAACCTAAGCCTTTATGCTGAATAGGCCTGAAAAAAATAATAAGTTATTTTTTTTGACTCATGAAATATGGAAGGAATACCCCCAAAAATGATCATTTCATATATAAACAGTTATTTTGTTATTATTTGCTTATGCTGGTTATTAGAGTTAGTGTTCTAATTCTCTCTCTAAGAAATTTAATTAGTGTTCAAGCTCTAATTTAAGAAGTTGTATGACATTGAAATAAGTAACATAAATATTATGGCCTCTTATAAAGCTAAAAATTCATCAATTGGGATAACACATATGTGATAATTACTTTTTTTTCTCACAAACACTAATTAAAATTATTAATAATTTGTTTGACTGCCACAGTGATTAATTACTAATTATGTAAGGGGTGTTTTGTTATATTTTGCCATGTCACACATCTGTTTAGAAAAACTAAACAATTTCTTCTTGGGATATGAAAATCATGATTAGTATTCAAGGTGAGTTTATAAATAATATTTTTTTCCTCCAAGTTTTTTGTTCTAAAAAATTTGGCGCAAATACTTAAGCCAATATAAGAGTATTTTTTTGGTTCCTCCTTGGCGATTATCATGGAAAATTGGAATTTTCAGAAAGGTTTTATAGTCTTTTTTTGCCCAATCTACTCGTTTTAACACTGAATTTTTGGTCTCTCGGCCCGATAAAAAATCGGGGTTTGCATAATTGTATGTTTTATTTTCATTAATTTATACAATATTTAGAGGTTAATTAAAACACTCCTTCAATTTCGTATAAATTTTATTAATTAATTATAAGAAGCATTAGCTAATGTGTAAATTCATAGAACTGAACAATTATGTAATTATGTTCTTTTATATTTAATCCAAATATTGTGTAAATAAATATATATTTTTTTAATTTATATTTATAGATAAATGCATTTTTTTTTCAATTATACTTGAGCTTATGACCTTGACTTTTTACCAAATTTGCATTAGCTGCAATATCCTAATGAGTTTGAATAGTTTTATAAAATATATAACGCGGACACAGCATTTTTGGAAAATTAACGAAATATGGGTTTGGTCTGCATAATACTTCTTACATTTAATCAATTTTATTATAAAAAATTTTATTAATTTTATATTGTGTTCGTCCGCAACCTGACCGAAAGTATATAATTTATATTTTATTTTCCTCTAAATTCCGATGTGGGAAAGTTCAAATAAGAGTTAATTAAGTTAAAATTAATTGGTTGTTATACTACTAAATAATATAAATGTTTCTAAAACTCAAGTCCACATTTCTCTTTTAATTTCTTTCATAAAATAGCGTGGTAAAAGTTTTCAAACAAAATTGATAACTCTTCTGCCTACTATAAAAATAGCTGCGAAAAAGTCCCATTTAAAAGGGGGGAGGGAGCGTTGAATTGTGACAAATTTTACAGTACAAGTTTTGTTAAGGTATTTATAACGCGATCACAGTCGGTCCTATATAATCAGAAAGAGTTTACCAAAACTTAATTTGAAATTTACTAAAATTGATTGGGGGGTTCAGGGGAGAAGTTGGCAAAAAATCGTATTTTAACAGAAATTTCAACTTAGCTCCCCCCCCCCCCCCCCCGAAACTAAAACGGCAAATTAATTTTCAAAATTATTTTTTTTGGGTAGGGAATAGTGAAATTGCGGTGAAATTTAAAACTCCTGGGGTTGATAGGATTAAGTGCGTCTCTCCGCCAAAACCATAACATCCATTGCTTCGGTATATATCTTAATATTGGCTTTATACAACCCTGGCAAAGGCCGAAACCTGCTAAAACAATGAATCCCTTGCCCTAATCTCTTGGAAGAGACGGCATATACATTGATTAATTTCAATAATTTTTCCAGATTTCGCAAATTTCTTTTTTAAAAATAAATTTTTTTAGCGACATTTAAGGGCTCAATCAACCATGTATTAAAACAATGTTCACGACTGAACCGTGACTACCAATGAATGTCTTATGTTATTTTCGTAAAGTTTGGGGCAGCGGTGGTGCAATTTACAAAATAAATTGGTGTATACATGTTATGTGAAAATAAAAATTATGCTCGATTTTAAGAGTTAAGTCTCAGCTTTATAGAGCTCGAATAATAAAAGGTAAAACATGTCTATAATCCTTTAATGCCTCAAATGGGCCATTTTTTTAATAATTAGGTCTGGACCGGCTTGATTTTTAAGCCCGGCCTATCCCTTTAAGGTGGTCAGACCGATAGAAAAACATTAATGAATATTGAAAAACCTCTTAAGGGCTAAGAATATGTTTTAGAGTTGCATAAATTAAGGATTTTTGAAAATCTTGTCTTAAAAGGTTTTCTTTAATCTTTTCTAAACCTCTTAAAAGAATAAAAAATACTAACCTCCCCACTGTACATTAATTTTGTTGACAAAGGGCAGATACTAAGGGCCTGTCGAAGTGCTCAAATATAGTTTTTTGTTCTACTTAGGTCTCATATAGAGACAATAAATTTTTTGGTTTTCTAAAAAATTATTTTACGAAACAATTTATGCCGTTTAGTAAATTTTCAAAAAAGAAGAAATTTTTCGGGCAACTAAATTAGTAAAAGCTGTTAGACACATTATTTAAGGGCTTTATTAAAAAGGTTTAAATAAAAGCACGGAAAGTTGGGCTATCGGAATTTTAATGGAAAATGTTCCCCTCTTTGGGTATGAATGTTAAAAAAGAAACCCTTTAATTTAATTATAGGGATATGGAATCCAGCCCAAATTTATTAACTTGCGACAAATTTTTGACATAGAGTTTGTTTATTGAAAAAATTTATGAATTAGAAGCGATTGCGAGTGTTGGAAAATAGTTTTTTAAGCGAGTTTTAGTAGGCTTTGTGAATTTTTTAACAACCTCAGAGAATCTGAAAAAAAGCTAAGGCATCTTAGTCGGTAAAATATCCAAAATTTGAAAAAAGTTAAAATTTTCATGCCAATATAAAAATAACCATATATCATTTTGGGCGCGTCTTATTACACAGGTCAACATTTTTTAAAGGTTATGAGCTAATTACAAAAATCATGCCATCTTAGGAATTTTCAAATTCGTTTACCTTTTTTCTCCCATCAGAATTTTTTAGTTAGCTATAAACATTAAAATTTTTAGTCAAAAAAAAAATTCAAAAACAAAAATAAATTTTTCTTTTTGCATATTCACAACAGCTAAGCTGGTAAATTTGAATAATATTCTTATTAAAAACCGATAATATATCGTGTCCTATTGTAAACGAAATATTATTATCTAAATGCTCTTTTTATGATTAAAAGATTCTCAAATTTTGTTTTTGGGGCTATTCTCAATTTGTCAATTTGGTCAAAGCCATTTTTCAATATGGGATTAAAGGACCCGAAGACGGAGGAAACGAAGAAAAACGGATATTTATGAGATGAGACTTTCATGGGTACGCATGCTTTTATGTATTAACTTGTTTTTGGTGACATTGATATTTGTTGACCTGTGTTATATTTTGAATTTTTAGAAAGCTAAATACTACAAAATTTTTCACAATAATCTAAACACATGTTTAAGCGTTCTTCAAAAGGTGCCGAAACGATAATGCATATTATAAGGTAAATAAAAGCATTTACTAATCGGGCTAAGTGCAAAACTGTAATGTGTATTAAGCTGTCTATAACCGTGCAAATTCATCTTTTATCCAACAGATACAATTAATCATTTTTTCAGATATATAAAGTAAATAGCTAAATTAAATCTACCAGTGTTTTATATAGTAAACTGTTTTTCTGTTAAATTCTTGCATATTTTAACTTGTAAAATTTTTGAACAACTTAATGTAGCAAATGAAACACATAACTGAAAATCTTGAAAAAAAAAATGATTTTTAAAGTGTAATTCTCAGAATCCGAAATAAATTGTGCAATTTAGAAGCGCATGCCACAAAGTTTCTTGATTACATAACGCATAAATATTTTTTCATTAACCCGCGAATGCTAGGGTGAGAATTTTTAAACGCGAATGCTCCTCTATAACTCCAACAGTTTTAAGCTAAAAACTTTTTTATGAAAAATACGTGCTCTCTTTTAATATAAATTAAATCAAGTTATTATTAATGTATGTAAATTTAATTTAACACAAAGTTGAAAAAAATCTGAAAAATGAGACTTTTTTATTTTCTATATTACATATGTATCTTCTCAATAGACTAAATATATTAATATTATTGATCAAATCGTGTTTGTAGGTGTATCAAAACATTTTTATAAAGATTCAGAAAATAAAAATATTTTGAAAAAATTATTTTTGGCTAATATTTACCATAAAAAATAAATATATAGAATAAAGCAAATGATTTAAATCATTATAATACAATGCAAACATTTTATATACTTAATATGTAAAACTATTTAAAAAAATAACTAAACATAGGTTGCATTTTTTAGTTAAAATTTACATTGAGGCAATGCCATTATGTTTTCAACATTATTGATTGTATGTGGTCTACACGGACCTAGAACTTATAATTTTAAAACAAATTATGTTTTTAGTAGACCGAATTTTAATTACAAGTTTTGTTTATTATATATTAAAAAAAACACAGAATTTTGGTCAATAGTATATAATGTATTTAAAGATATTCACAATTTAAAAAGTACGGTCTATAACCCACAGTTCGCAGGTTAATCAAGAGTGTCGAGATTGCAAATTAAAATACTTTTGCCATTTTTTTGGACTTTCTTGAGTTGGTAGAGCCATGTCGCAAGGAAAACGGGAATAATGTGAGACTGTAAAATATTTTACTGCATTTTTAAACTTTACAGATCCTTTAGAGGTTAATCCTGTGTGAATATAATCATTTTTACTAAATCCAGATTCTTACTAATTAAACGTATACGCCTAGACATCCATTTTAGTTGTCTTTATATTAAATTTTCAGGCGGTCTGACAATTAATTTTTTTAATTGAAAAGTAGAGAGAAAGAAGGCTTCTCTCACTTACTCACAGTGAATTTTAGCAGTTCCATTCGAAAAAAAAATATAATAATAATGAAAATGAGAACAGCGGGTCTCAATTCCCGCTAACTAACCCACTTGCTAATTGATCCAGTTTTTTCCCCATATCCTATTTTTCAGTCATAACGCAAAAAACATATGAATAAACAATATACGTATGATATATACTAAGTATTTTGGGACCGTTATAGTAAAATTACAATTATATTTTTCTTTTCTTTTATTATTCATTTCTTTAAGCTCTATTTTTTTTTGTTGGATTAAAGGAAAAATATATAAATAGGGCGTGAAATTATATAAAAATAAGTTATTTTTGTTTTTTTTCCTACCAAAAATTTAAATTATTAAATTTGAAAATATTATATTTGATTTTATTTTTTTGATGTTGTTCATTTTGATGTCTGTCGAAAGTAAAATTATTTAATTTGTGATATATTTCTAAAAGTTTGATCCTAATTTATTATTGTGATACATCAAATAATTATGAAAGTCGAGAAGCCAAGATGTTTGAATTCAAAATTTTGGAAATAATTAAATAAAAAAATCGCCGAAATATTTGTTTGTATCGAGTCCCTTATTACAGCATTAACTTTACAATTCTAGCTTTATAACGCCGTTGTGTGATACTTAGTAACGGACCACAATTAAATTTTATTGGCTCTCAAATATTGGATTATAAAGAATAAACGAAGATGCAAATAATTTAACCAAGCCTGACTTGAATTTGCAAGTTTTACCAATAAATCTCGGACTTTTTAATTGCCTAGAAATTAAATGCTGGTAATAATTTCTAACCACCGCTATAAACAAGCAGCCACCTGGTTATTAAATTAATCAGGCATTTAATAGTTAGTTAGCCATCCATTCACACATATAGTAAACTGCAAAATACATTGAAACAATGTCCGTATATTTTAATCTTAAAAAACTATGAATTTAGCCATCAACCAGGTTACTACACCTGCCCCTCTGACCCTGAGTTCTTCGGCAAGCATTTCGCCGGTAGGCCAACCCCACCCTTCAATTTTTGCGGGGCGTTTAAACGATGAATCAGCTGATAATATTCGAGGTTTGGAAGTATTGGATGATAATTATCAACAAAATTACTCACGCATCAATTATTATCCTCCACAAGGTATAAACAAGACAGCTTCAAAACCAGTTGATAGGGGTAGAAATCTCGGTCCCGCGATAATGGGATTCGATGAAATCTTCAAATACTACTTTTACATGGTCTCAATACCTACCATCATAACTCTCGGTGTGTTTGGAAACTTGTGCATCATTGTTGTTTGCAGCCTTCAGCATACGAATTCGACCGGTTACAAGTATATAATAGTGTATAACTTAATTTAGTTTGGAAGTCTGATTTGGAGATTTTCTCTTTTTATTAGGGGATGCGTTCAAACTTAGTTAAATAATCCTATATTTTGAGTTACTTACCTGTAAGAAAAGGCAATCTTATTTAAGTTTTCTATGATAGCCATAAGGAAGAGATCAAGCCGGGCCTGATTTTCCAGCCCTTTTTATTTTTAACCCAGCTAAACATAAATAAGGAATATTTAATATTGCACTATATAAATTTTTTATAAAGTTATCAATCAAATACAGTGTGTTGAAGTAATACCTCTTATATCTGTGTCAATTTTGGTCCTGATTAACAATAGCTAAAAAACAAGAAAGCAAAAAGAGTAAATCGGCCCAACTCGAAACTACTTTATTTTTTAATCTATGTCCGACCAGGCCAGTGCTATGCCGAACGGATTTTGGGCTCCCGACGCTTTGAGATCTAATTTATATATGTAATATTTTTGAGTGGTTCATTTTTTGTGTGCCATAAATTTTCTTTTTAAATATAAAAGGAAAATGGCATTTAATATGTACATAAGAATCGCCAACATCGGCAAAAATAACAGCTCGGCCCGATAAATCTTTAGGGGTCAAAATTAAGTTAATAACATATATACTGGTTGGTTAAGACAGTATGTCCTAAAAGAACCTTAACCTGAGGCTCGTTAATCAATTTTTAAGTCTTCAGATCACTCTTTTACTTACAGTGACAAAATTTCTCTGATCGGGTTATATGGTGCAGAGCCCTAATAATTTTCTTTTTAAAAATATTTGTTGATTACGTTATAATGCTAAAATTCTTTAAAAGTTAGAAAATTAAGGATCTGATCAATAGACATATTTGAATAGCACATTTATAAAAATTCTACATTTTTAATATATATTGTCACGCCCTACGTTCAAATATTTAATTTTTTTTAATATTTTCTGGAAATCTGGATCAAATCTCTCGTAGCCCCCACCTGTCTCATTTATAAGGTTTCCTATATGCGTATATAGCAAAACATGATTATAACCTTTTCCTACTCCTTATATGGAGCATTTGAAAAAAAAACCTTTTTTTTAGCTCTTTTTCAATAAAATTGAGTTTTTTGTCTTTTTCCAATTAAGTCTTTTCTATAGAGTATCGTTTAATATCATATTTGCCGTTTCACTTCACCAAGTGCGTTGCTTTTATTCTGTCCATTCTTGGAGGTATAAATGGAAAAAAGCAAGGATTCTTCATTTGTAAAAAAACGAGGTCCACAAAATTGAAATTTGATCCAATGTGCAGCTCCATTAGAGAACATTTTTATTAAACTAATGTTAAAAATTATTGCATTAATTATATTTTTAATTTTTTATTATTTTAAACCAAAAAAAACATATCTTTTATGCTATTAGCCGATTTAAAATGTAATAAATGATAAATTATTAAATATGCCACTTTCAAATAAAAATATAAAATTTGTAAGTTTAGCACACATCTTTTTTTATAGTCATAACAAAAAGATCATTTATATAGCGCATTTAAAGTAAAATTTTGAAATAACCAATAACTTTCTGTTTTTTAATAAATTTCTATAATTTTGGAGCCATAAAATAATGTAATATTTTATTTATGCCTTTCAACAAAACAAGCTGGTGGTCCGTCCATAAGGGCAATCAAAGCTCGATGCTTGGGGGCACCATGTATTTTCATTATACCAGTTTTATTTAATTAAACTATTGAGAAATCATAATGCTTAGCAGATTGCTTGGGGTCAATATGCCATGGGGCGATAGCATAGCACCTTTCAATGGTGTACAATTTTATCAAAATCTTTTATTTGGACAGTGTTAAATTAAATGCTAGGATAGGTATATTTTTAAATTAAAAAGACCATTATAATGACATTACTCCAAAGCCGTACTTGAGGAATTACGATTAAGTTGCGTTGCAAACTATTTTTCATATCTTTAAGATCGCTCTACTTATTGTTTTCGGTTATATTACGAAAAAAAATATTTTGTAAAAAAAAATTAGAAACATATTTTAACAGGTTTAGCACTCCGGTGAGGCATGTGCCAAAACCTTTAGATCTATTCTTTGATCAACCCTCTCTCAAATCTATTAGAACGCGTTCAGACTCATTTCTTTGTTTTCAAAAATTTTAAATTTTTTTTCAAGATTTATTAAAAACTTTTCTTTCAGAAAAACCATTTTAATGCTAATAACAAAGATTAGCTAGCGACTCTTTGTTAAATGCGTTCAATGTAAAAAGGTAAAAATTTGAAAAAAATGAAATGAGCCTTAACGCGCCCCTATATACTTACAAAATTAAGCCCTATAGACGTGGCCTTTTTATAATTAATTTTTTTGAAAATAGTAATTAATTTTTATTAAATAAAGCCCTGAAGCAGCAACAAACTTAGATACACAAATCGAGTTCAAACTAAGCAAGATTTATAACAATACCAGGCCTTTATCATCATTCTTTTTTCCGTTATAATGTCAGACAAATTTTCTTTTTTTTTTATGGAGTGAAAGGAGTATTGTGAAATAAAATTTGAAAAATTTTTTTGAAAAAAACAAATTTTAAAAAGTGAAATAGTATATGAAAATTTTTGAAATAAAATTTTTAAAAAAATTAAAAAAAATAAAATTTTCAAAATTAGAATTTCCAAAATTTCACGAAAATAAAAACTCACTTTGCACGTGCCCTATATCGGAATATATCATAAAAATGCCGAAAAAGGCAGTTTTGGGACACTGAGACAAAGACCAGGCAATGTTTAAATAATTGCTTATTGAAAATGATACTATTGAATCAAAATACTATATTTATTCTCTTTTATATGTAACTAAAAATGAATTTTTAAACGCCCGCTTGTCGATATTTTTCACAAATATTTTATAATTTAATCAAATAAAATTTTTTTTTTATCAAAAACTCAAAATGTTAAATAAATTAATTATAAATAACATACTTTTGACATGTTTTGTTTAGTCATAAGGTCGCAAAAAGTATCACTTCTGGCTTTGACAATATTTAAAATAGGGTAATGTAAGAACGGAAAAAGGAGGACAGAATGAATTACTGTTAATATGGGTTAATAAAATTTCACTTCCTTTCATTACAAATATATATATTGGATGATAGTAAGCAAAGGCGCGCAGAGTGATTCTTTTAATTATTTCATAACTGATAAAATAGTATTTATACAGGTGTTGTATTTACCTGACGTAAGAAAAAAAATGGAATGTTTCATGTTAAAATGACCTTATATTATGTAAAAAAAACTAATTAGAACCAATTAGACACTGTTTTCATAAACATTGATGTTTCGATAACCATTTTGATTTTAAAATCTGTCGAAAAACACTATCCTTAGTTTAGAAACCTCTAAAATGTTTTCATAAAATAACTTTGAATCAGAGCTTGTGAAGCCTTACATTTATTAGCAATTGATATTAGAAACTAGAAACATGTCAAATTCTCTATACATAGTCGCAGACCTAATTTATTTTCAATTAATCAAACCTGACATTTTTAAGCGGACTAATGTCTCGTGAAGGATTTGAAGATGTATAAAAAATTAGAGAAGCAGCAAAATTAAAATTATTTTTATCAGATGGTCAGAGCCCGTAAATGGCTGTTCTGGGGTATGTAGCTAAAACATAAAACTAATTTCGGTTCCTTAGAAACTATGCCCAAAGTGGCTGAGTTTTTTTTGGCTAAAATTAAAATTGAAAATTATTGTGTAAAAAACGCATCAAAAGTGCCAAAACACACGCATAAAATGTTTTTCTGATAATTTACCGTCTTGAAAAAACAAATTTTTAGAATTTTCAAAATTTTGAAAATAAAAACCACTTTGCCCAACACTTTTTATGGTGGTTTAAATTTCTGCCAGATATGGGTACATTCAGAGCTCATGTTAGAATTTTGATATTCCTATTTTTTTTGTCAACATTAAAAAAAAATATTTTTTTTTCAAAAAGTATATTTAGTTTTAATAATTAAAATTGGTGACTTTTTGTAAGATGCCCTTTTGAAGTTGTCCTGAGCCAAGTATCTTACGTTCTAATAATGTATTTTTCACTAAATGTATTTATTGTTGTAGTTGGAGTAAGAGGATGCGTTCTATATTATAAGAAAATTTTTTTTAATTTTTGTAAAAATCTTAATGAACTCTGAACGCGCCCATGCTAAAAAGCTTTGGCGGATTTTTGAAGTTGTGCAATTTGTTGATTACTCTCAGTAGGTGTAAATTTAATGTATTATTATTATTTGCCCATTTTTTAATTTGACCAAAAAAAAATTATTGTTTAATGTTATTAATTTTATAAAATTAAAAACATTATTACTTTATCATAATAATTTTTTCCAAAATCATTACTAATGACACATATAAGGCTAGATAATTATAATTGCATTAGAAATTATTAGCAAAATTAGTTTTGAAGCAATTATAAATTCATTAGAAGCCAAAATATATAAAATTTACTAATCATTCATTAAACATTTAATAGTTATGATTGACTGCTGATAGTTAAATTTTTTGTGCAATGAAATGCGAAATCACGTAATTACAATTATAATTATAATTATGCTTTTTCGCTTTTTGTTAATTCGAAAAATTTGTGAAAATTTTAAAATTTTGTTTTTTTATGAAATTTGTAAACTCACCGTGTAAATTGTTTTGTTAAGGCTCGCGAAATTGGCTTTATCAAATATGAATTTTGAATTTTTAACAACGTTTTTATATTGTTTTATCACACATAAAATGTGGATATTTATGGATATATCAATATGATTTTATCAAACACCTACAAAATATTACACTATGTCAAATTTTTTTATGTAAATTAGACGGTAAAATTTTTAACAGGCTTTGAATTAGCCACAAAATTTAATTCGAGAGCTCGGATATTTTGTTTTTCGAAAATGTGTATAATAGATACAATAAAGCGATTAATGAAAAAATTGGTTCGGCCCACCAAGCCCGTTATAATGTTCGACCCGATCTGTGAGGAGCCGCCATAGGGCCGGATGGAATTTCGGATTTTGACTTTGATCTCTAATTCATAATATTCATTAAGGTTTCGAGATCAATTGTAATATAACCAGATGTTAGTTACAGGCCTTTGGAAAGCCCGGCCTGCCTTTAGTCAACCCGTCAGCTGATGTGAATCAAATTTAGCCCTCGCCAAACATTTTCTGGCCACCATGGTGCAAATTATTTAACAAATATCAATGTCAGAAAAATAAATTTATGAAAACATAAAAGCATACATTGCCATGGCGACCTTGTCTCATATACATTTTTTGTTTTTCGTAGATTCTTTTGCCTTCGGCTCCTTAGATCAGTACATATAAAAAAATGGCCTTTTTTGATCAAATTGACATCTTTTCCTTGAAAATACACTAAAAAATAATTTAAGAATCTTTTTTTCATATAAAAATCATTTGTAACTTATATTTATTATTTCAAATAATGAGAAATATAATTTTTAAGCTCTTACCAGCATTTAAATAATGAAGAATATGCGTCCAAACTTAAATCGACATATAATATTATCGGTTTTTAATAAAAATATTATTTGAAGTTTAAATTTAACAGTTTAGCTGTTGCGAATACGCAAAAAATAAATTTCAATTTAGTTTCTGGATCTTTTTTGTTTTATTTCATTTTCTAAAATTTTCAATGTATATAGCTGACTCACTAAGTTTGATTAGTAAAAACGATAAACGGAACAATTCCTAAGATGGCAGGTTTGATCTCTTTAGTTAGTTCATAACTTTCAAAAATTTGTTGGCCTATGTTATATAATAAATAAATATTATTATGGTGAACCATAGAAGCTGGGGGCTACTCGACTTTAATCAATGTCATTAGTTCAAAGCAGGGAAAGTCTAAATTAGTATTAAGAATATTGCTTTTTACAAGTAAAGGAATAATTATTTATAGCCATCTTCGTCGCGGTCTGAAAGGCTTATTCATATATTTCGGCCAGGCCAGGGAATACGTTATAAGCATGAAGGGAATGTTTGAAAACTGTGTCAAATAGATTTTTATTTGTTTTATAAATACAAAATATTTTTTTGCCATTCTAAAATTTGGGTTTGGAGGTGTCTTCATCTATATTTTATTTATATGTCACGACACGAGATTACTCTTTTAATCAAAAAAAAATTTGTCGTCTCGTAAATATGTCGGCATTTTGACTTTAAGAGTCAGGCTAGAAAAATCGGTCATAAATTATAAATTTAGGCGATTTGATTTTGTAATTACTTAAAGCAGCACAAAGAGAATTCACCTGGAATTTCTGTTTTAATTAAAAAAGATCTGTCACCTATTCATTACACCGCCAAATAACAAAATGATAAATCATTGCTTGGCAAATCATTAGACAAGCGTATCCGGTAGAATTTTTAAAATATTTTTAAGACCCCGTTAAAACTAAACAATTTAAAAAAAACGATATAATTTTGTTTTACATAAAAAATCAGAAACGTGAATTTTATAAAAACATAAAAGAATGCCTTTCCATGATGGCCTAATCTCATATAGTTTTTTTTTCTTCCGTCTTTGGCTCCTTAGATCCTTCTATAACAAAATGGCCTTTTTTGACCAAACTAACAGATCTTAATTTATCCTGAAAAAACTTAAAATTTTTTTTTATAAAAATCTTTTGTAACTTATATTATCACAAATAATGAAAATTAAATTTTATTAATATATCAAGCTCTTACATCGGCATTTAGATAATACAAAATATTTCGCGTCCAAACTTAAATAGGACTATCGGTTTAAATAAAAATGTTTTTTAAAGTTTGAATTTAACAGATTGAATATTGTAAATATGCAAATATAAAATTTTAATTTATTTTTGTTTTTTTAACTTTTTTAGTTTTTTGACAAAATTAAGATTGATTTGGAAAATTGGTAAACGGAATTAATATTCCCTAAGATGGCAGGTTAGATCTCTGTTGCTAACTCATCTCTCAAAAAATCAATGACCCGTGCAAGCAAACATACTTTTCTGCCTTATAAGACCTATGGATGGTACTCCTTAGCATAAAAAATGTTTTCTTAATAAATTATTTTAGTTTAAAATATTTGAATTTCATAAAATATAAACGCTAGCCGATACAGCTACGGCCATTAACTAAGTAAAAAATTCATTAGATTAAAAATCAGTTTTCTAACCCAAAAATTTGTTTTAATAGATTGAAAATTTATGATAAAGTGACAACATGTATCTTTACACAGGTCAACAAGTTTTTGAGAGTTATGATAGATAGACCAAACCTACCATTTTAGGGATCTTTAAATCCTTTAATCGTCCTTTCTAATCAAACTTTGTAAGGTAACATTGAAAAATTTTATAAAATGAAAAAAAAATAAAAATAAATATTAAAATCAAAATTGAAATATTTTTCTGTATATTAACAACGGCTAAACTGTTATATTCAATCAATTAATATTTTCATTTATAACCGATAATATTTCGTGTCCTATTTTGGGATGCAACATATTCTGTATTACCTAAATGTTGATGTAAGAGCTTTATATATTTGTGAACATTATTTCTCATTACTTGAGATAATACATGTTACAATTGATTTTAATATGAAAAAATTCTTGTTATGTTATTCTCGAGGTGGCCAAATGTGAAATTTTGGCCAAAAATGGCAATTTTTTTGATATGGAAGTAGAGTAATTGCAGGAGACGAAACTTGGGAAACGGAATATATATATATGAGATAAGCCCATCATAGGAATATGCATTTCAGTGTCAATAACTTCATTTTCTGACATATTGATTTGTCGACTTGTGTTTTTTGATCTCTTATAAGTAGGAGAAATATCCAGGAGATCGTGTTTTCTTGTAAGTGTTTAACCACTTCGGCCATGTTCTAATTTTCCCATTTTTAATTGGCAAGCTTGCCATTTTCCCGTTTATATCATTTATACATTCTTTTCTATTTGTGGAGGCTAGGGTGTTTGACCAGCAGAGAATTTTCCAGGATTTGTGAAAGAGATGGGGAGGGGGTGAATTGTTTTTGGCGCTTTAACATGGCCGGTTAATTTTTCTGACGTTTATAATACAAAGCAAGAGAATAGCATAAAATATAGTATTTGGGGAAGGGGAGGGGGTGTCGAGAATTTAGTGAAAAAATTAAAATCCCCCCAAATTTTTCCCCACCCAAAGGTTATGCTGGACTATTTATATTAGCGTGCCATATAAGGGTCTGACAGAGATTTATGGTTTTAAGTCAAGGCTTTCTCCAGACCTAGAATAAATTTGGATCAATAAGTGCCGATCTAATTCAGAAATACAAAGGCTATTTTAGGTAAAACCTATTGTAGCGTTTAAAACAGTCCACCTTAAGCATGTTCTAAGTCCTCTTGTCAAGAAATTAAAACCGCTTTGAGCTCAAAAAGATTTTTAAAATGGTTTGTAATTTGTAAGTAAATATATGAGGTGAATGACAAAGTTTGTTGCTATTGGCTTTAATGACATTTCCCGATTAAAGAAGCGTGTATTTTAAAGGTATTACCAAAACCTTATATTCAACTCTTTTTAGCCAATTTTTTTAGGATCGTTTTTAGATGTGCTAAAACGGTTGAGATTGTTTTTTTTTGCGATTTTTGACGTTAGCGCATTTTCATATCAAGAAAATCATTTTCGAAAACTAACGTAAAGAAAAACTAATTTTGAGGCCGGAGGGAACAAACTTTGCAACGAAATTAATTTTGGTAACTTCCAAATTTAATTTTATCAATTATTGAGGTTTCCTAAATTTCAAAACTCACAAAAACAAGCAAATGCCTCTGTGTTTCCTAAATTAATTATTGAATTTGCAAAAATCACCAAAGAAGTTGACTAATATAGGTTTGTCAAAAAAAATTCCAAGCTTTGATGTCGCAAAAAAATGTCTAACCCAATTTTTTGATTAAAGACCTAGGGAATAACTTTTTAATAAAACACACTGATTTTCTTACATCACGTCTGAAAAATGTAATTAACGATTTTGTCTTCTTAAAATGCCTTTGCCAATTTATTTAGAGGTAAAGGAATGTGTTTGGAAGACATAACAAAATTACTAAAAAGCCGGCGGCTTTTTTTTGTGTTTGAGATCTAATTTATTTCGCCATTTTTTTTTCGAGGCTAAAGATAAATTAGAATTGATTATGCGGTGAGATGTAATCCCAACTATTTTATATAAGAGTAAGGACAAATTTATCGAGAGTTCCTTTTATCCAAATCCTAATTAATGATTTACAGCTTTATTTTAAAAAAATCTAAATTTTGCTATTGTTCCGAGATTTTAATATTAGCCTGAGTACCTGAAGAACATATGTTTAAATTTTTATGTAACCCACGATTACATATATGGGGTATGTCCATACCATAATATATCTTATAACGATTAAATTGAGTCGTTATTCTAATGACACAGGTCAACAAATTTTTGATAGTTGTGAGCTAACTACGAAGATCAAACCTGCCATCTTAGGGATTTTCAAATCGGTTTACCGTATTTTCTAATAAAACTTAGCAGTTATAAACATTGAAAATTTTAGAAAAAATGCAATATAAAACAAAAAAGATTCGAAAACAAAAATAAATTGAATTTTTTATTACATATTTACAACAGCTAAGTTAGATTCAAACTTCAAATTAAACTTTCATTAAAAACCAATATTATATCGTGTCTTATTTAAGTTTGGACGCGAAATATTTTGTATTATCTAAATGCTGATGAAAGAGCTTGATATACTAAAAAATATTATTTCTCATAATTTGATATGATAAATATAAGTTATAAGGGATTTTTAAATGAAAAAATGATTCTTAAATATGTATTCTCGATCTTTCAATTTGGTCAAAAAAGGCCATTTTTTTGATATGGAGGGATGTAAGGAGCCAAGGCCTGAAGAAACAAACAAAAACGAAATATATGTATGAGATGAGGCCATCATGGGGATAAATTCTTTTATGTTAATTCCTGGTTGTGCCATTGATATTTGTTGACCTGTGTGATTAGCGTTTTAAAAAGTTATGATTCCATTATACAATAAAATTCGTTAGTGATTTTAATATAATAGAATTTATTAATTAACATTAAATATGTAATTTTGAAAATCATTATTGGTGCACTTAGATAACGAAATAAAATTTACTACACTATATCAAAAAAATAGTTTTAAGTTAGTAAAAAAATGCTTTTATTATTTGATTTGTTAATTTAACTGATAACATTTTTTAGAGGTATTATGAATAATTCTTTATTAATTATGCCATTTAGCCTTTTGCTCTAAATCTAGTTGTTGCACACTACGTCAATATCATCGAAATTAACAAAATAATGTGTGGGCGTATTGGTAATTGTGATAAAATCTATATCTAAACGGAAAATATTTTTATTATGCGTTTATGAAATAAAGAACTTTGGTTATTTTTTTAAAATAGTTCTAAATGAATCCTCTTAAAAAATAACGACTTATTCTAATACACTGGACAAAAAAATTTGTACTACCTAAAGCATCATTTATGGCAACTATCGTTTTTGGTCAAGTTTTTGGTGCTAATTACGAATATGCAATTCAAAATTTGTCGACCGATTAGTTGTTGGGAAGTTGGTTTTTATTTAGGGTATTGTTAGATTAAATTTATGGGTAGTAAAGTTTAAAATATATTTGATGGAAATTCATTTTAACTATGGTTTTTTTTTATAATGTTATTTTTTTATTTTGTATAATTAGTGGAGGTCATAAAATTGGTTTTTTTCTAACTAACTTGAAAGTAAATATATTGCTAATAATTTAAGCTAAAGCATTTTTTAGATATGTTTTTTTTTAAACCTTATCCCGTTAAATCCGCTGCCAACTAGCTCAACTTTGCTCTGGACACTGCCAATTACTGGCAAACTTCAGAGCTCGCATCGACCCTTCTCTTAATAATATTTGCAATGACTGCAAATCTTCAGCTTATAATATTGAACACTGGCTCATATGCCCAAACCGTGGGCCCCCTATCTCCCCCCATAGATCTTTGGCTCAATCCAGCCCTTGCAGCACTCAAGCTCAACTTTACATCTAACTTCTAACGTCCAAAGAACCGGGGCTAACAACAACAACAACAGATATGTTTTTTATAAGGAATTATAATATGTCAATAGATTTTATAAAAATAAATAGTTAAAAAAATTTGTGAATTTTTTTCTGAACTTTGGATGCGGTTAAATAAAATGGAGCCATTGAGAAAAAAACTAAACCGGGGATCGTTATCGCAAGAGACTTCTCTACAAAACCTTCTAAAAATCGTTCTTAGGTGTCCAGTGATATATTTAGCTTTTTAATGTTAAAACTTAAATGATTTTTAATGTAAGCACTGTATATCAACAATTTATATTAAATTAACAATTTTGTTGGTTTATGATATTTCCTTATTCTAAAATGAATCATTTAATAATAAAATTAAAATGCAATTTTGCCACAATTTTCATCGTAACATATATGGCCATATATCGGTCACGAATGCATTTAGGTACGTAAAAATGGATTTATAAAAATACACAATTTGTATTAGCCAGGAAAATGCTCTCAAAAAAAGGAAAACGACTCCAAAAAAACGGCAGAAATTTAATTTTCCTAATGGCTATTATCTGTCAAGTGGTCAGACTTAACCTGGCTACACTATATTTAACAATGCTTGAATTAAGATGAGAATTTAGCAGTACAAATGGGTTAGGGTTTTTTGTAATATTACTTAACTTTTACATTTGTTTAATTTTTTATAAAATTAACCTCCTTTATAGATGTATTAAAATGCTTGACAAAATATTTGGTCTATTCTATGACATATTTATAATTTTTTTTCCATAAATTCATCATTTTCACAAAAAAAATAACTCATCTTTGAAAGCGCCCTTATATTTAATTAATACCTAATTCTGGTTAAAAAAATTATTTTGGCTTTTTTTTATTAAGTTTACTGCAGAATAAGTGAGTCAGTATAATGTTTATTTTTAATCCCCCAAGTCTGGTTCAAATCTCTCAATTTGTCATAACTTTAATTTCGACCCATTTAAAATGTTTTCGAAATTAAAATGTTTAACAGGTTTATATAGTTTTAATCTTAAAAACACCTAAATCTTGAGTGATGATAATAACCAATCTTAAATTGTTTTGCTATGCGACGATTTAATTAAATGTAAAATTAATAATAAACGCTTATGAAATGTCAAAAAAGAATTATAAATCTTCTGAGTGGTTAATAAAGCATTTAATTCTCAGACGATTATGAACTCAAGATGTTTGCTCTAATTTTGCATTTAACATTTGCAAATTAACAATTTTGAACAAAGTCATTTATATTAAACAAGAAAACTCATCCCAAAAATTTATGACTATATATGACCACTAATGTTCAAATTTAATAAAAATTACAAGAAAATAGTGTCAACCTAATCATCTTTAAACCCTTATGATAAATGGCGACTATAATTTGTTTATCAATAGAAAACTTTATTATAATTGAAAAATTTTCTTTCATTTATGAAATAACCCAAATTTAGTTTAAAGGAAAGGTGGGAAACTATTAAGCGGACTGGCCAATTTACTTTTCCATTGGTTCGGGTATAACATGGAAGATCGGGTTCTTAAGAGCATTCTAGGAGGTACTTGGAGGCGTTAGGCTTCGAATCTCTGGGGACAGAAATTTAAACAAGGATGAACGTCTGGGATGCTGCAATATCTTGCACAGGCCCTGATTACATAGTGGAAACAGTTATCGGTTAATAAGATTGGCTGAAATCCTAAACTTTTATTTTTCCTACCTTTAAACATTAAACAAAATTAAAAAATGTTATTTACGTGTTGAAACACTCGAAAATTTCAAATACATTAAAATAATCATGGATAACTTTTATTCCAATTTTTTTTAAATATATAATAGTAGATGGCCACAGCCATTGGCATTAATCTTTAAGTATAAATGGAATGCCCAAAAAATTGTGTGCCGGAACTGCTTCTGTTTCTAAAAAACAGTGTTCATAGTATTTTCCTTTAGATTATTTTTAATAATACATCTGGGACGGCTTAAGTTTTCATTAATAAAAGATAATAAATGTGAAACGTATATCTAACACATTAGTAATTAAAGATATATGGTAAGGATATTTTTGATATTCTCACCTATTCAAAATCTCACGTTAATTAGGCTACTAAAAGGTCTCCCCTTTCCCCGAAAATGACAGGTTAATTTGGCTCACTTTCAAAGTATATGGTCCATTTATGGCTAGCTCCGATCCAATTAAAGGAGACAGGGATGGTATGGAGAAGCTCGAGTATTTGTGCACCCGTCAAATATATAAATTTTCACTAATTTTACTTATATAGGATATATATATCCACTGGAACCTTATCTTACTTATGGGTAAAAACCAGGGATGGGCACAATTACTTTTTAAAAGTAATCATTATCATTACAACTACTTTAGAAAAAAATGTAATTAATTACTAATTACCATTACTGTTTTTAAAAAAGTACTTAATTACAATCAATTACAATTACATAAATTTTCAAGTAATTAATTACTAATTACAAGTACAATTACAATTACTTTTTCAAAAATTTTTATATATAAAATTAGAAAACACGAAAATAATAATACACAAAAATAAAAACACTTATTATATAGACAATATGTAAAAAGATTCATTTATTTTGGATATAAATGCTAAATTATATAATTAAAAATATATTTGAGTTAGTGGAAGAAAGTTTGATTAGTTACTAAATCCTTATAGCCGGTTTCGTATTTATATTTACTTTTTAAAACAATTAATTTCTCAAACAACTCATTGGACAATCTGTTTCTATTAAATCTATTTTATAAAGTGACAAGACTGAATAATCTTTCGACTGAGGCTGATGAGCCTAATATCGTGATATACTTAAAAAAAATCTTTTTAATTGTTGGGTAATTTTCTAACATTGGTAGCTTTTCACTATTATCATTAAAATATTTTAGAACCTCTAATTCTGCCTCATCGTAGAGATCATTTGTTAATTTTGATTTAGGTAAATTTTTAAACCTGTATAAACTTTGATTTTTAGAAACATTTTGACTTGAAGATATGTCAATTTTTTTCATTTTTTTTGCTTCTGATATCAATAACGTCTTTGTTCTCCCTGCCCTCTACCCAGTCTAATTTAAAAAATGGATGAGACATTGATGCTAATAATGCAAAATTGGAATTTACCGACATAGTAAGATGGTCTTCAAACCTATTTTCAAAACTAGAAATTATTTTTGAGACAAGGTTTTTACAAAATTTTAAATTAGGTTTAAGGTCATTTAAATCCGCTAATTTTTCAAATAATGTTGGCACTAGTTCTCCATAAAAAAACGTTTTTTCATTTTGAAAAAAATCTAAAGCTTTGGGTAAAGGTTTAGTAACATATAAATATTCCTCAATGAATTCTAACTCAATTTGTTTAAACTTAACAATAGAAATTATTTTTGATTTATATTTTATAATATCTTTAAATGCGTCAAATAAACTATTCCATCGCGTCGGTACAGGTGTTTTAAGTATATGCCCAATTTTCTCCTGCATCTCTTGAACACTCTTGGGTCGATGAGCCATTTTCCATAAAATGGTGCATTTTTCAATAGTTGTTTTGTATGTTCTTCCAATTAAAGTATTATTATCCAACAAAATGCCAGAAATATCGTGAGTTAAAATTAGAGACAAGGTGTGACACATGCACCGGACGTGATAGAATGATTACTTCAATATAATGATTACTTTGAAAAAGTAATCATTATCATTACAACTACTTTACTAAAAAATGTAATTAATTACCATTACAATTACTTTATAAAAAATGTAATTGATTACTAATTACTAATTACTATGAGAGTAATTAGTAATTGTAATTTAATTACAAGTAATCATTACTTGCCCATCCCTGGTAAAAACCATTGATATTTTACTTAGTTACATAGTATAACTTAATTAAATTTATTTATTTATAACCAACTATTTGTTTTTAAAATTTATTTTATTTAAATAAAACCTAACTTAGTTACATTTTTATCAAAGTTTAATTTTTTAACAATAGCCAGCTTATGCCAATGATTTTTTGTTCTTTCTACGAAATAACTTTTAAGCACTTAGTTTACAAGACTTAACTTTAATTAGGATTGGTGTGTGCAAGGTAAAAACATAGTTTACATAATTTAATTGGGCTGTTAAAGCATAAATACAACACATAATTTTACCCAAATTTAAAATTTCATTGATATAATCAAAAAATTTAAACTTAAATATTAGCTGTTTAACAATTAAACTATTAACCATACGCTAAATAAAAATATGGTTTAATTATCCCCTAACTTAGCGAATTATTTTGAAACTCATTCCTGCTTTGAAAACTCGAACATTCTTGTATCTAAGGATATTTTAAAAATTGTATTGTTTTGCACCGCGTGTCATGTTATTTTGTTTTTTCGAAAAACAACAATGGGTTTTCACATCCAACAAAATTGTTTCAGTATGGCATTGACGCAGAAACGGTTTACAGTATGCCTTATCCATGAATTAAATACTTTTTTAAACTCATTTTTTTGAAAACTATAATAAAAAGGCATAGCATAATTTGACCTTTTATCTACATAACATTGATTAGCAAATAATTATATAATAATATTTTTATAGCAAAAGCGGTCAAAAAACTTTTGTTTAAAAATGGAAGGGGGGGGGGAATAGGGAAATTTTGTCCCTTACATTTTTTAACTTTATCGATCCTCCAGGAAACGTTAATTAAATCCAAAAAGCGAGAATTTTATGGGCACACACTAATATACCTCCAATTATGGCGGTATTTTATAAATTTTATGATTTAAGGGGACATTAAATTTCTTTTTAATTATTCCTTTTTTCCGTACCTTAAACGGACACATTAATAAGTCTGGTTGCGTCTAAACTTAAAAAAATTATTATTCTTTTTTTTTTTTTCAAAAATGAATTTTACCTATTTTATTAATTAAATTTTATTATTTTTAACAAAAAACAAATATTGTATTCTTAATTTTTTACATAAAGGATGTCAAGCTTTTACTCGGCAATAAATTATTGTTTATCGCGCGATTTAATGGACAGGACAGTAAAATTCTTTAGCTTTGCGTTTTAGGAAAAAGGAAGAATAATTTTAAACAATTAAAAAACATTAGTGACTAATGTTGTGCTAACTTACCTTTTAGCAGTCATAGAATACCATTTTTTTGTGATTGAGCCAGATTTTAAGTCAAATTGGGGGGGGGGGGGGAGGGCAATATTCTTAACATTTCAAAAATATTCTTTTACCACATAGGTTGCGACATATTACGAATTGCTTAAAATCTTTTTTTTCCCCATTTATTAAGATTAACCAAAAAAACAAGTTGAATAAAATGGGTGAAATAAGTTCATAAAATTTAAAAACATTTGATCTACAGATTACGGCCTTGCCAAAATTGCGGTCTAGGCCACGTTCAATACGGAATTTTTTTTTCAAAAATTTAAAATGAAAGAAAAAAAATTGTTTAAAATTGTTTTATATTTTCGTCCAGGATATACAACAAAATTGATATTAATAGATTATTAATTTAAGTCTATAGAAGTAAAATATAATATTAATCATCATCTAACTCTATTATTTTTTTATGTAATTCGAGACTAATAGAAAGAAATATGAAAAGCATTGTTCTTTTAAAATATGATTTTGCCCTAATCCTTATTAATTTATAATCATAAAATATTTGTATAATTGTAATAGATACATTATGTTTTTGGCCGTTTCCGATCTCCTGGCCTGCGTGATGATGATTCCTTGGCCCCTGTTGCACATGGTGGCGTCTTCCAAGCGCT
Organism: Acutogordius australiensis; assembly: GCA_030555515.1. Taxonomy (NCBI): domain Eukaryota; kingdom Metazoa; phylum Nematomorpha; class Gordioida; order Gordea; family Gordiidae; genus Acutogordius; species Acutogordius australiensis. The sequence continues at coordinate 7,859,827 of CM060244.1, forward strand.
GGGACTTGAACTACAGGCACGGCTGGAATTTCTTCCTGGCTCACATCTCGTTCGTCCTAGTGAATGGGATGATGAAAGCCAGCACATTAGTCACGTGTGCTCTCACGTGGGACCGATACATGGCACTTAATTTCCCCCTCAATTATAAAAAGTAAAATATATGTTAAATATAATGTAAAGGAGGCGTGATTGATCATCACATTTACAAGGTTAATTGGATTGAGATAACAATGTTTTAATGCTTCATGGTTTTTAGTTACAAGTAGCGAAGCTTACTATGAGCTCGTTACTCATTGTAATATTTGCTATGACCCTTAAATATTTAAATTAACAATAAAAGTTTCTGGAATAAGACTAAAATTTTTATTTTCATCGTTATATATTGGTATGAACTCTAATAACCATTCCAAACATCTTTAAAACCAATTAATTTATAACAGTATTTATATGAATATTTTTATTGATATTGAAAATGTTTTTAATGTTATTTTCGCGTCAAAAAATAAAAAATTATAGGTTCAGTTCGATGACAATAATTAGTACAATCATTAGCATGTGCTTCTTCCTTTCGTTCGCCCTTATGCTCCCACGTACCATGAGATTCCAGGTCCGGCCAATGCCAACCCCCAATTCCACCGAGGATTCGTTGTTCCGATACATTCACGCGGGCTTACCATATGATAAATCAGCTGTTAACACGACATCCGTAATGTTCGAGAGAGACCCTTACACGACTAACAGAAACACAGAACTCACGACGACAACAACAAACCCATGGGCAAGGTCTAACGGTCCACAAAAGTATTATTTTACCCTAAATCACCATTACAAGGACCAGCCTATCGTTATAGTTTACGATTGGATCCGAGAAATCTTGTTGACTGTGCTTCCACTCATAGCTATATGTTTCCTCAACACGCAAATTATCCTGAAATTCCGGCAGATGATGCAAAAGAAGCGGCAAATGGGAGGCGGTGGCACGGGTGCCATTTTAGGATCCAAAACTGACAGGGGTATGTCAGAAACGGTTTTTACTTCGGCAACTAGTAATAATAATAATAACTTGGGGAAACGCATGAATTCAACTACGGGCAATTTGCAGCAATCTTCCCAGGTTGAAGAAGGTCAACATAAAAGTGCTACTGAATCAGGTTTAATTGCAAATTCGCAAAAAAATGGTAATACTCAGGGAATGATGCAAGTGTTTCAACAAGAAGAAAAACCTCGATGGTTAAATACACGTGGGTTTTGTCCGATTCTGTGCCGTGTTTTACGTAATTTTAGATTTTAACAATACTTGTTAGAGTATATACTTTTCACATTATATTTAATATTGTAGTAAATTGAAATCTGTAAAAATTCTTTAAATTTTCATAAATTTTATATTAAAGGCCGGTGGATTACCTCGTCTCACGGTAAATCAACATCTAGTAGTGCCTTAACTTCCGCCTTGATTGGTAAAAATAGGTCAACCCGACGTCGGGTTCGTAAATCGACAATTGATACAACCACCGACATTTCGGGCATGTTTGATTGCGCCGGACGCAGCACAGCTGATTACCATAATCTACACCCATCATTTGGTGGCACGGTATCGACATCAGCTGGAACAAATAACATAAGGGCACCAAAAACACCTCAAATACTTGTAAATGGCGTCAACGGTTTCAGAGTAAATGATCATCAACAAATACCACCATCAACGGAGAGTGATCATATTGTTTTTAAAATCGATGAAGCTTCAACTCAATCTTCTTCAAATATTGTCGATAACACAACTGATAATAGCACCGATCAAGGCGTTCCAAACCAGCCTAAAACATTTGATAATAATGAGGCAAATGACAGCTCTCAAGTTGCCAACAATTTACGAAATATTTTCCTTAGTCCATCAGCTGGAAGCTCCAATATCGATAGCAATGAACATAATTCATTAAAGTATATCAGTGCTGGGAAAACCATGAGCCAAATTTGGCTCATTCCCCCCCCCCCCCCCCCCCCCCCCCCTAAAATTTAAAGAAAAAAAGACGGCTACAAATATAGGGCCAAAATAAGAATTCAAAAAATGCCCTTAGTAAGAAGAGGGGCAAAAAAACCCCCCAAAAATTGGCTCTTAAGAGCCCCAAAAAGCCCATATTTTGTTTTTATTTTAAAATAATTTCGAAAAATTTTGATTTTTCTTTATAATAATGATGGTTGGGTTATTTTTTCTTAAATCCTAAGGGTTTTTTTTAAAGAAAAGAGGCTTTTATTAAATAAGCCCCTTTTCTTTAATAGAAAAAGGGCTTTTCTTTTGCCATGCCCACGAGTTTGTGTGCATTTGGGGAAAAAAACTCAAAAATTTGTTAAAAAAAATCCCATTTATTTTTTTCCCAGCCCTGAAGTATATTACAAAACCAGGATATATGAGGGGGGAGGGGCGAGGGGATGAAAATATTTAAATGATAAAATTCAAGAGTTTAGTAATTAGAAAAAAAACACATTTCAAATTTATTGTCTTAGGGTATTTGCAAATTTGATTTAAACTTAGCTAGATAAATCAATTGATAAAAATAAATATCCTATTTGAAATATGATGAATATCTTATCACTAATAAAATAATTTTTAAATAATACCGAAAGTCCTATTTGATATTATTTAATTTCACACGATTGGCCATCCTTGGTAAACACTTATCAAAAACATATTTTAAACTTTGAAATTTCTAAATTTTTCTTAAAATAAAATATTGGTTTATAAAATTTTATTAAGGGTTAAAGAGCTTTGTTGAGAGATGATATTAGCTATGTTTATATATATTTAGATATAAAATATAAATATATTTATCTTAACTGCTCCGAGTGTTAGAAATTATTGTAAAAACAATAGTTAACAAATGTTTAATGTAAAAACATAAATACAATTATAAATATTCAGAATTTTTATTTTTTTTTTAGAAAACGAATGAAGTTTAAAACGCTTACGTTAACTTTTCAAAATTTACATTATTTTATAGGGTGTCCAACCAACATACTGTTGTGCCTCGTTTAGAGCGCGTTTCTTCGAATCTTTCGACCGCCCCAAGCCAAAACAGCGTTGAAGATCAATTATTCAAAGATGACGAAAAAAACGGACCATCGCAGTTAGAGAGTCGATCAGGCGCCAAAATATTTTGGCAGAATTTTTGTCAACGATTATGTGGAGTTTTCCATGGTAACAATTTACAAATTTTATTTTTCCGCTACATATCCTAAAACTCAAGCTTTGTTTGAAAAATTATTGTAAAACCTATATTCAATAAAGGCTCATTGATTTAACTATGAAAAGGCGTAAGGTATAACTGTACTATATCAAATGTTGTATAATTTCGTATTTTAAAAGGAAACTGCTTTATAAAATATGTTGTTCTAGCGCTGATAATATAATTTTCGAATAACACAGGTCAGCAAATTTTTGATATGAGCTAACTACAGAGATCAAACCTGCCATTTTAGAAGTTTTCAAATCCGTTTACCGTTCTAATCAAACTTAGTTAGTTAACTATAAACTTTATAAATTTAAGAAAATGTCAAACAACAAATCAAAAACAAAAATTAATTGAATTTCTTTTGCATATTCACAACAGTTAAACTGTTAAATTCAAACTAAAAAATTTATATTAGATTAGGCCATCATGGGGATGTGTTTTTTTATGTTATTATAAAATTGACATCTCTGGTTGACCTGTGTAATAAAAATATAGATGTTTGAATTGGGTCAATTGAATTTGGTAAAAAAAAGAAAAAAAAATATAATTGCGGCATAACCTTACCTTTTGACAACGGCTTACGACGCATTTAAATTTAACACACGCAGGTCACTTAGGTCATAGGCCTTGGCGCTAATAAATATGGACGACTTTGAAATTCGATGGCACCCAACCAACTATTAACCAGGCTCAAAGTTGCTTGACTTTATTGTTTAACACAACAAAGCTCACAAGGTCGCCTTAACCTGTGTAGAAAAGCATTCCACAAAATCTTATATCCAAATCGAAATACAATTTCATTTTCAATTTTTCTTGAAATTTACTCTTAGGTCGTCATTCGATGCGAAAATCTCTGTGGCCCGATGAACTAAGCACCCAAACCCTGGCCCAGCGCCGGAAAAAGGCCAAATACGAACGGGACGAAAAACGTTTGACTACTATGCTGATAGCAGTAGCCATCCAATATTTCATATGTTGCGTCCCACAGGCCGTGACCGCCCTCGTGGATAACCCGCAACTGAGACAGCTGTCAGCTTTTAGGATGGTCATCATAGTAACCAATGTACTTGAGGCGCTCAACTACATGCTAAATTTTTACGTTTACCTCCTTTTCGTACAAGATTTCCCCAAACACACCAAGAAAAGTTTCCAAACCCTTTTCGGGTGCGGTAGACGGAATCGTCTAAGACGTCAAAATATGCGATAAATTTGATTATTTTGATTTGTTGTATAAGGGCGCGTTTTATGTGTTAATTATTTTTTGTTTTAAATAAATTTCGGAATTCAAAAAAAAATTATTTTGCGATTGCCAATCTTCGTTAGGGCGCGTTCAGACTTAAAAATTTTAAACATTACCTTTTGACATTGAACGCATTTAACAAAAAGTCGCTAATTTTAGTTATTAGCATTTAAATAGGTTTTCTGAAAGAAAAGTTTTTAAAAAATTTTGAAAACAATCAATAAAATTTCAAAAAATTCTAAATTTTTATAATTCTAATTTTTCAAAAAAATCAAATGTGTCTGAATGCGCCTCATTATAAACACAGAAAATAATTTAGCTGGAATAAATATGTTGAAAACATATTAAAAATATAATATTTAAAGATTTAAGAAATATCACATCAACACGCCCATATAAATTAAACAAGTTTATACCATTTTACCGTATGAATAAACAACCCTTTTTTATTTAACCCTTTTTAATTATGATATAAAGAGCGTTTAAAGTTTTCATTTCTTCAAATTTAATTTGAAATTTGTAATTTTAAAAATTCCCAAACCCGGTGCAACTAAGTATATTTAAAATTTTTTATAAATCTATGTAAATATCGCTAATGAATATTTTATAATTACTCCTTTAACAAACTTTAAACCAATATTCTTTTTTTATGAAATTTTTCAAAAATAGATCGAAATTTAAACGAGCAAAAAACAATTATATACCTTTTGCTAAACAATTATTTAACTAAAAAAATAGGTAAAAAAAATATAGTGACTCTCAATAAATTTATGTCATTTTCTTTCAAAAATTACTTAATCAATTTATATAATAATATATGTGCATCATAAGTTTTTTATAAATGAAATCCGGCCTGTCACGATTTTTTAAAATTATGTTTATGTCAGATCCAAATATCCATTTGATATACAAATAAATAAATACACATTTTTGATATAATATAAAGTCACGGTTTGAATGTTTTGTCTCAAGAGTTATTAATTTATATTGCCTGCTTACTTAATCCGAAAACATAGACATCATCATATGACAAACTTTGAAACTAATCAAAATTGGTTCCAATAAAAAAACCTTAAAGGGGTAATCGAAGTAATGTACATATTTAAGGTTTGTGGTTGTTTTAAGCCTACAAAAATTTAGAATTTAAGAACATGCCATATGTTATTTGGGGTAAGCCTTAATTTAATGATCATAACAATTTTAATATTTTAAAACGATAAATTGCCGTAATGATACAATCAGCACCGGATTTCGTTTCAAGTCGTCCTATTCCACACAACGCTAGAATGGCGTGAGAGAAGATGAATGCTACCTCTAAAACCCTACCTGATTTTTAAAATCCTTTTTGCGCCGCTTATAGTTCAAACCGGAATATTTTACAACAAATTAAATGCGTTTCCACTTTGGCCTGAAAATAATGCTGGAAGATCTGACGGCAACACAATATTCACCACAAATCCCACCAACCAAATCCTAAATATTCCAAATTTCCGAGCCGTCACTATCACTACCATACAAGATCTAATCAGCTTAACTAGGGCTCCTATAAGAAATGACAATTTTTATTACTTCAAGCCTACATCTATGAACAATCAAACGCTGTCCTCCAAGTGGCCCAATATATATGGAAACGTGGGAGGAATTGAAGAAATTCCAGAACCACGGCAAAGTGCGAATGTAAGCACCGTAATACGTCGTAGACGGTGCCGAAAGCGTATCATCCTAAATTCGGAATCGGTGATTAGTGACGAACTTTTGCCAATCGAGGGGGATATTGCCTCTCGTTTGGCGAAAGTTCGTTACAATGTCAGGCCCATGTCGGACAAGCTCATGTTCTTTGCCGAAAATGGAACGCTAGATCAACTGATTGGAGGAAACGTACCCGGTTTTCTGTCGCAAACTATGATTGTTATGAATGAAACTCGGTCGCCAGGTTATTTTAAATTTACAACTTCGGTGGCTAATTTAACGAAATTAACGACATCGGCCAAAAGCTTTTGGCAAATGTTAGATGAGCCCATGATAGATACCGACCTTACAACAGCGAGTATTATTCGCACCAATCGCAGATTTCCCGGGGTCGTTATACTCCTCGATCCACTTGATTGTCAATCTCTTGATGACGGTTTTCCCATTCCGATTGGAGATGAAGCTAAAAATCTAGGGGCTCGAGGTGAAAGAGTTTTGGAAAAGGTCGATTATGACAATAATTACCGAGTTTGGACACCACCGGATAAAATGATACTGCCGGATGTAAAAAATACAATATATCTCTCAGCTTCTCAAGCTCCTAGCACGGAAAACTTTGCCTTACCCACGATTCCAACGATGGTATCTAACAAATTTGCTACTATTACCCCTACTACAAGTAGAACTTTGGGTTACACATCAACGCCAGGGTACTTTTTCATACCTAAAGCTATGTCCGATAATAATTTAAATTACACTTTTCCAACAAAGTTTACCACAAATCTCCCGTGGCCTAATTTCAATCTACCAATCATGACTAAAAAACTCAGTTCCTCAAATACGACAACAATTTCAATAATACCTAACGTCCTTAATTCAAACCTAACACGTAGAATGCCTTTCGTTCGTGATATGAATGTCACGAACTTTAGCGCAACATCAGGTCCTTCACTCCGGTTCCTGCAAAATAAATATACGCTAATAAACTCGAGTACCACGGCCGCTTACTTTGTCGCTATACGGCCCACTAAGAAAAACACTTCAGACAATTTCTTACTAAATAACTTAACATTAACAACCCTGCGTATCAATAATATTCTTAAGAGTACATCTAATCAAACTACACCAATAGTTTCGCTAAAATCATTTTCAGCCACCGCGCCAATTTTATTTTCCCCGACTCAAACTGCTATAATATCCACTTCCATTCTAATTGTTAAAAGTTTACCCAATAATTTAAATACTATTTTCGCAAATAAAACTGGATTACCCAATTTAAAGGCAATGGCAACTATACCGATCACAAATAAATTCGTTCAACCAATCGTAGTAAATGTGACAGGGATTCCTAAATATTCACCAACGAATAATTTCACCACAGGCAAATCGGGGAATTCCACTTGGTCTACCAAAGTACTAAACGACGAAATGAACCGAATATTTCACGCGATTGAAGATCTTAATTCCATTCGGCTAAAATTTGAGGCTACGCATGTCCTTAAATTGCAAGATGCAAATAAATGAAAAAATCGGATTATCATTAAGATTTAAGCGTTCATCTGCCAATAGTTGAATATATATGTGAAATTATATAAAGTTAAGAAATGTAAATACAATTTTTTGACTATTACTAAAATATTGAATAAATATAAATTTGCAAAAGACAATTTAAGTTAATTTTGGGCTCTATTGCACAAAAAAGCACAAAATTTGAAAAAAATAAACTATATTTTTTAAATATTTAAGGTAAAAATACTATAGCCAAAATCTAAGCACGATTGATTTTAAAAGAAAGGCATGGAGAGAAAGAGCTGATGCTTAAAGAGGATATGGTGGCATTTAAAAAGCTTGCATTAGAGGCCGACGCTATATATTGGCGCTCACGGAATTTATATAGGCGCCCTAATGCAATATTTTGCTAAATTGACATTAAACAATCCACAAAAAATTAAAGAGTCTTTAGGCACCGCCTGAATTGTTCTCATGGGCGCCGTTCCGGTGTGTCGAAACTTCAATCATTTTATAATTTGGTAAATAATTAAAAATCTTGATATAGATGTACCGATATATCAAAACTCTGATTTTCAATAAAATAAAGCAAATGGGGCAGGGATGTTTGAATGACCCGGCTTCCTAAACCAGACCCGGGCAGTGCTGAGGGGAGAGTTTTTAATTTTACAATCCACAATACACTAAGTCCTTCATCTTTAATCATATTACAATCAGTGGTCATCGAATTTTAGGTGACAGGAGGTTATTGGCTGAACAAAAAACACCTGCAAATAATTTTGTCTATTTTAATTCTTTTTATTAACCGGGGATGCGGCACCACAAACTAAATGATCTGATATACTTTTTTATTTTTACAGTTATAATGTTTTCATTCTAGAATCACTCAATAATGCCTAAAATAACATATGATAATAGCTTTATTTCCAATCTTTAATATAAATAACCATGCTCAATACCGTCTCCATCGTTATACTTGATGTCTCATCTTTCATATACCATTGTAACCTTCCGACATAATTCAGTACAAAAGCAGAGAATGAAAATACAAATTCCATGGAATGCCGCCTTATTTATACTAATATTATCCGAATATTAGCAATATCTTGTTTTTTATGGACAAATTTCCTAATCATGGAACTGGATAAAACTTTTACAAAGAATTCTATAGACTACGACAATGAAAAAGCAGAGATGACCCAAAAGAAAGGATTGGGTTTTAAACAAGTTCGCACTACATTTAGCAGAGCCTTTCACACCCCGGTAAGCCTAGTCAAAAATGTAGCCATAAGTAAAAATCTTTCCTCAAATCTATTATCTACTATTGCAACACCTAATTCTAGCATAGTCAAAGATGAAGAATCAAATGGAATCCCCGAATACGAGGTTCCGGCTTCCTTGAAATCCGTGTCAGAGTCAATTTTTAATATCGGACTTACGATTTATGCCTACGCGCATATATTACATATTTGTATATTACTTTTTATGTTGCTCATCGTTAGTATATTCCAATTTTTTTTCACTATTCCTCCCGATTCGAATGAATAAGAATGGAACTTATTGGCGTTAAAATTTATAAGTTAGTTAATGCGTACATGTGCTGAAATTGCATGATTAAAACATATAAAATAAGAAGATTAAACTGTTTTTGTATAATAGCCATGCCTTATTTCGTTTTGATTTTTCCAAAAAAATAAGTATGAATTCTGGCTACATAAAAGGCATTTATGCATTAGCGTTTTGGCACCATTACTTATACGCATCACGTTGTGAAAGCTAATTATCGTTAGTTTTCATAAAAATTAAAATGTAATAAGTCACACGCACATAGTTGACAATAGATTTCAGCTTAAAAACACCCCAACGGTCATTATTTAAAGATCCGTTTGATTCAAGACGGGGATTTGTTTATTGAACGTCCTGATTTCGTTGAATGCTCGAACATTTATTCAAGTTATTATTGTGGAAATAGGAAAACGCTTTCCAAATTTTCCATTCTAACTTAATACCAAAACAAAAAAATATCTAACAGATACTTGAAATTCCGGGACAATAAAAAAAAAAATAATTTGCTTTAGGTTATTGGTGATTTTTTATATATATTTTTTGACAATTTCTACCTTAATATTTGATTAAAGCCCAAAATACCATAAAATAAACAATTTTCTTTTTGACACTGGAACTAAAAATTTTCTGATATATCATGTTCGTAATCCGGAAACTTGACTAAGTAGTGCCGTAAATGATGCTAAAGGTCGTTTGAGTTTTGTTGTTTATCAAGTGCCAATGTAAGTAAAAAGAGTAAATGTTTTTAAAAATTAGTTTTTTTTTAAAAAAAATCATTTCTACTTGGTAATTTAAGATATTAAATATAGGGTTTAAACTTTATTCGACCCTGATATTGCCTATTTATGCCCAACCAAATTCAATAAATATATATTTGAATTGGGACGAAACATTTTTGAAATACTCGTGTTCTTATCTGGGATTATGCCTAATTATGATCAACCTACATATGCTTAAGGTGAAAAGTAGTGGAAGTCCATTGTAATTATATAGGTTAATATTTATTCAAATATGATTTTGTTGATATTGGGTTAAAAATGAATAGTTAATTTGAAGTCATAAATTTGATGGTTGGAATATTTATGTACCCCACCTGCAAAAACGCAGATAGCCAAGCCCATATTAAAAAATGAATTTTACCAGGCCCAAATGCAAATAAAATTATTACCATGTTCATATTTGACAATTTTTAATAGTTTCACCAGGAGAATTTTAAATCTTAGCACAAATATATAATCAGTTAATCCAAATCTAAATTTTAGTATAGATATTTTTTAAAAATTGAGCAATATTTGTTTTTGCGAATAATTTTTATTAATTTTTACTTGCCTTTTTTTAAACAAAGCCTTATTTGGCTCTAGTATAAAGATATTTAAAAAACGACTTTTTTTACGACAACGAAATGTATAAAAATATATGTAAATATTCATAAAAATTTATTTATCATAATATTATGCTAAAGACATTTCTTTTTATTTATTTTTTAACAATGTTAATTATAAGCTATTTTTGAATACAATTGCAGTTATGTTGAATCAACACTTATTTGATTTTTCATTAAAAATATATTCTTTTTTCATTTAAATGTTTATTTTGGTTGTTAAAAGAATTTTGCAGATTGGCTCTTTAAGGGCTTGAGGTGTAATATACAATAAACATGCTGTTAAAGATAAACTGCTATACAGATGGCTGGTAATGTTTATTCCCAGCTATTTTAGCACCATTGCTTTTTTCATTTTGTTATAAATATATTTTAAATTAATTTTGAGTAGTTTTGAAAACAAGCATCCACCACAATGCATATATCTTGTATGCTAATATATAATTTATTTATATAATTGAAAATAATAGAAGTTAAGCCATTGGTCTAAAATTTAGTGGCAAACATTCCTATTTTACAAGCAAATTGGGTTCAAACCACCTTTGTTCTTGTTAAAAATTTACATGAGCAACAACTTTAAAGCGGCTCGGCTGCTTGGGTGGTGCCACAACTAATATGCTTAAAGTTAAAACAGCTAGAAATCTAGGTCGCTCGTGTGCAAACAAATCTTACTATATAACCTGCAGGCTCGATAGCTTTGTTTGGAGAAAAGATATAAAGTCCTAAATAGGTATATCCTTCCTACAATTATTTTTTTTTGATCAATTTGGGTTGTTAGGGTTTTAATACAAATTTTGTTTCATATCAAATTTAATATTTAATAGCTTGTAATAGAAGTCATGTAGCAAAAAAATAGCTATCACCATATTCTCAATTAGACTTTTTTATTTTTTTCAATTTTTTATTAAAATTGTTAGAAGCCCATGTTCGTTGGATGTATTGGGTGGGGGGAGGGGTGGGGTTAGCCCATTGTTTGTTGGGGGGGTAGGGGGCCCTCTGGTGGGGGGGGGGGACCCTTTTTTCGATTCTTTCAAGGGATTTTTTACATTTATTGAATATTTTATTATGGGAGGGGTCTTTGTGGTCTCTAGGCTTTCTCTGGGTGTGGGCTGGCCGGGGAGGGGGGAGGGGGGGGGGGGGAGTTGTTTTTGGGGGGGAGAGGGTTTTTTAGGGGGGGGGGGGGGGGGTGGTCAGGTTATATCTTTGGTTTTTGGGGTGGTGGTAATGGTGTTTTCAATTGCCGGAGTGTGAGTGTTTTTTATTTGGGTTTTGGGGGGGGTGTTTTGGGTTGTGGGGGGGTTTTTTTGTTTGGGAAGGGGGGGGGGGGGTGTTTTTGTTTGTTTGGCGGGGGGGGGGGGGGGGGGGGGGGGGGGGGGGGGGGGGGGGGGGGGGGGGGGGGGGGGGGGGGGGGGGGGGGGGGGGGGGGGGGGGGGGGGGGGGGGGGGGGGGGGGGGGGTGGGTGGGGGGGGGGGGGGGGGGGGGGGGGGGGGGGGGGGGGGGGGGGGGGGGGGGGGGGGGTGTGGGTTTGGGTGGGGGGGGGGGGGGGGGAATTAGAGTGTGCAGATTATATTTTACGTCTAATTAATGGCAATAAATTGCCTTCTATTTAATTGAATGTACAATTATTTGATTATTTTAGATTCGATGCATACCTTAATGAACATTAATAACACCAACAAAAATAGCTCAAACACTTTTCTAAATCTAACAACATACTTTTAAACACAAATCTAATTCAAACAAATCAAATAGCATTAAAAGCAAAATTAATGTAAATTATTTTAACTTATTTTTGACTTGTAATTATTTTGTCCTAATATATTTATAGACCCATAATTCTAGTTTAAAAGCCAATTCAGTTTGAGTTCTATTGTTAACGCTTAAAGTTTGAGTTTATTATAATTTTAATTAAACGTTTGAGCTTACAAATGTGGTTTATATGTAAAATGTAATTCCAATGGCTTAAAATTTGAAAAAAAAATTAATAAATTAATATATATTACTCAATTATAATCCTCATATATAATTTTAGTTTAGAGTTTTTGTTAGCAAGTAGGCCTTGTTAGATCTATTTTATAAATTCTAGGACCGCTGTACTGACATTTTATTACACGGCGCATGTCACATGGTTTTTCATAACAAATGTTCATGGTTAGCTAGACAAACTGTAGCATGAATCCCAAAACTACAGATTGGATTATAGTGGTTTTAAACCAATATGAGGAAATGGTAGTTTACTTTAATTATTTTTTAATTTTTTAAGTAAATTAAAAATTTTATATGTTGTGATAAATAATATTGTGTTTAATTTTGAAAATTATAGCTTTTGCATGATTAAGTCTTTAATTATTAATACAAATTATTTGTTAATTTTATTTATGGTTAGCTTCCTGTATTTGGGGGAAGTTTTAATTGCCCTATAGAGGAAATGAATCATTCTTTACTAAATATTTGCACTTACAAACCATCACTGATTTTAAATGGTTTAGCTAATATATTGAGACATATAGTCAGCAAGGTAATATTATATTTATATATTTTAATTTTTTTACATACTATTATTATATTTTTTAGAAAATTTGTTCTGGTCTTGAAGCAGAGCAAAATGAATCTCTGTTAATAGTATTAAACACAATTTACCAATGCTTAAAAGTAAATTTTACCTTATTAAAGCAATTAGCTTAATAATGGGGATATGCCACAATTTATTAAGACAATATTGTTTGATCTATATAAGGTAGATAATGCATTAACATATGTGTATTCAAATAATCATTAATATATGTATATTTTAGTTGTTAAATGCCACAAATGATGCATGCTTTGGTACAATACAAAATTTAGTTATGAGCATAATATTTAAATTAAGTGAAAGATCATTTAATACATTGTACAAAAGAGTGACTAGCAAGTAATTTTACTTTAATATTAACGCCCATATAGATTGAATAACTTAGCTTTAACAAATGAGTCAGAAAATTGCCAAGATATAAAGCTTCTGCATATTTTGGATTTTAATTTGCATAAACTAATCACATTGCTTGATGGTAAAATTTATTATGTGGTTGATAATTTCTTATATATTCCCTTTATATATGTTTTTTAGATTCTCAAAAGCTCAACCAAATTATTAAAAAAGAGACACAATTAGTTTATATTATAAGTTTGGACAAGGTATGAATTTATTAAAATTTTTAAATAAGGTTTAAATAAATTCATATAATTCCTTTTTATAATTTTTTAGTGTATTTGGAATTGGATTGAAAATCATGGAGATGAATATTGTGATATACAGATGAGGCCTATTGAACAATTAAATGGTATTTGATGCTCAATGATAAAATTATAATATGTTCCTTTTTTTATTACGCAATCTTTATAATACATGTTTTAATGTTTTAATCATATAGTAAAAATTATTAACTATATTGTATAACACAGGTCAACAAATTTTTGAGAGTTACGAGCTAACTATGGAGAATATCATGCCATCTTAGGGATTTTCAAATCCGTTTATCGTATTTTCTAATTTCAGCTATAAACATTAAAAATTCTAGAAAAAATGCCAAAAAACCAAAAAAGATTCAAAAACAAAAATTAATTGAATTTTTTTTGCATATTCACAACAGCTAAACTGTTAAATTCAAACTTCAACTTGAACTTTTTTTTTGATATGATAAATATAAAATACAAGTTATTCTTATATAAAAAAATTCTTAAATTTTTACTTTTTAGGGTATCCTCGATCTGTCAATTTCAAAAAGGGCCAATTTTTCGACATGGACGGATGTAAAGCCAAGACCGGAAGAAACTAAGAAAAACGAAATATATATGTGAGATAAGGCCATCATGGGGATAAATTCTTTTGTTTTATAAAATTCACGGTTGTGCCATTGTTGACCTGTGTAATATTAGTTTTAATTAGAGTAACAATTTAATTACATTTAAAGAATTATTTTGTGTTCTAATATCTTATTCAATTTAGATGCATGTGATAAATTATTCAATAATTTGGTCCTAATCTCTGAGTTACACAAAAAGAAAACTGCAATTTGGTGTTTACAAATTCTCTTGCTTGTCCTATGCCCAGTAATATCAAAAAAACTTAATTTTTTTTAATTCATTTTAATTTTACAAAATACTTTTAAATTCTGATCCTAATTTTGGTGTCTGGTTACTATTTTTTGCCATATTGCTTATCATTTTTAGGAAGGAAAGAATTATTTTTGTTAAATTTAATATGCAATTTTAAATAATTTTTTGTTAAGGATTCCTAAAATATTTTGTATTTATTTAAAAATATATATCTAAAATTTGAATGTTTAACCTTGTAAAATTTGTAAATCGTAATAATATTTAAATTTAACTACCCATATATATTTAATATAAGCTGGGACAACTTATTAAAGAGATTAATAATAAGTTAATCAGAAAATTTTTTTAACACAATTTGGAAGAGCTTAGCCAAATTTTTAGGAACTGGACATTATTAAAAATTGTGATTGGAGTTGAAAAAAAGCAAACAAAAATATATTTTTTATTTCATTATTCCTAATAAATAGTAGTGGTAGCATGTGTACATTTTTTTATTATATTATAAATATTATATAATTATATAAAAATTTTTATATTTTATCTTTGGTTTTAATTTTAATAATATATATTAACATTCTAGAAAATTTTAGAGGAGATAGTTAATGCGGACACAGGAGCGCCCTGTTCGAGTCAACATCTCAAAAAGGTAAAGTGGCAAATGACACATAATTTAAAGTTATATAATAAACACACGATAACTTTAACACGTTTTTAACTTTAAATGATGATAAGGCCACAAAAGTGAGGTGGCCTTATCATCATTTAAAGTTAAAAACGTGTTAAAACTCACTTTAAACGTGGCCTTATCATCATTTAAAGTTAAAAACGTGTTAAAGTTATCGGGTGTTTATTTTATAACTTTAAATTATATGTCATTTTGTTTAAATTTAATGATTTATAAATAAAATCAGCATTTAAACTATTGCATTTTTAATAGGATTTTATATTTTACTGGTGAATTACAAATTTCAGATTTTTAAATTTTAATTTGTTTGAATGTTCTTATTTTAGGTTTTAATACGTTGCCTTATGCTGATTTAAATTTTCTAAATAATTTTGTTTATAAAATCAAAAAATTACTAAAACTTTTAATAACACTATTTAAATGATTCCATTTGTTTTACTACACATGATTTTATTTTATTAAATATATAATTTTTTTTAAATTTTTATTTTTTTATGAACGAACTCATTTTTTTGTAGAAGCAATTTCTTGACGTGATTAAGAAATGCATAAACTCGTCACACCACCAGCACATATCAAAAGGACTCCAGGATTCAGCTCTTGCCGCTTGTGTCCAAATGTTTAAGGCGTCTACTCACCTGCCCCTCAACCAAAACAGCACAAGCCCACTTTTTACCATAGTGCAATCTTTTTTGACCGACCTTAAAGTATGTAGCCAGTAATTGTTGCTCACAAATAGAGCACCAATGGCTAATAAAATTGTTATGTATTGCAAAAATGTAATAAAAAATTCGGAAGGCCCTTGAGATGGAAACTTAAGAAAAATACTTAATATATATTTTACTTTTACAAGCTATACCCTTTGTTTATTTTTTTCACAAAAACGAATTGGGGTTATTCCCCCAACTTTGGCTAAAACTCGCATTGTTAATAGTACAAAGTTTATTTCTTGATTTTTAGGCTCGTACAAAAAAACTAAATAACCAATTTTAGGATATAAGATGAGACATAAATTAGGAAAAAAATTTATTAGTTTTTAATTTAAGTAAATTAATAGGTTTGGATATATTATCTACCAGTCAATTTTTGTGCCTTTTGACTATATAACTGAATTTTTTTTTCTTTTATTCTAAATTAGAATTAAGAAATTGCGTGTATAATAGATAATTGGCGTTTTTTTTATCTTAATTATAATATAGTAAAATTAATTCATAAATATTTAAATATCCGCGCAAACTTTTTATTTGACACTTAGAATGTTTTATTTATTTGTTAAAATATATTTTAGTTTAGATTATTTGTTGACAGAAAGTAAGTTTTAATGATTTAATTATAAAATTAATGTTTAAAATACCAATAACTCATCTTTTAGGTTACGTATTTTTTTTTATAATTATCCGAAATTATATTTTGTATAAATTAGGCGCAAACACAGTATCTTAATATATTTATTACCAAATTTTATTTTTAAATAAGGGCTTTTGAATATAGCATATATCATTTTTCTAGGTTTATTGGCAAAATAATTCACAGTTTATTTCAAATTTCTATTTTTTTGATGAAATCTAAAAATATAAACTTACAAAAACATTGTTTTTTGCTATCTTTTATATATATTTAATTTCTGGCTTAGCCCAAATTTATAATTTATTTATTTTGTACAGGCTCATCTGTTTAACCCTGCACGTCCGTATACCCGAGGTGCTCATTATTTTACAACGGATTTAGAATTGCTTACCGATTTTTTTGTGGCTCTTTTTCGCATTCACCCACATAACATGGACCTTTTTAAAATCTGTTCTAACCTTAACATTTCCCCTCTTTACCATTACGTTCTGTTTGCATCCCTCGGCAAAATCGCTTTTGAGGTTCGGTTAATAAACACATATATATTTAATATTCGTAAACACGATTGTATAAACGGAAAAATTGTAATCTACATATGGTCTTAAATCATTAAATTAAGATACATAGACTTTCAAAACATTAGAAATTAAAAATACGGATTTAATAAAAAACTATTTCAAATTATAGAAATTATACAGAAATATTGTAAATTTGTTATTAAAGGGGGCTGGCGTTTAAACCTTTTCAATAGCTTTTGAAAATGAGATTTTTCTTAAAAGGTTGAGCTAAATAATTGTTTAAGCTCTCTTTATCATTCGCTAAATCTTGTGTTTTAGTATTATAGGTTTGGAAACCATTACACAATTTTATTTTCATTTTTTATTATAGTTATTTTAACATCAAATTATATTTTTTTTAAATTTCATGTTGCATGCCCATATTAATATAATGCGTTATCAACTACATATTGGGTATTTTGTTAGGGCCTTGTAATTTCATTATTTTTAAACATAAAAAATTATATATTTTTGAAACAATATACATATATGTTATTTAATTACTATTAAAATATTGCCATAATCTTTATATATCTATTATGATCTGAAGTTTGTTTAGGTGCCAAATAAAACGAAATACTAATGTATATTTATATTTGAAAGAATTCTATTTTTTTATTCTTTTTTATATGTTATAGGCCGGTAAACCATGGTGGCCTAAAATTGATCTATTTTACTCAAAATCTAACGACGTGCGATACCTATTTCTGGATATTTTAGGCAAAGCACGCGCCCATCTGACCCTAAATACAAGATTTTCTGCCGTAAAATATTTTGTTTTTCTATAAACCGTTTATCATCAATTTTATATTAGGACACGTTTATAGTTTTATTTTGATATAAAAACAAATTTTTTTTCTATTTGTTGAATTAGGATGAATTAATATAGTAATTTACTTAAATAGATTTAAATTATTTATTTATAATAATAATAATAAAAAGTACTTTTATTTTACAAACGATTGGTCAAAAAAATAAAACGACTTCTACCGTATGTTTCTCCTTTCATTTAAATAACCTAGGGAAACCATATTTTATCTATTTTGCGATGAAACATTATACGCGTGGCTTTATAAAAAATTATGGTCGTTAAATTTTTTTTCCATTTATTTAAAGAGAAAAGGGCATAGCCCTTTGTGAAAGAAAATTAAAATGTAATGATTATATTATGATAATATTAGGAAGAATTGAAGAACATAAATAAAATTTGCATTATATTTACAATTATCATAAATAAGATACATGAAAAAAATATAAAGAGTTCTTAGAATTTTACGAGAAAGATCTATAAAAATATTTGCAATTAACAAACAAAGTTTGATTTAAAAATTTTTGAAACAATAAAAATTCGAAAATTTATTTATGTAATAAGGGTGATATGTACGCGATTAAAATCATATTATGATTAAAACGTGTTTAAATTTACATTAAACAATTTATTTTGTTCTATTCAAAATTTTTTTTTATATTTTAAAATTAAATTATCACAATAAGAATACATTTATATTTAGATTGATGTTTGAATTTATGAACATAATGAATAATGTTTTATTCTAATGTTAACTGAAAACTCTTTATGAGATGTTAATATGTTGTTATAGTTATTTGTTTTATACGTTTATTTTATTATTTAAGGCATAATTATTTTTTTATTATTTATATTATATAATATTTGTGTTTTTTAGAGCCTGAAAGATAAAGTTACTTCTCTCAAATTTCGAGACAAACCTACGGATGAAGGTTCAATCTCCAAGCATTTATTATTGGAATCTCTAAAACTGGCCACAATTTGCCCTTTACTCTACTTAAATGTAAAATTTCAGTTTATTATTTATATTACACAGGTCGGAAAAATTTAATTTATTTACTTAGATTTAGCACATGTTATAAGGTTTTTGTTGTAAAAAGTAGCCCATTTGCCGAAAGTAACTTTTTTATGAGTTTTAGACTCAAAACTAAAAAGTATTTAAAAAAAATGTAATTTACACATTACATTTTTATAGTTTTCATGTATAAAATGTAGTTGAATATTCTTTATTATATTTTTTAAATATTATTTTTTTAATTCTTATATGCCCATTAGTTTAGGTAAAGTCTAATTGTGGATCACAATAAAATTAAAATTTTTTTAAGGATTTTTTTTATTAATTTTTTGCATTTTTCATACCTTGATAGCATATTTTTAAAGATATTTGCTGTTTTAAGTTGCTTAAGCACCGAAAATATCATTTTACAGACTCAATTGAATTGCATATAATAATTTAAATTTAAGAATAATGCGCATCATACTTTATATATTTATAAGTTTTAAGAAACCAGCTTATGGGAGATTTCCTAAGCAGTTTTTAAATCATATTTTTCGTTATTACCTTTAGAGTTATTTACAACTATAAACTGCATCTTTAAATAATTTTATTAAGACAGAATATTTTTTTTAACGTTTTTTATTAAAACTGTCCTTGTCATTTTTGCAGTTTTGAATGTTTATAGCAACAAAATCAGATGAATTGCATTAAGTTGATACCAAGAAATTTTTATTACACACGTCAACAAATTTTCAAGAAATAATATTTTTATTATAATGATAATTATTTAAGTCATATTTAGATTGGGGTGCCAAATATGTTGTATAATCTAAATGCTGATGTAAGAGCCCTATATACACAGCAACTTTATTTCTCATTTTTTGAGACAAAAGAGATAAGTTACAAGGAATTTTTATACGAACTAAAAATTATTAGGGTTTTTTTTGTGGGTATTCTCTAGGTCGCAAAATCTGTCAATTTAGTTAAAAAAGGTCGTTTTTTAGTATGGACGGATCTAAGGAGCCGAAGGCAGAAGAAACTAAGAAAAACGGAAAATATATGTGAGATAAGGCTATCATGGAATTACATGCTAACTTATTTTTTGTGACATTCATATTTGTTGATCTGTGTAATATTGAAGCACAAAATACCCCCAAAATAGGAAAATCTCATTTTTGACCGTGAATAAAATTCTAAGGCATTAGCTAAAGTCCTTATTTTATATTCGTAATCAGCACCAAAAACTTGACCAAAAACAATAGTTGTCATATGTCATGCTTGAAGTCGTCCAATTTTTTTTGTCAGGTGTAATCGAAGTCAAATATAGGTCTTTTTTTGCGTTAAATGGTAGGCTCTTACTTATTCTTTATTTATTAAAATCAAATTATTCGTCAGTTTTATTTATTAATATTTTTATATTTTGATTTTTTCAAGAAAATTTTAAAGAGTCGTGACTCAAATTACCAATGAGCAGCTATTATAGTGATCTCACCCAATCTGTGCTCAAAGATATAATTTTTTTTTGATTATTAGAATCGAAACAGTATGGTCGAATACATTCCCCACATGCTATGCGTCACCGATTATTTAAACGGTCTCGCTTCACTCATGTCTCAAACGCCGCCCCAACAACTATCAACACTCGTCTACCCTATAAAACCTCTTCGACATGGGCAACATTCCTCATTTAATACGTTTGACAATAATAGTCATGCGATAAATTACAGCAATTTTCCACAAACCGGCAACCTCTTCCATAAGTCTAGCGAATGCCTAGACACCCAAATATCGATACAAGCCATGAGCGCTTTAATAGCGTCATACGAACCTTGTACTATTGAACGTTGGACAAACATCTTTAATTATTCGGATAAGGATATTACAGCTAAAAATGTGGGAAATGAAGCTAAAAACTCGGACCAATATTTAATGTTTTTATACGAAATTAGGTATAGGCTTCTTGAGTTTTTTTAAGTTATATCTTTCTTGTAATTTTATAATTTTTATGATTTTAACTGCATTTTAGATGTATTTTGACCTAATCCTCCTTTATTAATAAATATCAAATTTTTTAAATTGTATTTTCCTTCGCCGTACTTTAACGTTTTCTTTTGTGTTTATTGTTATTGCATAATATTTAAAATATGTTAAAAATAAACTATTTTATTAATGTATTAATTTTTTTTCGTCTAATTTAAAAAAACAAATATTTTGTGAATATGACCACGACCTTAGGTATATCATATCATAAACATTATTTTTTTTTTTTTCATAAAAATTTTTTATTTATACAGCTCAGTGACCGCTCAAATCTTACTTGCGTTTGCCCAAAGATTAGTACAACAAAGGCTGCAACATGATAATTTGACCTACCTACAATGGTTGGGGTGCATGCTCAAATTACGATATACCTTTTTACGTGCCCGACTTTTTCCGCTTCCCGATCCTGTTAGGGGCTCTCATACTACTCAAAAAAATTTGATACCAGCTGATTTAGATGATAATGTTCGTAACGATGAAAAAAGTAGTAATAACAATAATATTGATGATAATGGTAATAAAAATGAATATGGTAAAATAGACTATGACAACGATATTATTAAAAATGACACCGAGGCTGGTAACTTGCCTTATTCGTCGAATTCTTGGATAGATTATTTTTGTAAACGCGAGCACTCCGCGGCCAAACAAATGTTGGCCAAAATCGAAGTTTGTGAATTTTTTTTTCTTTCAACGCCTGTTGTTATATAGGCATGCCCTATATATATTTATTTGATTTCATTATCTTATCTCATTTTAATATCTGTTCTTATTAATATTGGCATTTTATTCATTTTGTAATCACATTTTTATGCCCAAACATAGATTTACAAGTCAGTTTGATAATTTATATTACTTCTGCATAATTCATTATTATCTTTACTTCTTCTTTTAAAATTCGAAAATTTGATATTTAGGTCGTTGCTTTTTTCTATCTATCCTCCCCAAATACGGATGTAATTTTCCAAGCTCTATCACTGTTTGAACTGCTATCGAACGAGCTACGGATAAGGGTTGATACTGAAGCCAATCAACTTAGTAAACCCAATGAAGGACAAACTGCACTTGCTCTAGATCTCAATCTTCATACATCTCTTGCTAAGCTAAGACACCAATTTTCCCAATATGGTAGGATATTTATGTGTTATCAGCTTACCTTCTAGGTGTTAATTATTTTGTGATGATTACCAAATATGATATCAATGCTTTGATATTCGGTAATTAAATTTAAAAAACGGATTCCTTTTTGAGTTTTTCGGGCTTTTATAGTATGAAATAACCCAGGGGTGAACAAATAAAAATTCATTTGAATTAACAAAGCAATTATTTACAACATAAGGTATTTTGATTAAAAAGTAATGCATTTTTAATTTATTTTTATTTCCAAATTTCAGATTTTGATTATTGGTTTTTGGATAATTAATTTTTTTAATTAATGGACATATGTCAGTAGATTTGTTGGAAACTTGTATTAGCTTTAAATTTTAAAAATCTCTTTTTTTTTTAATTTTTGAAACGTGTTTAAATAAACTGGAAGCTGAAAAAATACTAATTTAGAAATTAGTAAATATTCTTTATAAAATTCGGTAAATATCTCGTTTGCTTTATAATTTTATTGTCGAGTTTAGTTGATTTAGGTTTTTTGACTTCAGGACAATTTACTTTTTTATCTATTGCCATATTTCATAAAATTATTAAAACAGAAATTATAAACCGCCTATTGCTGCATGTTGACAGTAGATTTCTATTAACTTAGGTGTAATTGTGTTTTATACTATTTTCATAAAAAGCCAAATAACTTGATTTTGTTTTTAATTTCAATATTTTCATCCTTATTCTGTAATGTTAAAATTTTACTTTCCTATCTCTCTTATAAGGAGAAATAACGATTTTTAAGTTGCGAATTTCAAAATTTAAAATATAGACATATGCAGAAAAAAATTATAATCAAAAATAATCGTGTTAAACTATTTTAAAAGAATTTCCAAACACATTTGCACTCATAAGGCATTCAAAACGTCGGTAAAATTTTGAAAAATTCTTAATTTTTATAAGAGGTTAGTTTCAATCTAATGTTATATATTATATTAGGATTTATTTTTTAATGCAATACTGTAAAGAATTTCAATATCTTTATAGGTGATAGCAAAAACGTAATACAATTTTCCATACGTAAAACCTTACGAGAATTTAAGGGTAGTTCTGACAACACTTCTATACGGCTGTGTTGGGACGAATGCTTCAAGTATTGGGAAGATTTGACTAAACTCGTAATGCATAGTCCAGAATACAGAACCATAGCTTGCCTACCATCTGATTTAATAACGAATTTTAACGAAAATTGTAGCAAGATGAATTCTTCGGAAAACGATAAAACAAATAATGCAGATGCAAAAAACTTGGATTTTTATACTTTTCCTACTCCGCAACCGACCAAAACTAAATTGGATGGTGCCATAGATTACTCTAGTCCGGCTATTATGAAACAGGCAATGTCTTCAACATATAATCGTTACAAAACTCGTGATATTACCTATAATAATAAGGCAAAATCTTCGCTTAGTGATGTAGGCACCCAACCTGAATATTACTACGATTCTTCAAAATTTGCTAATTCCCATGCTCATTCTACTACAAACCTCAATCAAATTATCAGTCTAAATAGTTTAAAACCATCAATTATTAGTCATCGGCTTAACATACCTCGATTATCCAATCTTTACTCCGACCACAAAATATCTCCGTATTGCAATTTAGCTTACGAGAATTCTAGCGATCATTTTACAAGTGAATCTCAAAGGTGTGTTATAAGAGTTTTTTTTGGTTTGTGATTTTGATATAGTTTTTTATTAGTTAAGGACGCAGTTTAAGGCCATCAAACTCTAAAAATTGCCTAAATAATTGTTATTTTAATATGAGTTTGATCAATATTTGTATATATCTGGACGAAATTATGGTAAACCGATTTAAAAAGGGCCCAAAATTTTTATTCTCTTATAGTCAACCCACTAAAAATTTAAATATCAAAAGTTTTTTGCCACAAGCTTTTAGTCCTTAGGTCTTAAAATGTTATATATATATTTAAGCGCAATGAAAATTAAATATTCAATTTTTTTTTAAAAATATGATATAAGATTTTAATTTTAGCGATACTCATTTGTCGCCTCAACTAATGCCTTCGTCGTCAAAAAACTTTAATAAAAGGAGCTCTTCTCATCAGCATTTTGCTAATACCAATAACGATCACATAATCTTGAATACGTTGCGTGAATGGTCAAACTCCGTTGGAATTCTCATTTCCATGGCTCATCTCACCAAGAAATCTGATAAATTTAAAAATTTTGGAAACCCAGGCTCCCTTAATTCGGCTAAACTCGACGATAGGTTTACATACACTAATGCATTATTAATTTTATAATTTTTTTTTAAATATATGGCTGCTGCCAAACTTATATATATTGAAATAAATACTTGCAAAATTCTACCTAAATTTAAACAATAAGGTAGTTATTTCTGTAAAAAACTTGCTTGCATTTGCAAAAACTTACATGAAAAAATATCATTTTTTTTGACTATTATTTTTTTCTTTAACTTGCTTTTATGGTTTTTTGGTATTATTTATTAGGAATTAAGTTGGGTTATGGCCTAAAATTTTTGAAAAATTTATTATAGAGACTGAATTTTTTGTTTACTTTTACTAAGAACATATAGTGTATAATTTTTTGACTATTTTATTATTTTTGTTTTCAATTATATTATAGTGCATCGACGACCCGCTCAACACGTAAAAATAGCCTACTTTTGACGAATGATATCACAACCTCCCAATCTTGCCGTACTACAGAGTAAAAGAGATACATATTATTATTTTCATACTTTTATATAATTGGCCCTTAATAATATTCTTTATAATGTATAACGTGAATGTAAATGTTATTCATATTGCAAAGCTGGGAAAAAAGCTCATACTTGAGCCAAATATATTTTTTTACTTATAATAATTGGGAATAATAAAAGGTTTATTAAGAAAGTTATTTTAAATTTTGCCTATGAAATAAAAACAATTTTTGGTATAATAACTATAGGCATGGTGAAAGGACGTTGCAATAATTATTTTCTGACATATATTTATTATCACATTATACCTTATACGCGAATTTAGCGTGCCCAGTTAACGACTTGTAACAATTATATCTATATATTTCATTTATTATTAATAATACTTAGGTTAATCGAATATATATTTGATTTGCTCTCTTTTCCAACGGGAAATAGTAAAAACGGCCAACAATTACTCCATTGGCAACAAACTGTTATTGTAAACATTCTATCAACAGAACTACACCTCAGCCTTTATCCATTGTTATTTGAACAGATTGCTTGTAGACTGGATAAAATAGTATCATCCCATTTTACGAAGGAGGTAATACTGTTTAAAAGGTTTAATAGTTAATTTGAGTTAATTTTTATTTGGCAAAATTAATAGTTTATTGATTAATAAAATTTAAATTTTTAAATAAGCTCTTTTTCGTTTACCTCGTTGTTTATTTTTATAATTTTCATTACCTTTCACTGTTTTTTTCCGACTCGTAGGTTTAAACTATCTTTGTTGTCATATATTGCGAAATAGCCAAATATTGCACTCTTTCCGGCAATGACTCATAAACGATCATTTGAAAATATAAAAAATATGTACCATCTTAATTGTTCCGCTCTATTGATTTTGCACTAAAAAACAAAGTTGTTTTATTTAAAAAAAAATTCTATTACTATTAAATGTATAATTACTTTTCCATATAATTTGCTTCTTTTTGTTTTTAAGCTCATTAAAAGAATATATTGGTTATGATTGCTCAAGATGAAAAATACAGCATATAAATGGTTGGTCAAGATAATGCATACGATACCAAATGTTTGGCATAACTTATTTTTTTAATATTATAGTCAAACAAGTGAATTCAATTAAGCCATATTAATATTCTTATATATTTGTTTATAATTATATTTCAAATCTCTACAATTTTTTCGAGTCATTAACCTCTTTAAGGTGCAACTTTTGCAATTTTTATACAAAAATCTAATGATTTATCGTTAAAATATAAACTAGTTACATGTGTTTTAATTTAATATATAAATTCTTATTAGGTATAATGATGAAATACTTCTAAACATATTTTAATTCTTAATTTATCTCATAATTTAAAACAATTTGTAATCATTAAAAGTTTATACCATGTTTTTGCTTTTGATTATGGTGCATATTTCTTCGTTAAGCAGATTTACATCAACCAAACAAACACAGCCTTTATCCATAACATTATATCCTTGATTACCAGTGTTTTGGGATGTTCTCATTTGAATTTAGGCAAAGTTAGCATTGAAGGCATTGTATTGAACGTAACCAAGTAATGAACAAATTACACAAAATGATTATATTTCGATAAATTAGATTATTATTAGGGATTGGCAAAGTACCAAAAATAATTAACTAAGTTAAGTTATAGTTAAACCAGACACTATTATTAATCTTTAACAATTTTTATAGTTTAAAATAAATTGCAAACTGTAACTATTAATTTTATAGTTAATTTAGCTAATTTTTTTTGATTGTTTAAGCTTATATCGCTTAATTAAATATAGTTAGATTTGCCTTTGAACTTAAAAACATCTTCCTAATAGATTTAAATGATTTTCCTATAAACTCAGCTCAAAAGTTTAAAAACCATTGAGAGCTGATAAGGTTATAAAAATTAAATATGACTTTTAAAAAATACTTAAGTTAATTCATAGTTAAATAATAAATATTTTATGGTTAAATCTCTAAAATTTAGCTTTAGTTATTAGATTAAAAAATTAACTAAGTTATAGAAAAATTAAATAATTAAACTTTAAGATATCGATAGTTTATTTCAATCCCATGTAATAGTTTTTTGTGTCTTCTCATCAGCACTCCAATAATATGGAATTTAAATTAAAAAATTAAATATTTTCATTTGTTTTAAACATATAGATAGTCTTAAAATATCGACAAATTTTAATGAAATTAATTGATTTTGTGAATATTTTTAAATTATTTTTATGTGTATACGGTAAACAATTTCGACAAATTAAAATTAAATTAATTGATTTTGTGAATGTTAATTATTTTTATTTGCTTTTACAGATAATATACATAGTCTAGAAATAAACTCGACATATTTAAATTAAATTAATTGATTTTGTTCAAATTTTAGAATTATTTTCATTTGCTTTACTGTTATATACGTAGTTTTGAAATAAAATTACCTAAATTAAAATATATTAATTATGTGAATATTTTCAAATTATTTTCATTTGCTTTACAGATATATACGTAGTTTTGAAATAAATTCGACAAACGGGAATGAGAAAGACCTAAAGATTAAAGCATGCGAAATGATTAAAAAGGTTTGAGTGCATCTTTTGATTGGTTATAAAATATATAAGAGTATTTTTATTTAAAGGTGATTTTAAGTTTCGCAATACGGAAATTTTAACAAATTTGTTTTTAGGATAAATGCTTATTTTCAAATCTACTACAGTTATCTCCCTCGCCATTAAAAGGCTTTTATTTTCTTTAAAGTTTTACTTTTTTTAAATAAAACGTGCAAAAATGAAAAAAAAACATTGTTTTTATTTAAATTTTTTTTTCTTTGAAACAAGGCAGGAACTTCAATTAATATTTTGATATAGTATTTTATTACTTACCTTCTTTATACATTTACGCTTAATTATTTTCCTTATAAAAAATTTTGTTAGGGATTTACAATTATACATTAGCTAATTTAACAATTTATATTGTGCATGCCTAATAATTTATAAAATTTAAAATATGTAAGTAACGAATAAAATTGTTTGTTATTTTTAGTTCAGCTGGACTCTACTTATTTTAAATCTAATATTATTATATTTTTTTATTAGAGGGTACCTAATCACTCGCACCACCATGTGCGTTGCTAAAATTGCTAACATTCACATTAGTTATTACCATATATGACTTTTGCTAATATTACACAAATTTTATGTTGGGTTTTTAAAAAGTATAGTTTCACAAAATGTTTATAATTAAGTAACAAATGTGTCACTTTTTGGTGTTTTGCACATTGAGCAGATATTGTGTTCCATTTCACATATATTTTATGTTAATTTGACAGATATTAAACCGGCACGATTTGATTCTCCGGCAAGAAATTGTGTGGCGCAATAGGTTAGTCGGATGCCTTATGGGTTGGCTCTTCGCATGTCCCGCTTCTGTCACTAGCTTTGTCGATAACGCCCTTAAACGTGTGGTGGAATCGTCTGAATCGGACGAAATTTCAAAAAGGCCAGGTGTCGATATCGACATTCACCCACTCGCAATGAATGAATGTCGCCAAACTGTAGGGGCTAAATCAATCCTGAACAATGCTATATATCAAAATGTCACGTTGCCCGACCAGTATTACGATAACGGGATCAAAGAGGAGGAGGACAAATTCATTACCAAAAATTTGGATATATCATGTTTGGAAACGCTTATAGCCCTACTTGAAAATCTTCCTTTGCAACCTCACGATCTGGAATATGTCGATGTACCTGACGCAAAGGGTCAACTCTTTCAAAAGTGCAACCTCTATTTTTATTTATATATCAGGGCACGTTCAAAATAATATTTGGAGATAACAAAAACTATTTTTCGCCCTTTTTTATTGTCCTCGAAAATGATAAATTATATATACAGATCTAAACGAATAATATATTACGGCATCTAGTCGAAAATATAATGGGGCTCTAAACGATATATGTTTTCATATTTTAATAGCCTATAAATTATTGCAAAATAACAAAGGTTTATTTTAAATGGGCCCATGAACACAAATTTAAAATGGTGAAAAATTGCCATTATTTTTTTACAACCTTTTTAAAATATGTTTTTAAATCATATTTATCTCATTGCTTGTAATGCTATTGATTTTCACAGATATTTTGCCATCCTACTGAACCTTATAAACGTTCAGTTACTTTCTCCTTCGCCTTCTCGCCGTTTTTCTGACTCGCTACTTTTAGATATCGAACATCAAGACGACGATAAACGCCATTTTAACGAATCAACGAGTTGGCCCGTTAATGACCTTAACCCGCTCATAAGACTTACCAATCCTCTTTGTGCCAGGATTTATAAGTTGGCGATTACGGCAGCCTCTAAACTCTTACACGCCAACATTGAAATTGGACTCGTAAAATGCATCGGTTTAGGGTATTATAACACCACCAGCACCTACCATAATACAGTTATGCCGTCAGCCGTGAATAATTACTACAAAGAAGCGGCGCTTCTTACTACACCCAACCACATACTAGACTCCTCGCATATTTATAATAACATCAATGCTACTAGTCCCACCTCTTTCCCCGTATATTTCACTCCTTTTTCTACTCACGTATCATCAAGTAATGCAGAAGCTACTTTATTAATCCCTACGTCGGCTCCAGAGAATAATAATCATCAATCTAAAAGAGTTGAGGGATCTTCTGACCATATGTCTCATCGAAATTGTAGCAGTGAGAGCCCGGCTAGCGTAGTTACGCGTATGTCGTTTCTCGACATCCTGACTCTCGTCCTCGACCAAGGTGCCAAGTTTGAATGCCTGGCTGATAGTTCGGCCACGCTATCCAAAAGACTCGAAAAATTGGCTGACCTCCTTACCATGATGACAGACGCGGGAGACCTGCCCCTGGTACTTGCTCTTATTCACGTTTGTTCAGCTACCATCTCAAACTCTTCCCACTTCTCCCCAACTAATTCCTCCCCGACCAGCCATAACGCCCGACAACAGCACGCTCCTTTGCATAGCCATCATTCTGCCGCAGTTTTCTCTAAGGCTCATACACCCGATTCTGATTTTAAATCATTACACGCTAAGGCTTCTTACACCGTCAACGGCAAAGACTCGCATCGTAACATGGCACCCACTGTTATTAGTGAGAAAAGTTCTGTCATTTATAACGCTAATCGCAACGCCCCTTTAAACATTGATGGTTTAGCCCGGGTACTTTTGCTCGTATTCGATAGCAAACACCTACTTTACCAACTTTACTGGAACGTGTTTAATTACCACGAAAACAGACCTGACAACGGCCCTTTGCATGACGGAAAATTTAATTCTTTTGGTGGTAAGAATGGCTCACCCTCGGTCCATTCACAAACTATTAACGTGGTCTCTCCATTGCCAGTGTTGAGGAGTGACGATTTCGCGACTGCTTTTATAACGGCCACATTTAAAACTTACGGTGACTCATACCTTAAGGCTGTATTAACACCCATCCTAACTGACTTTGCCGATTTTTTTGGGCGCCAAGCTCCGGGGTTTTCTCTCGAAATCGACCCTCTCTTAATCGGTCCGTTGCCTGACAAAGAACAAAAGCAACAGCTAATCGCGCGCAACTTAGCGCTTCTACAAGACTTTGCCGAAAGGATATACCTTACTATTGCCACATCGGCTCTTCAGTTCCCCGCTCAAATACGTTCCATGTGCCAATGCTTGCAACAGACTGTATTAGCCCGTGAGGGTGGCGACAGAACCGGCACCATTACTATTTTCTTACGTCTCATTAATCCGGCCTTACTTACGCCCTACGAGCACGGGATATTACCCGAAGTCGGGACGACGGTGCAAAAAAAGCCTTTAACTCCAACCTTTCGACGGGCCCTTACGCTCATAACTAAAATTTTGCAAAAATTAAGCAATGGTACCGTATTCAAAGAGAGTCACATGTTGGCCCTGAATGACTTTTTGCGTGAAAAATCAGCCGTCTGTCAAAACCTTTTTCACGATATTTGTAGTAACGAAGATGTCATGATACACGGCCCTTCCATCGATGATCTCTCAACCATCGATGGTGATCATGCACATTTTTCCTACATGAACGAGGACAAACCTTTCGCTTCAGGTGCATTTAACGCCGCCGAAGCGCTATCTGACAATAATAGGTCTCTTCAGGTTTTAAACGCTTCAAGCAACAACACTTTACATACAATCCATAAATTGCTATGGGTGCACCATGAAAAAATTGGGGAATACTTGTTAAATACGTACGAAACGAAAACCGGTGTTTCGGGAAGCGGCAGAAAGCCTCTGGACAAACTTTCAACCCTTCTCGGTTACCTCGGACCTCCGGATAGTCGGCAAGCTGCTCATCCCTACGGCGGAAGCTTGGACAAAAAGAATTCTTTTATGATTGAAGATATCCTAGCGCATTTCGGGCCCCACAACAAGGACGAATACGATCACATCAAATCTCTGGACATTTTTTACCAATGTGGCTTCTCCTCACCCAAGACTTATCACAATCCCGTCTTTTATTACATGGCCCGGAAGTATAGGTTTATTGATATAAGCGGAGACACGCTTATATTCCTTATCCTATCCACCCTAAAACCTTTCATTGGTCGCCCCTACGACCTGATTATCGATTTGACCAACGTGAAAGGCGAAAATCGCTTACGAACTGACGCTCTGACCCGCATGGTACGTCTCTCGCCCCGTATATTTGACAACCTTAATCACTGCTTCATCGTTAACGTCAATACCTGGACCAAAAATTTCGTCAAGTATCACGAAAAACTTCTATCTCCGCTTAGGGGTTGCCCTAAATTTGTTTTTGTAAATTCGCTTGCGAAACTTGGCGATGATGGCTACCTGGAAGTCGATCAACAAAGGTTTCCCGCTTCAACGCTCACCCTCGACCACGAGGCCAAGATTTTTCGAAACGCCTATCGCCTTTCCTCCCACAAGGATAGCCGATGTACCGTTAAGGTAGGAACTAACAGCCTACAAATACAAACTCTCGAACGCCTTAAAATCCTGGGATTCACGGTGCCTGCCCTTAACGATGTTTACATGGCGTCCGAGATTGAGGAGGTCGGTTTCCGGGAGGATAACCAATTCACGGTCACGATTTCGAGCGAAAAGGAACCGTTTTACTTTATTCACCTCGAAAGTGCGAGCATAGTTCGGGCTCTCTTCCATCTCCGGACCCGTTGGGACATCTCCCAGCAGCCAGAGACGACCGTTGCCCATGCCAAGATGAGACCTAAGGATGTGCCAGGCACTCTCCTCAACATGGCCTTCCTTAACATGAGCTCGGCGCAAGCGTTGTTGCGCACTTCAGCCTATAACTTGCTCTGCGCGCTTTGCGCCACCTTTGATTTCGTGTTGGGTGATTCTAATGGGTTGGTGCAACGCAAAGACGCTTCTGGCATTTGCATTCCCCGGAACAATCGACAGTTTGTCCGGGAAATCAGTGCGCGTCTCGCCGATTCAGAAGCGCGCCTAACACTCGACTTTTTGGAGGAATGTCTCCAAGGGTACGCGTATTCCACGACAAGCATGAAAGCGGCTTGCCAAGTTTACATGTTTCCTTGGTTGCGGAATTTGGACCGTTTCCTGAAAGGTGATGAATCTAAAAAGGCCCGTGTCATCGCCATATTAGATCGTTTGATAGAGCTTTCATGTAATGACTCCGATTATGAACTTTCAACCTCCATGCAAAATACCGTTTGGTTAAATTTCGTTCCTAATGTCGAAATGGTTGAGCTCGTTATTGAACTGCTCGTCAAAAATCACACGTCGGCTGGTGTTGACTCCCTCCGAGGTTATACTATTTTGGAAACGGCTGTTTGTTTTGCGCGAGGTAGGAATTCGACCCTAGTAGCTCGCAAAATTATTCACCGTCTCCTCCGTGCACTGAGCAATGCAGGCGATTACACTTGCAATACTAGCCCCCGTCACTCCCCAGTTTACCAAAGTAACTCAGAGATTACTGTTTTAATGCAATACACACTGGCTCTGACATTCAACAACCTTATAGATTTTACGGCTCACCTTCCCTACCTTTTACATATCGTAGCTTTGCTCGTCGGACTTGGATCCATCACGTTTAAGGCGCTTGTTTTAGGCGTATTTATGGCCATATTGCAAGGGTTACATGCTACTTCGCCAAAGCTTTCCTCCTTAAGCAGCAAAAGATTCCTTAAATCAGTTATGGAGAGCGTTATTACGTCAAATCGTGCGCCTGAGTTAAATTTTAGCGCAGTGTTTGGATTTGACACAACTTCATATAGGAGCATCCCTATTTTAGCTTATTACGTGAGGTTAGGAGGTCAACTTCAAAGTGCAAACATATTGTCTAGCCCTGTTTACCCCTATGAAATGGGTATCGGCTCTACCATTGATAACATGAAACCTGAAGAAGCGAAGCACAAGCTTAAATACACACGATTATACGCGATGTTCGTCCATGTACTCGTACAGATTATGGAAAATGGAGGCCTTGACTCTCCCGATTGGATTTTAACCTGGTACAATCTGAACAAGCCATTTGCGTTCCGCAGCAATACTTCTTTCCAGCCACGGTCCTTGCTTATATTTGCCGCCCTAACCAAAAATAACGTTTTGAGAATGGAAGACTTTAAAACACTCGTTCATTATCTGTGCCAATCGCTTACTACCTTTGAAGAGTACCCGGAATTGACGTATAGCCTTCTTGGCTGTCTAAAGAACCTAGTTCGCCTTATAGACTATGATACTACTTATAATTCAAAACACCATCTTTACGGCATATTGTTTTGGACGGCTTTGGGCGCCATGCAATTCGAGAACTCCGACCTCTTTGAATGCGGTATCGAACTATTGCATGAGGTCTTATCTACTCTGGATACTCACAAACACTTTTACACCGAACGTCTCGAAGATGCGTTTATGGGTTTGCGTGGACCCCTGGCTTGGTACTTCAAGCAACTTGACCAAACGGTCGGCATGATGTTTGTCAATAATTTTCACTTTGCCCTGGTTGGACACCTCCTTAAAGGTTATCGGCATAAAACGCCTGCAATCGTGGCCAAGGTCATCGATATCTTTCTCCTCTTGGCCCATGCGGCCACCGTGAATGGTCGTTCTATGCTAGCACCTCCTGGCGTAACCCTCGAAAATTTGCCTTACCTCCTTGCCCTACTACCCTTTATCGAACGGGTCGGGCTAAATTTGCATCTTTTAGAACAACAACCACACAATCCGCTCTCTACAAATCTTGCCACATCACGAGGTGAGACCGGAAAAGATATTAAGCGAGATCAAAAAAGTTTGTATAAAAGCCGGGTTTCAGCATCTGCTGATAACTTGTATCCTGATGGCATCAATAAGGAAACAGCCCAAAGAGGTATAGGGCATAGTATTTCGCAACCCATTGCTCCGATCCGTGCTAATTCTAATTTGGACTTTTCTTTCTTTTCTACCACAAATACTTCATCATTTTTCTCCGTCACCACTACCATCAATAACAATAATAATAATATTTCGATTTTACATGCAAACTTGCCTACTAATAATATTAACTGTAACAGCTGTAATAATAGTGGGCATGTCCACTTAAACACATATTATATTGCTCTGGGTGATTTCTTTTTCGGTTCTACTACATCTGACACTGACATTCAGCTAATGAATAAAGCGAGCTGTCTGCTCCAAGATAACCCACAAGCTCAAACGCTTGTCATGGTCCTGCTGGCCACGTTGCTACGTTTTGACGAAATTTACAACAACAGCCGGGGCAGCATCAAAATTAGTCTAACTTCTATACAAAATTTAAATTATCATAGTTCAAGAACCCTGATTTATCAATACATCGCTCGAGCCTCTTGCCTTTGGCCCGAGGTTTTTCCCGTCATTTACAATTTCATTGATGGAAGACAAATGGCTTCTAGCCTTGTCCCAAATCGAGATATGCATGTGGCTTGTAAACGAGATCAACAGGCTTCCCTAGCATGTTTAGAAACGATTCTTTACAATTCGTATCACGTTTCCCAACAACAAAAACGGAATTCGACTCAAATCCAACGTCCCTCACCATCGGTTGCTTCATCTTCTGAAAATCAGCGATCTGTTTCGTTTACAACAACTGGGACAGGCTCATTCAGCCAGTTTGATGACAGCTTTCACAATAATTTTGAACAGTTATCTAATGCGAGCACTTGCACGACTACCAGCAAAAATAAAGCGCAGCCTCGCATTTACCAATTTCCATACCTTCAAAGTAAGTTTGGATGGCTCTTTAGGCATTTTTGATTTAAATTTTAAAAGAGAAATACGTGTAATTTATATTTATAATGATTAGAAAAAAAAGTTACCAATACATAAAGAATTGTCTTTTTTCCCATCGAACCAAACGATAAATTAAACATATATCGTCTGCTTTTTAATTATTTATGTATTTATCAAATTTTATTTTTATTGTTATTTACACCATTTAGCTATTGGTTTCGGAGGATTTTGGACGTTTTCAAGCCCCTTTCAACTAGTTTATATATAATATTATTAATTAATAACCAACAGATTTTGATTTATCACAAAATTCATAAAAATTTCTAAAATTTGATATATTTTTTTCATTATGATTACGCTAAACATTCAACTATATTTTATTACATGTTTAGAATGCCCTAAACTTAATTGCCATCGAAAGTTTTGTTAATTGCATCGAAGGTTTGATTAATATGTACCTAGTTCCTCACTCCACGACGATTACAACAGATAATTCTCATGTAATATCACCCGTAGCACCAAAATATAGCAATATCAACACGTTGTTTGAAGATAAAGACAGAACCCAATTAAACAACTATACGAATAATCATAACAAACATTACACGGTTGAAAATTCGGCTGCCCTGAAATGTCCTATTAGGAAAAGAAGTAGCACCCGTGGTCGTAGCCTCACTGATTCAACTATATTGGAACATGAAACATGTGATATTGATTTTACCCAATCCCATAGCCATAGCACGGAATTAGAATTGTTTAACAAGCTCTCGGCACCTATCTCGCAAAAAAAATTTCAAAATTTTGGTATTGCAGAATATGACGATGATGGTTATGAAGCCAAAACAAACGGTGAGAGAAGTGAAAATTAATCCCCTCAAAACATCGTAATATCCGAATTGCATATGACCTAACAAAAATTTAACATAAATACATTGTATATTGTTGCATTTTAGAAATTTAAAAACTTAATTTATTCATCTTGTGTAAAATAAATTCACCTAAGATCATTTTTTATATTGATGTATACAATTATCTGTGTCAAACACAACAACTTTCTACCAAAGATTAAATTGCTATATATGTATATCGCTTTTTAGATATTATTAATATTTGTAAATTTTTTAATATTATATAATATAAACAATATATATCCTTTTTTTATTTTAAATAAAGATTGAAATTTTTATAATATTTTCGTTGTGGTACTTATTTATTACACTTTGTCAAATTAGCCTACATATATTGTGTAACAAAATTATGCTTTGTTTATTTTGCACATAAACTCGACATATCTAATAAATTCAAAACAAATGAATTTTAAAATTATTAAGTGTTTGTGTATATATAAAAGAAGTATATATCATAAATGAAAGTAAAAAATGTAAAATTTATTAAACACTGACAAAAATTTGGATAAGACTGAAAAATTGTAATATTGTAAGGCATGATAATACTACTAAAATATTTAAGCATTTGACTAAAACATACAAAAAAAACGTCGTGATTCAATTAATATCGATTCAAGATTAAAGGTAAAGCATTTAAAAAATTAGTAGTTTGGAATATTTTTTTTTGCAAATATGAAATTATCAATTAAAATTTTTGATTGTTTTTTTTGTAATAAAAATCGACAGACCATCTTTATTCTCCTGTGGTTTTGGCAAGAAAACCAAGCTGGGAAAGGACCCATTTTTGAAATTCTTTTTTAGAAATTAAGAAAAAAATAAGGGGTTTAGCTTTAACCAAGAAAATATTTAAAATTTTCTTATGTTTTGTATCTATATGGTTAATTTTTAAATTTGTCATAAAATTATTGACAAAAATATAAGTTTAGCCAAAAAATGGGCCTTTTCCCAGCTCTGCAAGAAAAATATAAAACAATTGTAAACGACCTAAAAATACAATGTCATCTATATAAGAGACTAGTCGGACATGGTAATAAACTTAATTTAATAAATCCAAATTGCAAGTTTTGTATGATATAAAATTGATAGTGTAAATATGTATGAGATAACAGAGTAATTCTAATGTCCAATTATTTTGTCATGCATTTATAAGGGGATAGAAATATTTGTAAAAGCGTCAATTTTATGTCGGAATTTGCTATTATGCTGATCAAGGAAGAAATAGAAAAAGCAGACGTGAAGGTGTATAGCATTTTAAATGATTTAATTTACAAAAATTAGGCATTTGTGAAATTTCAATATTTAAAAAGTTAAAATCTAATGTTGTTTATACATGTAATTTTCTAAAACAAACCGTTTGCTATGGCCTTTAAAAACCTTTATTTCATGTTGTAAAATGTATATAAGAAGGTGTCTTGTTATTTGTTTTAAAAAAAAATATATAATCATTCAAATTTTTTAGAGCGTTTATTAAATAGCGCCGAGTCGATAATGCAAAATGCCTTTAATTAAATCATAAATTATGTGCTTTTAAGCTCATTTTTCAAAAATAAAATGAAAACAAAATAAGCCATGGCCAATGATAGCCGCTAAAAACTATTTAAAAAATTTAATTTTTGATTATGTTTTATGTTTTTTTTTTGCAAAATTAATTTTAGTGCTTTAAGTTATCTTTAATTCCCATAAAATTGAAAAATAGGATTAAGCGGATAATTACTAAAAATATTATCAAATTAATCGGCTGTTGGAATATTTCTAAACAGGTGAGACATGGATTCTTGGTAATGGATTCGCCTGATGGCTTCGGAGATAAGAATGCTTATATCAATCGTTTCAATTTTACTGCAATGTAGTTTTTGTACCTCGTGCGGGATCGTATTTGTCACTATGATCTGTATAAATAAAAATGAAAATAGTTCAACAAAATTTAATAAATGCTGTGAAAGGTAGTATTTTGACAAATCTACTTAATGATCCTATCTCAAATTTTTTTTCCATTTTTTATAATCTGCCCTGACAGATCCTGTAATATAAATAAACATGTTCGGCAAAATTAAGTGATTTCCTCAAGAGTAAAAAAAATTATAAAAATCTTCATATAAAAATCAAATCTAAATTATAAACATATTTATCTAAGATAATGAGATATTAAATTTTTAAGTTTATCAAGCTCTAACATCCATATTAAGATTATTAAGCAGAATATTTTGCTACCCAACATATGTAGAAGACAATTTTTAACATAAATTAAGTAAAAAAATATTTGAAGTTTAAAAATTAATATCTTTGATTTTTCTCATTTATTTTTTTATTGTTACTTCAAAGTTAATGTCTGGCTTACAAAGTTTAACCATAAAAAAGAACGGAAATAAACTTAAAAATTTTTTTTTCATAAATTAGCTCACATAACTTAAAAATTTGTCTAATATAATTAAAAATATGTGTGCAATTTCGCAAACTTTGTTTTTTTGGGAAGTTACTTAAATGTCACAAAAAAGAGACATAATATTTTGTTAAAATAGTGTAATCTAACGGGGCATTTAAAGTAATATTTTGAAATATCAAAATAAGTTAATATTCGTTCTTTTTTCTATGTTGTCGATACTCGTAAATTACGTTCTAGACCCAGGGCTGGGAAAAAAAATAAATGGGCTTTTTTTTACAAGTTTTTGAGTATTTTTTTCCAAATGCCCACAAACTCGTGGGCATGGCAAAAGAAACGCCCCTTTTCTTGCTTAAAGAAAAGGGGCATATTTAAAAAAAGCCCCTTTTCTTCAAAAAAAAACTCCTAGGAGCTTTAAGAAAAAATAACCCACCCATCATTATTATAAAGGAAATCAATTTTATGAAATTACTATAGAGAAAACCTAAAATGGGCTTTTTGGGGCTTTTTTTAAGAGCCACTATGGGTTTTTTGCCCCTTTTCTTAGTAGGGGCTTTTTTTAATTCTTATTTTTTCCCTTTATTTGTGGCCCCCTTTCTTTTTTTTATGTTTTAGGGGAAAAAATGAGCCAAAGTTTTTTGGCTCATTGTTTTCCCAGCCCTGTCTAGACCCCCTGTTCAAAATACGGAATTTTGTCAAATATATATAACAATTTTAAACGTATTTGCTCGCAATTAAACAGAACATGATAAAAAGTTTATTTTTTCGAAAAAACAACTTCATTAAATAAAATTCGATAAATTCGCAACGATTTATGTTGTAGAACATTTAAAATAATATTAGGTAGGGTAAACCTTTAAATTGTTTAAAACAAATTCTTTGTTACCAAGTTTGATTCTTAATAAAAATATTAGCTCAAGGGCTCTGTATGAAAAATAAAAGGTAAAAACAATTTAACTTGATCAATTGGAGATTCTTGGAGCAAAAGGGGCGCGTCACCTGAGAAGAGTCCATGAGTAGCCATAAGGTAGACCTTACAAGCACCCTTTTCCTTCAAAATTTCGGCTGCATGAATGTAGGACAATGGTTCGTCTATTATATCGTCCTAAGGCAAAAAATATAACTTGTAAAAAAAATAATAGATTGAAAGAAAATTGATTAAAAAAATAGTACTGAAAATAAATGTGAGCCTTTTACATTCTTTCACATTTTTTTTTCGCACATCCAAACTCCAATATAAAATTTGGCAAAAAATATTACAAGATTTGCTTCAATTTTTTTTCCAATCAAGTTTCTACATTCTCTGTTAAGTTGTAAAGACTTATGCTTAAAAAATATTTAATTGGCCAAAGTTATTTAAAAATAATTTGCATATTTTTTTGTTAAATTAACGGTATTTTGGCAAAATAAAAAATTTAACTGCACCCTTTATGTTATAATTTTTAAAAAAAAATTAAAAAATCTAAAAAAAAATTATCGAGTCCTATAAAGTACATTTTTTGTCCTTTCAAAATTATAATCCATATGAACTTCAGTTAATTAGGCTATTATTATCGGGTAGTTAACTAAATCTGAGTTTTCTATAATAACGCATTAAAACAATTTTATTTGTTAATTTAATTAAAAAACGTTAATATTGCGTCTTTTTTATATAAAACCCAATTTCGTTAAAAATAAAATTTTGCATCAAAAAATTGCATAAAAATAAGTTAAAAAAACATTTTTTTCTACCATTTAGTATAAAAATTAATGAGTATCGATACCAAAATCTATGAACAATATTCCAAAAATGCATATATTATTTAAAATTAAAGTAGACCAATGCCCGCTCTAGGGAAAGGTTAAAATAAATTTTTTAATTAGGCACGTGCAAAGTGAGTTTTTATTTTCGTAAAATTTTGAAAATTCTGAAAATTTGATTTTTTTTCAAAATTTATATAGAATTTTTTACTTAAAAAAACATTTATATACATTATCTTTTTAAAAATTTGCGTTTTATTACAAAATAAAATTTTACAAAATTTTGAAAAAATTTACAAATTTAACAAAAATAAAAACTCACTTTGCACGTGCCCTTATATAAAAAAAACGGTAAAGTTATTCATTAAATTTGTAAATAAAATCTTCATCTTACGACTATAATTGCGATTCGGCCGTTCACGTCACCGACGACTGTTAGCGGAGGTTTTTCTTTCTGGGTCAAGGCTAAATAATATACATAACTATAAATAAAAGTAGTATAACACAATTCGACGACAATTGAGATAGAGAAGCTAATTAATTTAAGAATTTTATAATTTCACCGTATTTTCTATTCAATTATGGTCAGCTATATAATTGAAAATTTATGTAAAAATGTTTAAAAATATACAAATGAGATTCAAAAACTCACAAATTATTCATATAAAAGAGCTAGCTGTTAAATTCAAACTTATCTATTTTGGACGACCAAGCGTCAATTATGGCAATAATTGTGTTTGGTCAAGTTTCTGGTGCTGATTACAAATATGAAATCAGAATTTCCAATGACTCAGAATTTTAGTTGTTCGATGTAGAAAATGAGATATTTGGGGTATTTTGGGCTTCCTAAAAAAACATTCTAATGGCGTTTGAATATTTTTATATTAGTGGTTTTCGTCATAAACTCCGTATTTTGATCCTAGCTTACTTGAAAGTAAATTGCTTATTTTAAATAATAACCTTTTTAGATATGTTTTCCATAAAAAATTTAAATGAGCCAATAGATTTTTATCGAAAATTAATTGTAAAATTTTGTAAATTTTTGAACTTTGAACGGTATAAAAAAAGAAATTATATATTAAGAAAAATTTACACCGTACGTTAATAAGAATGTTTCCTTAATCTAAATATTTTTAAACTTTTATTTCTACCTATAGATTTTATAAGCAGCCCAAAATACGCAAAAAACAAAAAATCTCATTTTGAACATCGAATTACTAAAATTCTGATTTCATATTTGCAGCATCAGAAACTTGACCATAAACGATGGTTGCCATAAATGATGCTTAAGAACGTCCAAACTTTGTTGTCCGGTGTTGTTTACTTGAAATAATTAAATATGGAATTTTGCAATATATCAAACTTAAAATATAAATTATTGCTATACAAAATATTTTGCATCCCGATAGGTGGCACAACTTTTTACCTGGCTGAAACCAATATTATTCAAAATTTAAAATCAACATTTTAGTTGTTTTATATGTATTTTTTTATTATTTTTTTTTGATTTTTAATTTCATTCATATTTTCAACATTCATGACAGGCTTACAAAATCTAGATAAATTGGATGGTATACAAAATTCGTTAAATAACCGCCTTAATTAAATTAGTCAGTTTACATATCTGAAAAATTTTTAGGAAGTGTAATAAAAATATCATTACAACAAATACAATAACAACAAAATAAAAGTAGTAATTTATAAAAATAATAACAACTTAGTAAAAATGAAAAACCAGGAATGTAATAGCCTCCATATAAATCGGACTTGGAGCATTCCATCCGAGCCAAAAGCGAGGCATCTGAAGATGCCGTAGTTAGGGCCGAGAGTCGGTGTAATAGCGGGTAACCATAGGCTCCTACATTATTACATATATACATAAAGCTATGAATTTTGTAAATGTTATAAGGCATTAAGCGACTTGGCAATGCTTAAAAACATAATGTGTTATATCTATGTTTAAAGATTAATTTATAATAAACTGAAAACAATGGGATAATTTATCAATAAAGCGTCTTTATCGCACTCTGTCAATGGCACCCAGTGCAAAATGCCTTTAAGCTACCATGAACCATGCGTTTTTATATATATAAAAAATTAGAAAAGAAATAAATGACCTCGCCTAAGCAAAAATTTTTCATAAAAATTATATATAAAATTATACTAATTTATTCAAACTTCAATTAAATTTTTATCCATTAAATATGAATATAATTTACGACAAAATCCATAAGGCAATTATCAATTGAACTGAATCTCTTCGTTATAAAATAGTTTTTAAATTAATGTAAAATAAAAAATAAAAGCAAGAAACCGTTTTTATTTTTTGAAATATTAACATTCTCTCAAAAAAGGTTAGATATAAAAAAACATTTTACAATTATATCGTTAGTGCAGCTAATAAAAATAAAACTGCATTGACTTTTGTTTGAAATTTTGTTAAATCTGGCTTATTAGAGTATACAAATATTTTTTTATCATTAAAGACATAAAATACATACAAAATAAGCCAATTTTTAATTACAAGCGGTAGGTAGATCTTAGTTAAAAAATAATATAAAATTAGTTATATACATAAATTTGGAAACATGCGCCTACGCCGCAAATTACAAAAAATATTTTCTTCAAAATGGTTTATATTTTCAGGCAATT
The DNA here is from genome assembly GCA_030555515.1 of Acutogordius australiensis. Classification (NCBI taxonomy): domain Eukaryota; kingdom Metazoa; phylum Nematomorpha; class Gordioida; order Gordea; family Gordiidae; genus Acutogordius; species Acutogordius australiensis. The sequence continues at coordinate 7,902,744 of CM060244.1, forward strand.
TTTTGCATTTTATTGAATTAAAAAAAATATTTTATACATACAACATAAATTACGAACCCAAAAAATACAAAAAATTAAAAGCGCTTTAAAATACTTTTTTTGCTTTTAAAAAAATGTTAAATAAAAAATAGCAAAAAAAAAAATAATTAAAGCAAAATTACCAATTTCGCTTCCACTCTCTTCAGCCTCAGTATCAGCCCGTTTAAGCTCTACAAATTGTAGGTTAGAATAAAGCATTAAAAATGTGTTAGATAAATAAATCTGCTGAAAGCGTATTTTAGACCGCGTTCAAACTTCATTTAGGTTTTCACATAAAGTCACCAATCTTTATTATTAGCAAATTTTTGAAAAAAAAAGAATGAAGTCTGAACGAGCTCTAACTAAAAATCTATAAACAAATAAATCCATAGTTAACGATTTCAAGACTTTATTAGTAAAAGTTTAGTTATTATAAAGCTAATTCAACCAATATATTCTATGAAAATGATATACTCATAAATTAACTTGTTTGTAGAATTAACTGAAAAAAAGGCGAGTTTACTCAGACAAACATAAAAATTAGTTCATTATAAAAAATGTAGATTTAATACTATACCTGTTTTCCAATAAGATAAGGTATCAAAAAAATGTAAAACCATTTTTCTAATTATAAAAGTTATTTTTTTATATATCCGCTTAAAGAAATTCCTTAAAATTTTATTTCTAATTATAATAAACTTAATATTAAATAATTAATATAAGAGCATGGTTAGAAATCAATTGATAAAACACCATGTATGATTTTTCATACTAAAAAAAACAAGAAATATAAGCGTATTATATAATTTTTAACAGGTCTTGTGTTAGTGTTAGTAGAAAAAACAAAACATTTCGATGAGATTAGGTTACCATTTTTAATCGAAACAAATAAAACACATAAAAAATATTAATAAAACGTCCGATGGATAGTGTTCTTAACAGAGCTGGGAAAACATATTATGTGCAAAGACATATCTTTGTTTATAAAAAAAAGATTGAGAAAATCAATTATTTAAAGAAACAAAAGCAAAAATATTTATTTTTCCGTAATTTTTAGCAACAAAAATATCCAAAAAATGAGCATTTTCCAGCTTTGGTTTTAAAATAAGAAAACAACATGCACACACACATATAAAAAACAATCCCAATATAACCTTAAATGCTTAAACTTTTTAAACCCGAGCCAAGCAATTAACATTGCACCCGGGTTAAATAGTAAGATTTGCTTGCACGCCAACGACCTAGGTTTTTAGCCTAAATTTTTACTCTAGGCATATAGTTTAGGGCTTAGTGCCTAAACTGGATTCGAAAAAAAACCCGTCTCTGCACGGAATCGAACCCAAATCTCTTGCGTGTAAGACAGGGATGTTTGCTGCTGAGCTATTGAAGGACACACAAAGACATACAGCTAAAATAGTTAAGTTAGGATGACCTATATTAGGTGGTGAAATGGAAAAATTAACGCCAGCACTATGCCTTTTATGTAGCGAAGATGAACGAGCGATTCCAGCTTTTATATTATGCGACGTGGGATTGTGATTTCCAGATATTGGAGCAATAGGATCTATATATTATTATGTGCTATAAATAATAATTGTTTAAACAATTTTTTTTTTCAGGGTAATATTTATTTAATTAAAAAAATAAATAGGTGAAAAGTAGTTTTATGATTTCTTTTGCATAAATGTATTAAATACAATTTATTTGCCATTTTATATTATTTCTTGTACATTTTCCATTTTCAAAAGTTTGCTTTACCAATTTTTTTTAAATGATTAAATTTAGAATATTCATTATTTGAAAAAAATAATTCAAAACAAAAACAATGAAGGCGTACTAGATTTAAAACTCTAAAAAATAATTTTTAACCTTCTTTTTCCAATATTTTATTTTAAAAGTTTTAAATCAGCCTTATTAATATATTGTTTTCCGCAAAATTTCATCTATTTTTAAACTCTTAAAATAAAGCTACATTTAATTAATGTCATTTTTCTAACAGCCAATTTCATTATGCCAATTTTAAGTCCTCACGCTTAATACGAGTGAGGCATTTGATAAGGCGAATTTAAAAATGCAAATCTATATTGTAGCTTTGGCTTTAAAAAATTTTAGGGTTTCCATTTTTTAAGGTGGTCAGTCCTAAAATTGACCATGTTCAGCACGCTATTAAGCCTTTAAAAAATAGTTTGAGATTTCAGGAAAGGTTGGGCAAAGCTAGAAATGAAGAGATTAGGCATGCACATAATTAATGTTTCAACATCATGCATAAAGACATTGCAAAATGCAATATAACCGTTCAGAATAAACATTAAAAAAAAATATGTCATGACCACGAAATTATCATTAATAAATTATTTAATTAAATAAAATTAAAACATCACATTATCTTTCATCTAACCAAAACTTATGTAATTCGAAACAAATTATAATAAAATATTAAAAAAACTTGTATTTTACAAGTTTGATTTTGCCTTGAAAATTACTATTGTTGCATATATGCCACAATGACTTTTTCCTCAACATAAACTTTATAGTTTTTTGCAAAACAATTATCACGTTTGGACGCGCCTAAATAAATGTAATAAATAAAAATTAAACATAAAAGTAAAAACTAGGTTTATTAGCGCTTTTTGAGTCACCATTAACAAGGGTAGTTTGTGTTTCGGAGAGCTTCCGACTCAATTGAACGGGATCTACGGCCGAATATTTGGAAGGCGGGATGGTTGCTTGATCCAAAGCCTTAGTAGGCTCAATGACCGGCTCTTCTTGTAAGGCTTTATTACCAACTAAACAATATACAAGATTTAAGAAAACATTAAAAAATTAAGTCATAAATGTAAACACTGTTAATATTGTTAAATTTAACAGTGTTTGATAAACATTATATACAAATTACAGAATATTACAAAGCTCACACAAAAAAGTATAAAATGGGTTAAAATTTTGAAGTATGAATAACAACCAAAACCACTATCTCAAATTCGAAAAAAAAACACCATCATAAAAATGTATTTTGCACAATTGTATTTTAATTTTTGAAACAATATCAAATAATAACCATCAATCGATGCAACTGTGTGATTTTGACTGTCAACTACTTTTTGAATCACTTCCTTGGGGTTTGGCGGGGCCGGTTCCGTGGTTTTCATTTTTTGTTGACCTTGTGCAAAACAAAATATAAAAGTTTCAGTTTATAAAAATATACAATAAAAAATTGTACTAATATAGAGCAAACGATTCAGGGAAATATCTTAATGCCCTAAAACATTATACAATCAGTCGTTTTTTGATAATAAATTGGGGCAAAATAATATATTTTTTTATAAATTATGTTTGATAATGAGAATGGAAACATCTAAAAATATTGAAACAAATGAAAATTATTTTTACTCCAGCATAATAAATCATTATGTTTATCAAGCAAGATTTATGCACATGCGAATTTGATAGAACACTTATTTTAAAGCAATGGCCAAATCGTTAAATGCTGCCCTAGGGCAATAACAGGCTATTGCCCAAAATTGCTATAAATGCCCTACATCATTTACAATGTTGTTTTCTATTACTGAGCTACAATGAAACCACCGACTGAATTTACTTAGTGCCAGGTTAGCGGGTGCCCGACTATCATTAAGGTTGATAATGTCTTCGTCATCTAGCCCGTAATTATTGGCGTAAAAGCGTTCGGCCATAACTTCGGTCTCAAACCGCGTCAGATGGTTCGGGCTTGCATTACTGCCACCGTTGTTATTGTAGTGAACGGCAATGGGTTCAATGTAGTCTATGTCTTGTAAGGAAGGCCGGGCCTTTAAAATTAGTGCCTTGGCCTATTATGTTATTGTAGTAACAGATGATATATACTATTTTATATAAAATATGGTACACATGTTTTTAATTGTAACAAAGTTTCTCACTAAAGTTGATATTCTATTACATAACAACAAGCAAAAAAATGACTGGATTAGAGCATACACCTTGTAATTAAGATGCCGCCATATCAATTAAGGCTTTAATATTGCCCCAAGAGCAAAGTAAATATAGTGAGATGGCCTGCAACATTATTAAAATGAGTTCTATTTACGCTTATTATGGCCTATTGCCTAAGCAATTGACTCATCAGCTTCAAAGTGGTTGTACATGTTTTTAGCAAAAAAATAAAAATTAATGCATTTGCTTTTAAGGCCTCAAATCGATTCATATCAAGGTAATTAACACTATTTAGTTAGGGCTTGGTACAGCGTCTTATCCATATTCGGTAATCTAAAACTTGATTTCCTGTAGATGATAGGATTAAATTAATATTTATGGAAAATTTCATAAAATGAATATCCACCTATCCCAAATCTATAATTAAATTACAGCAAGGTAGTGTTGTCTTATAATACCTGTTCTTTTGCATCGCTTTGTTGGATTCGTTGGATAGGTGTCAAAGGTTTAGTTACGGACGTTGTATTTAATAATAATGACTTATTTGTGGTGGGGAGAGTTGCCTCAGAAGAATTATTTTTTGGAGGATCGTTAGAATTAGAAGCGAGATTAGAGGGCGGAATAAGAGATTTGTTATTGCTAATACTAATGTTTTGATTTTTGTCGGGAGAGTTGTTGTGTACCTTTTGTGGCGATAACGAGCTTGATGTCGTTTGAGACGGGGTACTAAACTCGCCATCTAATGAATTTAAAAAAATTTAAATTAATAAAAAACAAAATATTAAGTCATCATTTTACATTAAGGTCTTGAGTTAGTTAAATAAAATATGTATACCTTTTTTCACGTTTTCGGTGGGAAGGGGACTAGGTGTGTTTCGATTTAGTTCCTTTAATTTATCCCTATGAAAAACAAACAAAAATTATTACATATAAGTATAAAATTTATTGACAAATTCAAAAGCTCAATCGACGCGATATCGCGATATTGCAACTATACATATGCCCTCTCTCAAAACTAGTTTTTATAAAACGACCTTATTATAAATTTTGCTAGTCAGTTTTACGCAGAAAGACTCCTTTGTTTCATAAATGTTCATTTTTTATAATTGGGTATTTAAAGAATGGCTAAACTAATAAAAATTTGTTTAAAATTTCTCTAAAAATGTATGTTTCTGATTTGGATCATTTAAGTTGCGTCAATACGTCCAATTAATTTTAATTTTGTTTTAACCAAAATACAGGGAATTAAGTGCGAAAAGGGTAATAAAAAAACTGTTAAAATTTTCTGATGATAAACAAAAATTTATTTTTTGTGTTATTGGTATAAAGCCGACTAACAATTAAATTTTTTTTCTAAAATTTTCGTCCCATATCTAAATTATTAATTTTAACATCTTAAAAAATCAACCACTCGTAAAAAAGTGTGTTGTATTAGTTTTTCGTCTTATGTGCAACTTTATTATTTATTATTTTTGTATAACTATTATAAATATAAAAAAATCATTTATCACTCTATTTATTTGATTAAAAAATAATAAACAATTTATACAAACACACAAACAAAAATAAACAATAACAACGTCAATAAAAATAACAAAACCGTTGTTGTTTTTGTAGCAATAGTTTTTGCGATTTTTTATCAAGCAGTTCGGGTGGTGGGAGGGGCGGTGGCGATTGACGCCCGTCGTCATCCTCATCATCTGGCTCCCGCTGTTCGCCATGTATGACCGCCAGGGTGAGGCGTGTCCGTTCCGCGTAACTTTGGGCCCGTTTGGCCCCGGATGGATTTTTGGCAACTATAACGGCGTTCTTGTAATCCGGGATCTATTTGATATAAACAATCTCGTGTTTCAATATTGAGGTTGCGTTTAATGTTTAAAAAATTTATTTGGCTGAAAAACCTTGATTTTTTAAATTTAAAGCCATGTGTAATTTCTTTTATATTTTTCCGAAATTGATAAATACAATGATTCATGGCTGAAAGCATTATGTATATCTGTTTAAGGGAATTTTGAAGAACTCAAACATCCGTCTTGATAATTATGAAATAATTGTTTTTAATTAAAAAAAAGTCATGGCCTGAATCAGATATCACTAGGATTAGTACTCTTTTTATATTTTACACAAAATTTAAAATTAATAAATTATTTTTATTACTCAAATAAATTGTCATAAACTGAAAATTTATTTCGTAAATACTGCAACAAAATGCGAATTAAAACAAAAAAAATTTTTATTACTCAGCCTGGCTTCTAAACAGATAAAATAGCCATAACATGAATGTGACTTTACAATCAAATATTTATATAGAAGGTGAACTTATAAGACTCTATACAAATATTGGAAATATTGATATACATAAATAAATTTATGAGCTCTATGCAAATCAAAATTTTAACCTGAATATAAAACTTTAAAATACACTTAAAAAAGGTTAAAATAAATGAGCTTTAGTTTAAAAAAACATTGTAATTAAGCATTTTATGATTTAAATAATAAAGCGTATAAATAAAAAATGATTTTACTGAAGTTTGAATGTAATGTATAAGAAAGGGAGATGCCCTCAGGTTGTCTATGGGAAAATCAAAAAATCCTTGAATCTCTTTCTGATGTAAATCTATCGTTATGGCATGCGTCATTCCTATAAAATATAATTATATTTATTAAAAATGGAGGAGACATTATATAACAGGTTTACTTATATAAAGATAATCACATGTTTTATATTTATTTTGTAAAAATTATAGAGAGGAGTTATTTAAACCTGCTTTAGACATCATTTGTGCCAACAATTTGGAAACGATTGAGCCTCTTTTCCTCATTTTGCATTGTTTACAATACGGTAAGTAAGGGATGACCCCAATAATTTGACGAGCTGAAGAGGTTTTGCACGCATATGTCATAATCAATAGATCCATTAAACTACTATTAACATCCCTATAAAAATAGAAGTATAAATTAAATAGTTGTAATTCAAATATTAATAAACTGGTCTTGTAATTCATAAAATTTGTAAATATTAAATTACTCTTATATTAAAAGTTAGCAAATGTTTTGGATTAAGGTGCATTCACTTTCAAATACATTAAGAACACACAGCATATTTAAGAGAGTAAAAAATTTCAAAAGTTGAATAAAAAAAGAGCTAAATTTTTTTGACTTACAAATTTAGGCTAAATTAATGGGCACATTCACTTTAATGGCCGCAGCTCTATTTTTTATAAATCTTTGTATTTATGTCATATTAGAGACGGTGATTACGTATGACAAAATTTATATAACCCACTTAATAAAGTTATTTGAAATAGTTTAATATAATTTAATTAATAATTTTTTATTAATATATCAAATAAACTACAAAACAACTATCCACACAAGTAAAAAATATACTTTGTTATAGTCTGAATAATAAATACGTCCCGTCCACGCACAGATTCTCCTATATCCACAACAGTTTCTAGAAAAAACATAAATAAATTGTCAAAATTACCTTTATTTGGCATTTGTACAACTATGCAATTTCCAAGTCGGACACCCAAACGGCTAAATAATAATAAAATATTATGGTATGCAAACAATCTAACAAAATTTGTTGGAAAGCAAACCTGCAAACGAGATTAGTTAATTCGGAATCATCGCTACCACTCAAGATCACATACTCTCTTGCCTCCATCTGTTTCTACCTTCTGTGTGTGAATGAATGTTGAATCAGATTAATTTATGACTTCAAAATTTGCTGGAATTGTCAAAATATTAGACTTGGATGACTATATTCTACCTTCTCAAGTATTGGCATAATAATTTTATATTTTATTTTATAGGAATGTATAAAACCTCCACCTCCTATATTAAAAAATGAAGTAAAAATACAATCCATTAAGGTCAAAGATGGAAAATATACCCAGATAAATGATGTAATGGTTTTTATTTTGCTATTACAAATAATATGCTAATCTATATTTTTATATTTATAGGCAGGAGAACATAGAATATTAGAAAAGGCAAAGATAACTTTAAATGACTGTTTGGCCTGTAGTGGCTGTGTTACATCTGCAGAAACAGTTCTTATTGCTCAACAAAGCATAGATGAACTCGAGAAAGTTGCCTTGCATAATAAATCTTGCCAAGTAATTGTTTACATACACATGTTTATTGACAGTTTTAATTGAAATAAAATTTGTTTGTAACTAAGTAATTAGAAAAAGTTGAATATGGTGGACAGGGGTGTTTGTAAGATAAGCATTTATTAAAATAAGTAACATAGTCCATTTTTTATTGTATATTTGTATGTTAATTTAAATTTATTCTTGAAACTTATGAAACCCGATTAAATACTTCTTTTTTACCTGTCAGAGCATATACATATTATATTTAATTAGTGTGGAAATAGTTTTAGACCCATAGTGGTATCATGTTCATTACAATCCTTATCCTCACTTGCTGCGTACTATGGAATTGAAAATATTGAAAAGGCAGCATTATGTCTTAAAAGTTTTTTTCAAAAAATTTTTGGTAAGCTTAGATTATATAATTTTAAAGGTATTCAACACTTTTTTAATAGTGCTTATGCCAGAAATTTTAGTCTTATTGAATCTGGGAAAGAATTTGTTGATGTATGGAAAAATCAACATTTAAAAGAACAAGGTTTGCAATTGTTTTTATTTTTTGAAGGATACATTTGGCCAACTTATTTATAAAAATAATTTTCAAATCTGATCATGGAAACTACATGAAAATATTGTATAATTTGGTTTTGATATAATTCACATTCACTTACTATTCTTTATTTTTTTATTTAATTTAGTGACCGTATACATTATTTTGTCTTGTTATATTTTTATAAATTATTATAGGTAATAAATAAAATTATGTCTTTTCTTAATTTCCATTTTGTTTTGTTCAATATATAATTTATTTTTCAAATATATTTTTTTACACAGGTGACACTAGGATTAACTCTTCAAAAATAACAAACCTTAAATTGCCTTTAATAACATCCGTATGTCCAGGATGGGTCTGTTATGCCGAAAAAAGTTTAGGTCCTTACATTATACCCCATATGAGTTGCGTTAAATCACCACAGCAAGTAATGGGATCTTTAATTCGAAATAATCTTATTTTCAAACCGTTTACCCAAAACGAAAATCAAAATCTAACAGACCCGAACACGATTTATCACGTTTCTATCATGCCCTGTTACGATAAAAAACTTGAAGCTTCGCGGAACGATTTTAAACACATGCTAACGACTTTTGACGAAACTAATGAGTCGATATCGGATGTTGATTGCGTTATTTCGACTATCGAAATACAGGAATATCTTAAAAGTCATAACTTAGATTTAAAACAATTTTTTACTGGAACCCAACTTGAATCTCTTAACGGTTATAGTGATAATTTATCAAGAGCAAGCAATAGTAGTGAAATATCTCCCTCCAATTTCAGTTTTAGCCACCCTGGCGATGGTTCAGGCGGATATACTGAATACGTCCTTAAATACGCAGCTTCTGCTCTTTTTGGATGTGAAAATTATAAAATATATAACAAAATTGGAGAAACTGATGATGTCTTAGTAAATCAAAATTATGACTCGAGCGATAAATACCGGTTGGAGATTACGTTATTGAGGTAATTGTTTAAAATTCTTGTATAACAAGTATTTCCAACTAATTGTTGGGAAAACCCATATAAAAAAATTAATAGCCCAAAACAAATTATTTGCTCAGGTTTAAAGTTTATTTTATTGAAATTTAAAAATATAATAAAACCTATTGTTACAAAAATAATTTTTTTTTAAATTAAGGTTTTTAAATTAATATCAAAGATTTTAAATTTTGAAAATTAAATAAATTCTGCGCATTCTTATTTATTTAAAATATGCTCAAATACATTAGCATAATTACTGATTTTAATTTATATAAATTTTTTATATTTATGAAACATAATTTATTTTATATATTTAAATTTATCAATTACATAAAAAATTTGATATAAATTTCTTCAAAAAATTCGCCAAAGTTTGTCCGACCATGGCTCAAATATAAATTGTTGATTTTTTACAAATATGTTTTTGGCAGTAAGTGATATAAATTGGCTGGTAATAGTAATATTAATTTTTTGCCAACGTCTCAATTATAATATTGCAATATAGTTTTGTTAAACAATGTGTATGGAATGTACAATTTGTATTTTTTTTTCTAAATGTTTTTCTTAATTTGTAATATAGTTATTCATTTTTGTAGGAATAAAGATTTTCGTGAATTCAAATTAATCGAAAACGCCACAAACGAATGCAAATTAACTTTTGCCCAATGCTACGGCTTTAAAAACATTCAAAACGTGGTTCAAAAGCTCAAAAAAGGCATAGGGAAAATTCCTTATGCGTACATTGAAATCATGGCTTGTCCAAGTGGTATTAATCAAATGTTTATTCTGTGTTTTATATGTTTGATAAGAGATGAAATTTGATTTTGCAATTTTTTTTAGGTTATTATTTTAATATTTATTATAAAGTATTTTGATTCATTTATTATTTAGGTTGCTTAAATGGAGGCGGTCAAATTAAGGCACAAGATTTCGTACAAAATTCGTCTACTCTCAATTTCGGAAATGATCCAATAAATCCCAAAATTCCGAATCAAACCTTAAATATTAGTAAATTAGAACGTGAAAAAATATGGCAATCCATTGACGCTATGTATCGAACTATACCTTACGTTGTAGATGATCCATTTAAATTACCGTCCATAAATGAAACCTACAACCAAATTCAGACTAATGGTAATTATCTAGTTATTATTTTATTGTTGATGTTTTGACCTTTATTTAATTTTATTATTAAATTTTTCACATTTTTAACCTTTTTTTATATCATAGATATTTACATGTACAAATTTTTGTAGGCTTAAGTCAGGTTTACCGATTATATTTGACGGGCGTTTTTTTGAGATAAATTTTAAAAAAGATATTCAATTTGTTAAATTATCCCTAAATATTTTTGCATGTATTCTTAGTTAAATTTGAAAAAAAAAAATACTATAAAAAACTTGCCTTTCCTAAATGCGAGCTCTAAAAATGGAAATTTAAATAAAAGTTTTATTAAACATTTTTTTTTAGATGAATCTCTATTTCAAACACAATATCACACCGTACCTAAAGATGCCCTACTCACTTCAATGAAAATTAAATGGTGAAAAAAAATTGCATGGAAAGAAAAAGTAATGTTTCATGAGATTCTGCTTTAACGCCACCACATAAAGAGCAAAAGAACGTGATAAGTTATTGACAAAAATATAAATAAAATGAGCTGTGTCGAAATTAAATTATTTTTTTTGATATTATATATTTTATTTATTGTGTTATAACTTAATATTTATCAATTACTATAATTATTCTTATTTTTTACTAACGAAAAAGTAGTTTCCCTTTGAAGGGTGTGTCTCAGGCAAAAATTAAATTAGCAAAAAATATTTAAGAAAAGTTAACATTGTTTGAAAAGATTCTTTTAAATAATTTGAAAATTTTTCTTTTACATAAAATAAAACTTAAAATTCTGTTTCAAAAGTTTTCTGTCATCTTTTTTGTCCTTTGAATACATATAACTAAATTTATAAAACATAGGTCAAAAAATTTTTGAGAGTTATGAGCTAACTACGGAGATCAAACCTGCCATCTTAGGAATTTTCAAATACGTTTACCAAAACAAAAAAGATTAAAAATATTTTAATTTTTTTTGCATATTTACAACAGCTAAACTATTAAATTCAAACTTTAAATACAACTTTTATTAAAAACCGCAAATATATTGTGATGTATTTTAGTTTGGACGCGAAATATTTTTTATTATATAAATGCTGATGTAAGAGCTTGATGTACTATAAAACTTTATTTCTCGTTATTTGAGATGATAAATATAAGTCACAAGGGATTTCTATATGAAAAAAAATTCTTAAATTGTTTCTTTTTAGGGTATTTTCGATCTGTCAATTTGGTCAAATAAGGTCATTTTTCGTAAAGGACGGATGTAAGGAGCCGAAGCCGGAATATAAATATGAGAGGCTATCATGGGGATAAATTCTTTTATGTTTTTATAAAATTCACGGTTATACCATTGAAATTTATTATTGACCTGTGTAATAATATTTTTACCAGTATATATGTGCTAAGGTTATTTATTCAAATATATAAAATATAAATGTGTAACAATCAAGATGCTTCACATAAAATAATTTTGTTTTTTTAAACAACGTAATGTGCTAAAAATCAAATGTTTTTTTAAAAAAAAGTAAAAAGTTGAATGCACAAATTATAAAAGACAGATATAAACGTGATTATTTAATTAGATTAAAGACAAAAATTGATGCGACATTTAAAAACCAATTAACTAAAAGCCTTCATATTAGGAATATTTATTTAAAGATAAATATTCAAAAATATATCGTGATCTTTTGGTTTGATTTTATAATTTACAAAAATAAAGGTAAAAATGTTTTGAGCGAAAGAAGATAAATTATGATTTACCAATTGGTCTTTGAGCTATAAAAGTGAGAATAATACATAAAAACATATTTTAGTCATTTAAAAAGTATGTTCATTTAAAATATTTGACATTTGTTAATGCTTTGCAAATCCCATTTAGACGGCAGTGTATCGCATATAGGGTCTTCCCGATGGCATATCGACCGTGGAGAAACCTTTGGGAAATGCCTTATTGGCAGCTTCGTCTGACAAAGTAGGAAGAATGACGCACTCAGTACCCGTCTAAATAAATAATCAATTTTTAAGAAAAGTAAAATAACTAATAAGATCAAATCTACCAAATTTTCTTAATTTCTATGTCCTGTTCTATTTAATTAAAAAAAATTAACGGCCTATTATTAACAATGAGATTTAAATAAATTGCCCTTTAACACTTAGCAACAAATTTTAAATTCTCCAAATTAGCTAATAGTACACTCTAACGTTAATCCATAGTTTTTAATTTATTATACAAATCATTTAAAAAAACAAGTATTTTTTCTTTTTTCAATTATATTTAAGCTTGCTATAAACATTAAAAATTCGAAAAAAAAACACAAATGGAACTCGAAAATCAGAAAAAATTTAAAATTGATTGAGAAAATACTTCATGTATAAAAGCTTGGAAACAAAACATTATTACGTCGGCAAAAAAACTAAAAGTCTAAATAAAAAAATCTTGATATTTTTATATTATCATTAAAAAGTTAAAGTTTATTTTGAAATTTGGTGGAATCACTAAGTCGTACTCTCATGGGTTACGAACATGTAGCAATGCATTCATTGCTCTTCACCCAAAAAAATTCAGTAAATATAATATATTGGTGTTAAATGCAAGATTAAATAAAATTTATTTATATATCTTTTAAATTTCTTTCCGTTTTTCTTTCAAGAATTTGCCAGCTTGGTATACACAATGCGAGTTTTTAAATAAATAGATAATCATAATTTTTTAATTTAAAACTAAAGCTTAAAACTTTTTTTTAAGTTTAATTTATATTAATTTATTGCCATTTGGGTATAATAAATAGGTTGCGTTTTTCGAAAATCTAAAAAATTATAGAAGGCTGTATTTTTCGTTGAATACATTGAAACCATTACCTTCCAATCGACCGGTGTGGCTACTTTTGATTTAGCAGTTAATTGCAAAGAATCTATCGTTCGTAGTATTTCACTATTTAGTTAATGCAAATAATTAAAAAACTTTAAATTAATATGAAATGACTTATTAGATATATGTAAATTTAGTGATACATGAGCTAACTTTAAAGACCGGACCTGACATCTTAGGGTTTTTAAAACCGTTTTTGGCCGGAAATTCTTTAGCTCGTGGTCTAGATTAAGAGATTGCCTAGTACCGGACAGGGCTAAAAGGAGCTAAGCCCTGACGAGTGTACCGTCTCTTTCAAGAGTTTTAGGGCAAGGGGGCATTGTTGACTTTTGCCAGGGTTGTAAAGCCTGCATGCTATAATGTTTGAATACGGCGTCATTTTAATAAATATGGTATTGGCGGAGAGAATTAAATCTTACTGACCACAGAGGCTACGAATGCGGCCGTATAGCAATTTAAATGCTACCCAAAAAAGAATTTAAATGATTTAAAACAAAAAAGTTAAATTGTTTAAGATAAAACAACTTAACTATTAAATTTTAATACTTATATATAATTTTTAAAAAACAAATAATATCGTGTCATAAAAAGGTTAGAATGAAAAATTTCTGTCTAACTGAAGTTTGATGTAATAAGAGCTTAAAATAGTTAAAAATGTTATTTCTATTTATATGAAATGGAAAATTAGAGTTAATTTTAGAATAATATGAATTATTTGTCATTAGAGATTCTCAAGGTCGCAAAAACAGTCGATTTTGTCTAATACAGCCATTTTTAATTGTCATTTTGGTAAGCCGAGTTTAGGCAAAACATAAGTATCGCACTATGTAGACTGTTTCACTGCAGTTTGTAAATTCTCGCTGAACATTCATTCATTCAACTAAACATAAAGTCAATGCTAAAGTGGCCTTTTTTGAAAATGTCGTAAACGGACATATGTATATCAATATTTCATAATTTAAAATAGACAGTAAACGCAACAGGCCACAGCCTTAGATATATAAATATAACTTCTAACCATTCGAATATTATATAAATTTCATTATTTATTGCTCTAAAATAATAAACAATCCTTAATAAATTAATTAACAAACTCAAAATTTCGTCCCGTGGTAGCTGGATACAAAATTGAAAGTTTAAGCCTCTTGTCAGGACCAATAACCAATACCTATGAATATTAAAATAATACATAATAAGGCATAATTGAGGTCTAAATTCGATTTAGGTAAATTACATAGACAGCAAAAACTTAAAAATCGTTTTAAGAATTACACCAGGTGATAACAATATAAAAAATTGAAAGGCAATATTAAAAAATTTCAATAAGCAAAAAAATTGAAAGGCCATATTGAAAAATTTAAATAAATTTATTAAAATTATAAAAAGGTAGTAAATATTTAATAAAGTTTACTTATGGTACCATAAAAAATATTTAAGAATATGCTACATCAGATTTAAAAAGAAATGTTAATTAATGATTATTTAAAAATGTATTAAAACCACTTTTGGTTAAATTTTTAAATCAAATTATGATCAAGGCTACTATCTTTCGGATTTAATGTGTACCGTTTTTTTCAAACCTTGTAGGCCTGCTGAAAATTTAGGTACAAAAACAAGTAAAATTCAATAATAAAAATTAATTCTATACACAAAGCAGCTAAAATGTTAATTTCAAACTTAAATAATATTTTTATTTAAACCCAATAAACTTTGCTATAAGTTGGATTGCAAAACTTTTGAATATATTTCTTATGTCAAAATTGAAAGTTAAATATAATATATTAATTAATTTTATAGGCTGAAGGGTTTAAAATCAGCAACTTCAAGTAATTTTTGTTAATTTTTTCCGACTTCCACCAATGTGTAAAGGCCATGTCCAGATCTTGTGAAAAAATGTAAAACATGAGATAAGGCTATAGTGTAAATTCATCAGTTTATTTAGCTTCATCAAGACTTCATAAATTTTTGTAGAATGTTTGATCTATTTTTTTTCAATATTAAAGGATAATAAAATTAGTTAAAAAATGTACTGATCTAGCTGTAAGCGGTTTTCCATTGTAATCCAATTCATCTGGATCTATCATGCCCAGCTTAACTCCTAGCACGCGTTTGCTATCATCAATTA
Organism: Acutogordius australiensis; assembly: GCA_030555515.1. NCBI lineage: Eukaryota > Metazoa > Nematomorpha > Gordioida > Gordea > Gordiidae > Acutogordius > Acutogordius australiensis. The sequence goes on from CM060244.1 coordinate 7,918,442, forward strand.
AGGGGAATGGGAAATCTCCACTGAGCTTACCAAAACACTATTTTAAATAGTAAAATATTATTTAGAGCACATGTTATTATGTGACTATTTAAAAAGAATACTATAGAGTATTTGTAATAGTTAATTATTGTGTAAATATATATGTATTCTAAATGTTTGCAAAAAAATATTAAAAATAATCATCTATTACAGGGCTAAAACAATTGTTTTGGGTAATTAAACAAAAAGAAAAAATCATATGCTTAAAGGTAATAAATTAAAAACAGTGCAAAATTCTTCTTTCATATGTTTGTTTAAATAATTACATTGGTCGACAAATAACAACTTTATCGTCGGTGACCAATTATAAATCATAAA
>CM060244.1:7918998-7976224 GCA_030555515.1 Acutogordius australiensis
AATAATATAAACTTAAGATCTATTCTGGCTTTTTTATAGAATATTTTGTTAAAACAAGTACATTTGGATTTGATGGCGCTTAGTTAAATATTTTATAGAATAAGTGCCCCCCCCCGCACATGTAAATGTATTAATTACACATTTTTGAGTTTTTATCACCAATTTTTACAAATGGCATATTATAATTTTGTTTTTAAACAAAAAAATTAAATGCATGATTCGTTTTTATTGCATTTTAAATAAACATCTTGAAAAACATAAAATGGGGTAATGTTAAAAAACATATCAAAAATATATATTTAATAATTTAAAGGCAAATTCATAAAAAAATTAGGAACCATGGAATTTAACAAAACAGCCCAATCAATATCCAATAAATTTTTTCAATTGAAAGCCAATAATAATAACACTTTAACTAACTGTATCTCTTACAAATACAATATTTTATTTTTATAAGACCCAACAGGTTTTTGCAACAAAAGATTTACAATAGGGTGCACCATGTTTATAGTTTATTTATATTTATAAAAATTTTTAACATATATGATAATAAGCTCAACATTAAAACCTGTATATCCTTGATCCATCCCTTATGGTTGTCCACAGTGTCAAATGAAAGCCCAAGCATTTTTACATTGCGTTGTTCAAATTTAGGGGCAAGTTGAGCAGCTCTGGCAAGTTCTGTGGTACAAACTGGTGTAAAATCAGCTGGGTGAGAAAAGATGATACACCAACTAGAATCATATAGCAACATTTAAATATTTAAACTGAGCTCATATATTATGAATAAAACAAATATGTCATAAACCACAAAAAAATTAATAAGCACAGATTGGAAAAAAACAAATATGCAATTAATCTGGATTTAGGTACCTATTTCCCATAAAGTCATACAACTTAAAATTTCCCTGGGTCGTATGCAAATCGAAATTAGGTATAGTATCACCGAGCAGCATTTTTTTAAACAGGTGTAAAAAATATTTAAAAAAATAAATTTTTTTAATTTCAAAATTTCGATAAATTTTTTTACTGGTCATATGCATTGCTATAATGTATGTTAAAAATGAAAATATTTTTGATGAGATTAAAGAAAAACTATTGCAGGGAATTTCGTTGGAGCAATGTAAAAAGTATATAACATGCTTTACCATTTTTTAAGGTATACTGATATATTTGCACGTGAACTGCTTAATGAACAAAACCGGGAAGAGGTTATCGACTGCCTTGAAAATATTATTTTCTCATACATACATAATACTAAAATAATGCATGAGCCATTTGCTTGCAACTATCGGCACATGGGTGCATTTTATGTTAAATCACGAGAAAGAAAGATTTATATGTTGTATTGTAAGCTTTAGTTTTTTTTAAAAAACAATTCATACATAATATGATGGTGGTTATTTTTTATTCACTTTAGCTCACTTATTTAAAGCATTGGAAAAACAAGCAAATTTTGAAATTTTGGAAAAATTATTGGTCAATGTTCAAAATATGGTTATAAAATCTTTAGCTGCCCCAAATTCAATAGTTAGAATAAATGCTGTTGGACTATTTTTCCAATTTTTCCCATTCCTCACACCAAATTTGCTCAAGGATGCAAAAAAGATTAATTCAAAATATCAAGAAAAATTATTTAAACTATATGATGTAATTAAGGTATTTTAGCTTATAATTATTTTTTTTAGCATTTATAAAATATTTAATATAAATATGTTTTCAAATTTGATTTCATGTATAAGTATATTTCTAATCTTTGTCAGGGTGGTTTAAGTATATAAAAAAAAGAAAATTTTACATTACTTTTTAACTTTTTAAATGTTAAAAAAATTAACTTACACATCCAAAAATAAATATAGGAGTCTAAAATTTAAACATAAAAGAGTTCTAGGTTGTTAATAATTCCTTCCATTAGTTATAAGATCAAACTTTGTGAATAAATTAACATTGAACAAATTTTTTATGATGCATTGTATACATGAAATACTTTAAATTTTAATAGAAAAAATGAATGTATATGAACCCTTTTCTTTAATATTTTTTTTGTATAAATATTTATTTTTATAAATTTTTTAATAATTGTTTAATTATGACTCTTAGGATTTATTAAATGATACCTGTTCAGAAATAAGAAGGCTTACAATTCAATACCTAGCCATGATATTTGATCAATTCACAAAGCTTGTGCCCTACAACATAATTTTATCTATTTATCAGTATCTCATAAAAATATGTTGTAAGTTTTAATTTTTTCTTAATTTATATTCCAATATGAATAATTGACTCTATATTTTTATATGATTGCCAAAACATAGCATTTTATTTATTGTTCCAAATTAAATATGATTTGTTTATAAGAAAATATTTGCATCTTAAAATTTACTTTTCAAAAATATAATAAGTAATGGAAGTTTCTGTTAATAAGAGCTGTTTGTATACAAATAATTTTTACTAATTTAGAAGAGGTGAACGCTAAGAAAAATTATAAAAGTTAAAGTTATAGTTAAATTTAAACAATTTTAGCAAAACCAAATTTTTTTATGAGTTATCAACTATAATAAAAAAATTTGAATTTAGCATGCAACAGCAATTAATTTTATCTATGCAATGATTCATCAAATTTTTAAACTACCCTGCCTTGCATACGTCATTCGTTTCTTTTTGCTTTTTGGCCACAAAATAATTTATTGATACTCAAATTAAAAGATTTTTATAATTAGTTAGAAAAGAAGTCCTTAACGTCAAAAACTGGCTTTTTTAATTATATCCAATTCCTTGGGAGAGCTAAAAAAATTTAAAATTATTACAAAAAATTTATATAAATTTTTATACAAATTTAATGCTTTATATTATGTCTATTTATATATAAATTAGTATGGGATTTTGAACAACCCGAAATACGGATCGCAACTTTGACCACCTTAACATACCTTACCTCCCAAAGCAAGGTGCCTCATTCCATCCTCACACTTGCAATTAATGAAAAAGTATTTTTTGTTTTAATTTATCCATCAAACTGATCTTTTTATCTATTATGCGACCTTAAAATAAGAGCACTTTGTTTTGAATTCTACTTTTTAGCAAACCCTATTTTCATATGTTTTTTTTTTCAAAATTAATATTATAATTTATTAAATATTAAATCTTTTTTTTACAATTTTTTGTAAATAAATTTGGCTTACATATAGTTTATATAATTATTAGACTACGTCGCGCTCTACTTCAATTCATTTAGAAGAAAAAAACGATTGTGCCCCCAAAAACGGAAGAAGACCTAATGATAATAAAAATTTTACTTGTACATTATGGGAAATATTACTTGATCCTGAGTTCACCATTCGATTTGCTGCCTTGAATTTTTTTAGAGCCATACAAAGCACTATATCTGAACAACTTATACCATTAAAAGATATTATTCCAGTTATTACTTTTCTTGCAATTATGAAATCTGGTTTAAATTTCAATAAAAAAATTTTCAAATTTATAAATAGCTTTGCAACCAGAATCCTTGATTAATCTCCAGTTTTTATAATTTGAGCCATGGTATATAATTTTTTGTAAAAACTTAAGGCGTAGTTATATATATATATCTTTAATTTAACTTTTAATATTTCATTAATTTGTATTAAATAGTATGCACTTATTTGGAACTCAATTATTATAATTCTTTATACATCTAAAAAAGTTTTATTTCTTGTTTAGCTCGCAATTTTTATGGATCTTATTGTTTGGCATTTCGATGCTAATTACAACCTTGAATACTCTAAATCTCATGTGTCTAGACAAGATGCACAAAAATATGAGGAAATGCTTTTAAAGTACTATTTTCTAATATATATTTAGTTTTTTTATGAGTTAAATTTATATCGAATTTTATAATGATGACTATATATTTATTACCAATGTGAGATTTTGTGGATTATGTAATTTAAATTAACATATAGTTTAAATAATATTATATTAATTGCAATAGCAAGTTTAAAAAATTTTAAAGAACCGCAAATAGGGATGTTTATTATAAGATATATATTAAGCCTTTAGCCTTTATTGATATGATTCTAAAATTGGATTGATTTCACTCGGCCCCTTTTGTGTTATTTTACCCGTTTAACCGCGATTTACCAATATTAAACATATTTACATATATTTTTCATATTTTTTTATACTATTTAGCTTCTACTCAACACACATCAACATAGAGCCTCATATTGATCTAGGTGAAAATTTGTTGAAAAATGGTGAAAGAAATGGCAGCAATGATAATACCAATATTAGCGCTTTGGCAGGCTATGGTGAACATACCATAAAAATATGTGGTTTAAAGTGTTTGAAAATATTTCAGACGAACTACAAAGCTTCTTGCCTAATTTTCCAAGTTTGAATCTAAAGTTCTTATATTTTAAGCTTAAATTACCTCTTTCAATAAATTTATATATTTTTGCGATTTTAATTGGTACATTACTTACTTTATAATATATTTAAGGAGTTTGATTGAAATAAGAATTACAAAATAACACCTTATATAATACTAATTTGCCTTTCAACATTATATTTTTCAAATAAAATTTTTTTTATATATAACTCTTTATAGAAATTATGCCCTATCCTTACCGCACACGAAATACAAGCTCTAATTTACTGTTATGCACAATTTTTCAAATACTTGATTGAAGGGAAACTTTTTATAAAAGAAGCTATTCCCATACCCGTTTTATTAAATCGTTCAATTGAAAATAATAATATTGACGTTGACTTAGCTTCCAAACAAAGGAAGGCAAATACAAAAATTGGTAAAAGGAATGGAAATGATAAAAATCGTAGAGGTAAAAAATCCAAAAAAGCAACCTTGCACGAAGAATTAGGCTCAGAACCTAAGGTTGGAAATATATAATATAATGAATGTGATTATATATATATAAAGGGTTTCTGATCAGTCTCAAATTTATAAAGCTAATTAAATATTGTTTATTTGTTGGCCGGAAATTTCTAGCTCGTGGTCTAGGTTAAGTGCCTAGTACCCGACAGGGCTAAAAAGGGCTATGCCCTGATGGGTATGCCGTCTTTTTCAAGAGATGTAGGGCAAGGGGGGCATTGTTTTAGCAGATGAAAGACTCTGGCCTTCGACTTTTGCCAGGGTGTAAAGCCTGCATGCTGTAATACTCCGGAGAATGCGGCGTCATTTTAATGGATATTTTGGTATTGGCAGAGAGACACGCTTAATCCTAATGACTCCAGGGGTTATGAACGTTGCCGCATAGCTATTTCAATGCTCCTTACCCAAAAAAATATTGGATTATATTATTTAATTTAATCATTCAATAGACTTTAGTTATATATAATTTCTAAATGTCTTTTTTCATGAAAAATTTAATTGTTTTCAGATAATATATTTTAATTGTTTTTAATGATTTTGCAAAAAAATGGAGATGTTAATTGAATTTAGACATGAATAATCAGGTTAAATGAGTATAAGTCAAATAAGATTTGCAAATTTTTAGTCTTAACATTATTTGGTACTCTTTTCCAATGCTTAATAAAAATAAAAAAGACAACTGATAATTGAATTGCAATTTTTTTGAATGTTGAGATTACTAATTTTATTTAAAATTTTGTAAAAAGGATTATTTTAATTTATTTTGGGTGTATTATGATTTAGTTATCTCCGAATAACGCTTTGGCATGTAAAGCCATCCTAACTTCCCTTGTCATTTGCACCAAATTTGCACGTAATCAAATTTCTGTGAAACCTAACTCTTCCGATTTAGCTTTGTCCACCAACGCCTACCAATGTTTAAATGATTGTTTTGAACGACATTTTGAGGTACTCAGTTAGGTCCTTTTTTTCAAAAGTTTGTTATTTTTAATTTTATTGTAATAGTTTTTACTACTCTTTTATCTATTTCCTTCCCCAATTTAAATTACGAGTTTTACGATATAAAAATTCTCCTTCTTTTTTAGGTTTTGAGATTTTTTTGAATTAAGCAACGTGCAAATTGAGTTTTTATTTTTATAACTTTCAAAATTTATAAAAATTTTATTTTGTAAATTAACGCATTTAATTTAAACTCGCAAAATTTATTTTAAGCACATAAAATATTTTTTCTAAAATATTTTTGAAATAATTTAAAAGCAAAATAAAATATCGCAGGTTTTTTAAAGTTTTACTAAAATAAAAATCAATTTTACATGTGGCCTTAAGCTATTTTAATTACATTTTTTTATATATATTATATTAAATGAATTACAAATTTAAATTGTAGTAATATACATAATTAATAATTTTTTTCTTGAATTTTTTTCCTCCATGTTATTGAAAAATTGTATAAACCTATAACTTGCGTTTATAATAATTAATTACCGAATTAGTATGCAAATCTATTTTATTTATGTATTGTTTAACATTTAGCTAATCAGGGCGTCACCTTTTTTTGGCGAAGCTATACTTATAATGGGATTTACGAATGCTTCGCATGAGAAACTTAACCGATTTTTGCTTGAGATTTTAATGGACCCTTTTAAGGTTGAAATATTGTTAGGGGTGGGTTCAAAGTTGATTTATTTTTTTTATCCTCAAGATTCTCTGAAAATTTTTAACTCAGAAAATTTTTAGGGCCAATAATTAAAGGTCCTTTTTTAAGAAATGCCTTTTATTACAAGATTATTTTTAAAATATTAAAAAATAAATTAACTTATAACGCGCCTAAAGATCAGAGTGATTTTCTATTTAACCGATTTATTTTGTATTACCGATTGATAATTATTTATGTATGCAATAAATCTACTACTACCCTTTATAATTTTTAATAATATTGGGAAAACATACATTGTCGAATTAATATATTGTGTTTACATTTTGTTCTATGAGGTAAACATTATTAATTGCAACCATATTTCGATGCATGCTAAACTAATAATTATAAAATAATTTATTCAGGTGGCAAATGATTTGACAATTATACAGACCAGTTTATATGCGCTAACATTTATGGGTAAACTGGACGATATAACCATAGAGCTCATAGAACTTTGGTATTATAATTATATTTATGCTTTTTTGATTAATATAAACCCTTTTGTCGTTTCTAGTTTATTATTTTGTAATTTTATATAGCTATATAATATATTTACATCCTTTTTCATATTTTAAGAATTTATACAATTCAATTTAGCAAATCTAATAATACAGACCCATTAAGGGAATTTTACCTTACCCTACTTGAATTCCTTTCTCGGTGTCTCATAATTTCCCTATTAAAAGGAGCACCCATTTCTAATAATTATGATAAAACGTTAAATTTTACATTAAATACTGAAAATTTGCCTAATATGATGCTTCAAAATCAAATGGAAGCCATGCCTCTTAACTCAAATAAAGAATCAATCGACTCAATTGGTTCATATATTAAAATTCAATTAAGATACCTGTTTGAATCACAAGTTTGTCTAATAATATTAACTACATTATTTAACAAATTCATTTGACTACCCGTTTCAAATATTTTTTTATCCACGTAATATACTTTTTGTAAACCTTCTAACACATTAAAAATGGGGAAAAGATATAAGTATCAAAATTAAAAAAATATATAAAAATTTTAATAACTAAAATTTTACTTTTTTACTAAAAGTTATTTATTTTATTTTGAATAAAATTATTTTTTGATCTATATTTAAGCGCTAGGAGGTGGTTTTTTAGCAGGTACTCCTGCATGCACCGGTGAATTTTTAGTGAAATACAGACATCAGTGCAGACAATTTAATTGACCATATCAACATACCTTTACCTCATTTACGCACTGAGCAATCTGTTCCTCTTAAAACTTTATGGTGTATTTGATGATCCCAATCCCAGTTTATTTATAAGCTAGCTTTGGGATCAAGCGAAAATTTTTCCGCCCCCTTACCAAAAAAAAAATATTTAAGCACAGACTTTTTTTTTATAATCTGTTTAAGAACGTTAATCTTGATTATTAATATTAGTTGATACCCTTATATAATTTATTGAAAATTGAAATATATAAGTTGTGGAAACTTGTTTTTTTATGAAATAATTTGAATCTGGCCAACGAAACGTTACCTCAAAATTTGGATAAAAGGGTTTGAAAATCGGGCAGTTAGTAATAATGTTTTTCTTTCGTTCTAGTAATTTTCATTTAAACTATATGCACGTATATATATAAAAATTATCTACCATTACCATCATATCATAATTGTTGTTATTTTTTTTTTAGAATTTAGACATGACCAAAGACTCTTTACCAGCTAACTATTATCTCAAACTTTTTGAAATACACACCAAACTCCTTCTTTATTTTGGGATTATGTCTAGAGAAAATAATATTTTACAGAAAGAAATATATGGTTGGCTTGAAGTTTTGGTTGATACAAATTTTACTTCTAATTTAAACTTACTTGATTACTCTTATAATCTCATTGAGAATGATTCTTTAAATAATAATGATAATGATAATAAAAATAGTAATAATGCAAACACATCCAAACGGAATAAAAGGAATATTAATGTAGGCAAGAGCAAGAAAGTTAAAAAAAATGATCTCAAAGCATCTGTAATTAATAAATCAAATAAATTGGAAAATATGGTGAAATTAAAACAAAAATTTGTAATTGATATTTTATTCTTACACATAAATGGATTTATGGATTCCTGTGCCTTAAATATAGGTATATAAATTATATGTATTAAGTTGGATTTTTTTTATGAAAATTAACTATTTTATTTGTTAATCAAAAATATTGTTAACTTTATCAAATTATATAAAAATCAATGAAATAGCAATATATGTTATATAAGTTTTTAAACGGTGAAATCAAGATTTATTTTTGAGTACGACAAATTACTAATATAGATGGAGATAACTTTTATGTTTTGAATATTTAATTTTCATGTTTTAATATAATTGTTAAAAAATGGATTTTTAAATTTTATTTTAAATATTAAATTTGAAGGATGATAATATATTAGCCTTATTTTGCTTCAGCCATTTTTAGAAAGTACCGGAATTAAATAATTAGGTTTGTAAAAGTTAAAATAATTTTAGTTAGTTAAGGAGGTTTAATTCTGAATTTTTATTAAGATTTTTATTAATTTTTTATATTAAAAGATGTACTATTATTACTTGCTTAAGGAGTTTGACTTCTAACAGAATTTTTAAGATGTTAAATACAGAGTTTTAAATTAGAAAAACTATAGATAAAATAAACGAAAATCGTAAACAGATTACGAAAATTATCCCGTTGGCAAATTATCCATTTTATTTTTAATTATAAATATATATTATATAAATAAATATATTCGATTATAAATTAGCTTCTTGGCACGAACTTGAATCCATGTCACATCTCATTATTAAATGTCATCAAGCCTTAAAGGTTTGTTTGACACGTAAGTCCACAAACGATTTCTCGAAAGAAACAACAAATATGTATAGATCCATATACGAATTAGTAATTAAAGTGCAAAAGCAGGTTTGCTAAATTTTAACATTTTTAATTTTTTGTGGCTATTTGTGCATTAAAACATTTTTCGTTTTATCTATTATTTTTAAATATGAACTATATATTTAAAAAAAACTGATATAATTATACATACTTTGTGCTTGCTGATATATATATAATTAAAAAAAAATTTTGTGATAAATTTTGAATAGCTATTTTTATAATAGTGGACTTAATTTTAATACATGTTAACCTAATTAAAATACCCTGGCACAATTAAATTGAGCTAATAAATAGGCTATAATTACGTCTTATTTTGTTATGATAGGCTCGGATTTCAACTATTTTTTTAAAAACAAAAATAAAATCTAAAAATTAAAATATTTCTGATAAAGTGATTTTATTTTATCAAACAACGAGACATTTAGTAATTATATTATAATGTTTTTATTGTTCGGTAAATTCAAAATTATAATTGTTAGACATAAGTTTTTTTTAATTACAAAAATCTCCTGAAGCAAATATTTAATATTTACATACATACATACAAAAAGGATTACATTTTTTTATATTTCAATTTAGATCAATAAATTTCTACTTCGTCTTATCGTACAGACACATAGAGAATCCTGTATCACAGATTCCAAAAACATAATAAACATCGTAACAAACCTTCACAGATCCTTTATTCATCTCGTCATCGCGTTACCAACTTTTTATGAATCAGTTGCTGACCAAATCTACCTTTTTGTAATTTCATAATTCCTAGGCTTTATTTTTTGGGTTAATTCACAGACATCTTATAGTTAAAAAAATAAGTTTGCTGAAAAAATAAATCTACGACTAAAAAAGAATGCCGTTTTATTTAATATTTTTTGCGACTTTATATTCTCTTATTATTTTGATTTCAGATTTTTTTCCTAAAATACTCGTCAAATTATGAGCCTTAGTTTTATAGTTAAAAAATTTCTAAATTTCACAACCAATTTATAGCTTTAATCTTTTATTTATAAGTATTAATTCATGCCTACAAGTTAATAAGAAAATTTTATAATGAAATTGGAGAAATTTGAATTGGGAAAAATTATGGGCAAGGTAGATCACAACTATTTTTTTTAATTTTTTTAATCTGCAAAAATGTGAGGTCCTAAAATTTGAAACCCCATTTGAAATTACAAAAAATATATTGATAAAACAAAAATTTATAACTCATTTATAGTTGTTAAATCTTAAGCTATAAAAAGTCATTTTTTGCTATTCATAAATTTTAGGGGTAAAATTGCGAGTAGACTGAAAGGGGTTGCAAGATAACACGTATTTTTCAGTTTTTTTAATTATAATTTGAATAATATTTAGTTAAATTTTGTTTAATTGTTAGAAGTTTTTAAAAATTTTTTTTTTACATACAAAATTTCTTATTTATACAAGATATTGCTGGCAAAACACGCGTTGGACGATTTTTACCAGACTTTTACGAAAATATTTGAGGAATTGTGCGATAAGGACTGGACAAAACCTCCTAAAAAATCAAGAAAAGACAAAGAAAAATTGACGAAATCAAACTTGCCAGATGAAACTAAATTTGAACAATTGCAAACAATTTTAAATCATACGATGGCAGAAAATCGAAAAATTATAAATGATTTGGCAAATCAACTACAAACTGAGGAGTCTTTTGATTTTATAAATGAAAATAGTAAAAATAATTATAATAAAATTAAAGATAATATTAATGATAAACATAACCTTAAAAATGACTTAAAAGACGAATTAAACAAAAACACCCCAGGGAAAATCAAAAAATTACGTTTGGCAGCACAAATTGCCAAAGAGAAACGACCACAAAAATTTGTAAAAAAAAAGAAAAAAAATTAGCCGCTAATTTTAGCTTGCATATATGATTAGAGTATAATTACGAAATATCTGCATAAACAAAAAGTTGCCCTAATCTATTTGCAAATCATTTATGCTTAAAAGGTATAATTACTGTTTTTGCATAAAAAGCTTTCGTTAGAATTTTATTAATATTAAGGAAGGGCTCTAGAACAACTTATACCTTAATAACATATTTTTCGCTCTGAAATAATTGAAATTACTGCAGAATTGAAATAAAACATAATTTTAATTAATTAATTTTTGTTTGAAACATAAAAATATAGTTGATTTGCTATTACCTTATTATATAGTGTTTTTTGGCATTAGAATTTACATTTGAAATAGGTGAAAGTTTTTTTATTTTTTAGCAAAGCATTATTTATATATTTATTTATAATCTCTAAAACCAAAGAATTTCTCTTTTTTTGTAATACTTTTTTATACAAAGTTTTTTAGCAAATTTTTTAATATAAAAATCTATTATTACCTTTGTATACATATTTATTTAAATAAAACGGATCGACAAATTAATGTGCGACCACTTTTTAAACAATGTTCAAATTTTTCTTCTTTTTTTTTGAAGCTTATAATTAATAAAAAGTTAAAAAAAAAGACAAGACGACCTGTTATTAATTACGACATGTTTAAAAATATAACAATATTTAACTTTATAAACAGAATATAAATTTCAGTTTTTATTATAACTAGTCTTTTTAAATGGTATGTTTGTTAAAAATTAAACGTTTTTTCACCATTGATGAAATGTAAGTATTTAAAAAATTCCATTGTAGTAATTTAGGAGATTCATTTGTGATTTAACGTAATATACAAGAAAAAATTAAATTGGAAAGAGCAAGGTGGTCAGTTTATGCTTGTACGCAAATGAAATATCGCTCTAGTAGTTTGTCGACCTTGTAATACTTTCGATTTATATTTATTATTAAATTATGTTTATTAGATATTTTAATAAAATATTTTATGAAAAATAGCATAAAAAACAATATTTTGTGAAACGAAAGTTTTACATAAATTATAAATAGTGTTTTTTTTAGGTCATAAACATTTCAAATCATACATTTCATAAAAATACATGATTTAAATATACAATAATTGCTATGCATATGTTTGTACAAATAAAATATTACCACCTTGCATCTAATTATTCAATCAAATAAAAATTATTTGGATAGGCTTGTTCAATAAAAAAAAATTTGCTATTGTATTTTCCCCATTTACTCAATAAGACACAGCCTCTTCTTTCAAGACAAGCACCATTTAACTACTGTCATCATTTTTGCCTTTTTTAAAATAGTCCTTGGCCATCAAAGCTGCTCCGTATGAAGCATCATAGGATTTAGCTATATCAATTTGGATGTTGAACTCCTTGTAATATTCTCTCACCTTATGAGATTTTGAAAATATATATATTTTCAAATATTATAACAAAAAAGCATTTTTTTATATATGAAATAACTTAAAAAGTTATAACAAAATTAAGTATTAAAATTGTACTTTTGTGGCTGTAGCTAACTAAATTTTCACATATCCAAAAAAACAATTAATTAAAATTTATTTATTATTATAAAATTTAAATCTTGTTTTTATTAAATTTAAAAATAAACAAAGCATTTTTTTTGAGCATTATACATTTAAGTTTTAATGAAACAAAAACGTCTGAAAATCAGTAAGAAATAAACGCATAATAAGTGCATATTTTGATCTCATAGGCAATTTTTTTAACAATATTTTTTTGCTATCTATAAATCACATAAACTAACTTTAAAACTTACATAATATTGTAATAATTTGTTTTTGATTAAGGAATTTCCAATCCCAATTATATTGGTAATTCCATGGGTTTTGAGATAAGAAGGAGGCATCATTTTGTATATATTTTGGATAAGTCCTTTGCATATTGCACTAAATACTTTATCTATATTTTATGTAAATTAAATTATTACATTTTAAACTTTTAATACATAATTATTTGGATTATATTTTAATAATTAATTAACAAAAAATTTTTTTTATGGATAATGAGCAACCTATTTTATTATTTTCCCTTGTTATGTTTAAGACAGAAGCCTTAGAATTAGAAATATTCCTTTCCTCAAACATGACTGGATTGATTACCAATTCATTCTTGTTACATGTTTCATTAGAAGGAGGAGGAATCGTTAACAATGAAGCCCATATTTCATTGTGAGATTTTACAACTCCTATAATAATAAAAAAATTATGTCATCTTACAATTAACCAATTAAAAATTTAATTAAAATTCTGAGTTATAATATACATACCAAAAAAATTTAGCCAGTGGGTAATCATCTTAACAAATTCTGCCAATACATTGCCACCATTAAGTGATGCAACTAGAGCAATGTAGGTATTATTAAAATATGGATTAAAGACTACCAAAGGTGGTAAATCTTCCACTAATCTATCTTTTAAATAAGGTGGTGTATAAGAACTTGGCAACAAAAAGCCTAATTGAGCAGATGTACCAATATTTAAAACTAATAGGTTATAAAAGTTGTATAACACTTGCACAATTTTTTACAGACCCATAAATGTAAAATGAAGCCTGTAAATCACCCAATACGCTAAAAACTGGTATGTTACATGGAATAATAAATTTTGTTTTTGTATATCCAATTATTTCTCCTGCCTCTACAACTTTTGGCAATAAATTTGTTGGAAAATTTAAATTCTTTAGACTAATAATTAAGTTAATGTATATACATTGTGAGATTCCATTGATTTGTGGCATTATCATAATAACCCCAGCTATTGGCATTTTGTGTTGTTATATATGGATAATTAAGATTACATATCAAATATGCCAAAAAATCTCCAATAGTACTAGCAAAATCATAATTTATACTTTGTAATATATTTAACTTTTGTAATGATAGCAAGGTTATACAACCAAAGCCTGGGTGTATATTGTATTGAGAATGTGGCTGAGGGAGCTCCTCAATAGCAGATGCAGCATACTCCCAAGTATAAAGTTTTGAATATGCAAATTTATTTTTACTTAAAACATCATAATAATCTACATCCTTTTTCCATAAAATTAAACCATGCATTTGACAAGAAATACCTATTCCTCTAATACTGCTTAAATAGTTTAAAGGTATTTGAGATAGACAAGCATTAAAAGCTGATAAAATTTCATAAGAATCAATTTCGCCTATTATATCATTGTTTTGATATAATTGGGCCCTTAAAAATAAAATCTCTACGTTATCAATTATAGTTAATTTGAGTGAACTGGTCCCAATATCAATGCCCAAAAACATGTGTAAATTTGTGAATGGTAATCATCTGGATTTAATTTGTTTTCAATTTTTTTGAAACTAGTAAGGACACCTGAGTCATGGTTGTATTTAGGTTTTGCATTTCTTGGCTCTATTGTCAAACACTAAAAAAAATAATGATAGATGTTAAACGCCAATGAAAATTGTCTTAAATAGTGGCTAGGTAATTAGACTTGTTTAAAAATTAGATCAAAAAAATTGTATCTTTAGTATTTATTTTAAAATAAGCACACTCTAAATTTTCTTAAAAATTCTCCGTGAGCAATAAGACAATTGCAACAATATGGGTAAATCAAGGTTTTTAATTTGAATAATCTTTAAACCTTATCTTTTAATTAGTTTTTATATAAAACTTAAAAATATTTTTTAATTGTTTTTAAAATTATTTTAGAATAATTATAACTTGTAATATGCCATTATGTATTATAATCATATATTATATATTTACATGTTTGTTTTAACCAATTTTTATAACACTCATTAAAAACATTTATTTTTTATTGTGAATATCGAAGTCCCTAAAAATTTAATGTGATACCATAAAACACTTGCATATCCGTCAAATTAGCCAAGATTAGAAGAAAAAATATTGCGGAAGATAAAGAACGTTTGTGCATCAAATTTTTAATAAAAGCATTACTTTGTTATTATCAATTTAAATTTATTTATTTTTATTTCATTGTTAGCTTTTTGCCGTTGAGGCAGTGAGCTCTTTCAATTTAAATCTCCATTGGGTTCTATCTTTACACTCATTTCTATTTAGGTTGTGACATCTCATGCTAGCGTCTACTCTTTGAGACCAGGTGAGTTTAGGTCTGCCCCTTTTATTCTTGCCTTGTACTTCAATTGCATTTACCAGATTGCTTAGATACTCGTCTTTCTGCCTCATAACGTGTCCAAACCATCGAAGTCTGTTGATTTCTACTTTATTTTGTATGGGTGTATGTGTAAACTTCAAAATATATGATCGTTGCGGATCTTGTCTTTGCGAGTCACCACGAGAAACATCCGCAGCATGCGCATTTCCATCGATTGTAGTATTCTTTCGTCGCTTTTCCTTAACGCTGTTGTTTCTAAGCCGTATGTTATTGCCGGTTGTACTATGCTTGAGTAAGCCTTGCCCTTAACTTTTATTGGTATATTTTTGTCGAACAGGACACCTGTCAACGATCTCTATTTTAGCCACCCAACTTTAAGTTTGTTCCTAACTTCTTGCTCGACGTTTTCACCGGATTGTAGGTACTAGGTAGGTTGCTGTTGGCTTTGATTTGAGAGACCAGTCATCTTTAATTACCAGTTGTTCACCTTCTGAGTTTCCGAAAACTATCAATTCAGTTTTGTCTTTGTTAATTTTTAGGCCTAGCTTTTCAATCGCTTTTATCCAATTATTCAGACTTTCACACATCTCCTGTGGGTTTTCAGCCATTAGTAAAGTGTCGTCAGCGTACAGTATGTGCCACGTTGTTGGATTTGTGGCAACATCACGTCCATCACCGCGATGAATAGTAGGGGATTTAGGGCCGAACCTTGGTGCACACCTTCATTAATTGTAAATCCTTTTGATGTTCCTGACGAACTCCTTACATACGTCAAATTTCTTTCTTACATAATCTGAACCAACTTGATATACATCTCAGGAACATTCTTTCTCCTCAAAGCCCACCATACTACTGGTCTTGGAATTTTGTCGAAAGCTTTTTCCAAATCTAATAATGTGCAGTAGAGCTTTTTATTCTTTCTCGTGAAACGTTCTGCCATGTTGCGCACGGCATGAATCGCGTCAATTGTCGACAGGCACGTAGGCAGAACTTTTTCTAAAGGGGGGCAAGAAATTTTAGGAGAAAAATTAATGAATTACATTGTTGCCTAATGAATGATCATATTATGACTAGCATAAAATATTTATTTATATTGCATCATAATTAAATTAATGTATGACATAAATTCAAGAAAAATTTTGTAAAGAAAATAAAAATACTTAAGAAATTGATATTCTTCTAGGATCTATTGAAAACCACTCTAAGATTCGATCTATTAATTCAGTGTTATCTATTAAAGGCTCATTTTCTCTGGTTTTTTTGTGGAAATAGTCAGAAATTTTGTTCTGTTTACCGGTATTCATAGATTTAAAAAATCAGTGGAAAAAACATCAGTTTTAATATATTAAATTTGAAAATTATTTTATTAATATGGGGTAACCTATTAACAAATAATTATCAGAATTTTTATATTAGATTATGCTTAAGATATTTTTAAACACTAGGCGCATAAATTCAATAGTAAAATAAAAAATTTAATTATTATAACAAAAAGTATATTACTATTTTATATTTTTAATAGATAAAACATTTACAATTATGAAACATAATTATTAAGTTGTATATTACATGTTTATTTTATTATGACAAAAACACGTAATAGTACTTAATGATAATTCAGAAAACTTAAGCTAAATTTTGATATTATAATTGTACAATATATTTTACAAAGCCGCAAAATTGCCAAAAAATAATAAATATACCAGCATATATTCCGATTTCTGTTTAATAAATAAATAGCGTTAAATTGCACCAAAAAAAATTAAAAAGCTATTTTTAAAGGGGGGCAACGGCCCCCCTTTGCCTCCCCCTCAATACGTCCCTGATTGTCGACCTTCCTTTCATGAACCCGCATTGCTCAATACCTATTTCGATTACGTCTCTTAATCTTGCTTCTATGACTTTTTCGAAAAGTTTGAAGTATGTGACATTAGTTTGATACCTCTGTAATTGTGACAGTCAATAGCGTCGCCTTTTTTTTTGAAGATTGAAATAATGTAGCTTTCTTGCCAATTCGGAGGTATTTTCTGATATGTTAATATCGAAATGAATAGAGTCGTTAACGCCAAAATTCCCTCATCTTCTAAAGATTTCCAGCACTCAATGGGTATGTTGTCGGGACCTGTCGCTTTCCTGTTTGAGTACTTTTTGAGCTGAAGGCTGACTTCTGATTTTGAGATTGGTGGTATACAGTTTGGGGGTATCTCCTCGAGCTCAATTCTATTTGTGTCGCTGTTCAGTAATTCATTGAAATATTCTTTCCAACGCTCCAGTACCTTTGTTTGAACTACGAGAAGCTTGCCTTCTTTGTTTGATGAACTTTACGTTTCCGTCACAATCTCTTGACTGTCTTTCACGATTAAATATATAATTAAATAGTTTAAATATACATATTTTTTTTTTAATATTTTTTGTTTTTATTTTTACAATGGTGTATATTAGTTTTGCCTTGTTTTGTTTTGTTTTTGCCACCTATAGTTGTTTGTGACAACACGTTTGTTCCAATCTCTTGGTTTTATTTTATTTATTAAATAACTAATGTCTATGTGGCTGGTTAAATCATAGATCGACGGTGTAATTAAATTTTAATAAACTTGTTAAAAATTTTTGTTTTATTTTATACATATCGACAAATTTTTATGCTCTCAGAACCATTTAAAATTTTTTGTTCTTATATTTAAAAATAGAAATCCATGGATCTGTTAGGCCATGTCTATTTTCGCTTTTATTTTTGTAAAAAACGAGCTTAACAACACCTTATTCCTGGTACAATTGCCTTGGCCATTGATATAAAATGTTGAAAATCGTTTGATTGACGAGAAGTCGTATTTAAATTTGACAAATAACCAAACCAATTACAAGACATAGCCCGGAATGGTATTAATCAATACAATTTTTCTGCTTGCCTTAAAAACATTTCCAAACGTTTAAAATTATTATTGATTACAATTATATTTACAATTAAAAATTATATAAAATATGCGATTGTTACTTTAATCTTTTTTTGTCAAATTTGAATATAGTAAATGTTATTAAAACTGGTAAAATTTGATCAGTTTGAAAAGAGAAAAAATAATAAAATGGCAAGCTGTTTTATAAAATTCTTGATCGATGTGATTATATACTTACAATTAGTTAGACAATGGGCGGCGTGGCGTTTCATTCGTTTTTTTGAATAATTTTAAAATAAATTTATAAATTTTTTTTTCACATCAAAAATTGTTAAAAGTGTTTTTTACAATATTTCTTTAAACCCTGGGTAATTACTCGTACATTAAAATTTTATTTAATTTATTTTTAAATCCATAAATAAAGAGCGGATTATTAATGCTTCTTTTAAAATATTCTAACGCTCAAAAATTTTTCAACATCATTAAATCAATATTTTTTATTCAGTTCTAAAAAATTTTCAGAAATTTAATGGGCTCTGAACCCCTATTCTAAAAATAATGTGTCATTACATCCATTCATCCAATATGTTTCAATAATAATCGTGGCTCAATTTGATAGCCTCCTCTAATTCATCCATATTGAGATTCAATAGATATCTGTTGTCAGTATTTGTGTCACTTTGCTTTAAGGTTTTCGTTATGTCATCTGTTCGATGATTACATTGTTTAAATGCCGTCGTATCAGGTGTTATACCTATGGTTGGGAGTTTGTTCTCTTCTTGAAACTTTAACAACAACATTTGTTGCCAAGCAAATTTGTAAAGAAACTGATACTGTTCAAAGGTTGGTATAAACTCGGCCCGGTCCGAACGAATCGCTTTGACTGCCATGTAAATGTTCAAACCTGGGAATTGTAAATATTATTTATTGGTGAAATAAATATTTGGGAACTATTGCAAAGCAGTTTATCTATAAGGCAGTGCTGGAAAGCCTATTTTTTGGTATATTTTATGACACATTAGGAGGAAGGTCAATTAAACTGTAAAACTTAGCAAAATATTAGTTATTTTTTAAGTATCACCTTTAATTTTTTCTATAACAAAAAAATGAGATTCGCTAAAAAATAGCCTTTTTCCTAGAGCTCGTTTGGCAAGGAACCGCCTAGCATTAATATATTTCATAGTAGGCAATTTTTAGATTCTAATGTTAATATATGAATATAGATTGACGAATGTTAACCCCGCCATGTCTACAAAATTTATGTCTCGCCCGCCGTGGTTAAGGCTTAAACAACCATAAACAATGTAATTTTTATCTAAATTTTTCATAAATTAAAATAATTATACTATGTGATCAATGCGGTGTGGTGCGAAACATATTTTATATATATTTGTTCAAGCCCCCCCCCCCCCCCCCACCCCTACGGAACCTGATGGTAAACTTACTTATGGCAGGACACCTAACATATAATTTAGAAAAGTACCTTTTTCAACTCTAATTTGTTCGTACAGGTAATTGCATGCCAGGTAAATGCCAGCCCTACTAAAGCCATCCAAATCTTGAATTAAGATAGGTGTATTTTTACTGCTTGTATCACCTAGTGGATCACCTAGTTTTTCCTGTCCCTCGAGATTTTGCCAAACAGCTGATCTCTCAATTGCCTCTTGCAATATTAGAGCTGATTCAGGGACCGGCTCACGGTTCCTCCAACTTGAAAGTTGGAATTGTTTAACGAGCCGTGTGCTTTGTGGTAACCTCTCAAACACGGACTCCCAATCTATCGCGGCGATATTTTTGGATTCCTTAGACGACGGCCATGCGTTACTAATTTTACTGGTTGATCTGGCTTGTTTTTTGGGCCGGACCATTAACAATGATTTACTTTTGGAAGACGATTTAGAAGTCATTGAAATTGGGAGAAATGCCTTTGTATACTGACTTGTATTGCTTTTGATTGAGGAGGCAAAGGAAGAGGTTGATAATTTTTTGACAAATTTCAGGCTCTGTGATATATCACCTTGACCGGTGAACGCCAATTTAAACGTTCGGATAGTCATAACTTTGCCGAATTCTTCGTTCAATACGACACCCGTGTTTAGAAGCTTGACACAAAACATATCGCGTCCGAATCGTGATATCCCGTTTAGCGTAGTAGGCCAATAATTTGTTAAATTTGATTGGGTACGTCGATTTGTATTATTTACTGAATCGTTGTCAATTTTAGATTTACCATCCTTTCCGACTGATGACTTCTTCCGCACTGTAGTTTTAGTAGGATTGACTTTTGATGTGAGTTGTTGATCTAATTGATGCGCGGAATTTATAGTACCGCTAGAGCTATATGATATTGATTTTTGCAGCGTTTTAGAGGAAGGCGGCTCGCCCTTGGGCTTGTAAAGTAGAACGATAGTACGGATATTCTGTTCCCACACTAGTTTCCAGAAATCTGTGCAAGCTTCTGGGTTAGCCGGGTACTGCGTTACAATGTATTTGTCCTTGTGGTCATACCTTTTGGGTAATGTGAAGATTTTGAGTTTTTAATTTTGGCGACAAATATGGATTATTTGGAAAAAAAAAATTGTTAGCCCACGTTTTAATAATAATTGTAAAAATATGTTTAATGATGTACGAAAAATTGAAATTTAAAAACTTTGCACCATAAGAGTTGGATCTTTAAATATTATTCAACAAAAAAATTTGGAAACAAATTTTATCATTAAAAGATTCATTGCTATAATTATGTGAAGGGGGTAACAAATTTTGCTTAATTGGATGAATTCATATTTTGAAATGGACTCTAGGACTAATAAATGCCAACTCTTAAAATGCTTATCAACAAAAGATTAATAATTGGGCATATTAATTAAAAATCGGATTTGTTAGAAGACCCGTTAACAAAAGTGGCATTAATGTAATCGGTTGCCATGGGATAGCCTCCCGGGATTTGCAACTTCGGTCTTCGAGCCTCGAACGGAACTACATTAATATCGTAATTCTTGTAAATGTTTTCCTTTAGCCGGCCCTTATTTATCATCCGGTAGGGATCAAACGTTTTGGGAGGTTCCATTTCACTCAAAATTTTCCATTGCTCCTCCAACAAAGTTTTCTGGCTCTCGGGGTTAATCTATTTAATTACAAGTTTATTTGAGATATGTCACGAAAAATTTTGACTTCTGTTCGAGAAAATAATAAGCTACAAGGTATTTAATTGAATGATCATCTACAATATCTTTTACCTAGTAAACAAAATTTATGATTAAAAAATAGTCAATTAGCCAATCTATGACAATATTAAATCATATTTTGTTTTATTGGGCTATTTTTTATTTACATTTTATATGATCCTCCAATTCGAATAACATAGAAAACCAAATTTCATCGTTTCTTTCAAAAAACAAAAACAAATGTTTATTTTGAACGTTATCAAAAAATGTTTGAAATTATTTATCAATTAAATAACAAAGAGGTCAGGGCTGAAAAAGGGACCCGGTTGGCCGCGCCCTAAATTAGTAAAATTACTACGGCTCATGCCAATTTTATTTTCCCTTTATTTACTAGTATATTCAAACACTAAAAAAAATAAATTTTTTATCACGCGATAAAGGTTGTACAAATTGTGTATTGATTTGAAAACTTTAAAGCTTTGCAATATAAAATTTTCGGGCCGTATTTGTATTCGGGCTGGGCTGAGCCGAGCCTAAGCAAAATCCAAGTTTTGAACGAGGCTTACTATAAAAAAAATTGGGCGGGCCGGGCCCGGTTTCACGGTTCGTTTGAAACTATAATATTAATACCGTAACAATTTTGTTGAAATATTCGAAGTTCGTATCATCACACGAGATGAAAGTACTTCCACTCACTAATGATTCTAATAACATGTCGTAAAGGAATTCGTATTGCTCAGGTGATTGGACCATGCTGCACCGCTGAGTCCTATTAGAATTGGAAAAAGTTTATGCGTAAAAGTAAAACAAAAAAATACATATCACAAGCCTGAACTTTTAAATTCACGGGTATTTCGGGGGAACTTCAAGGCTCCAGGCTTAATTCAGTTTTTTTTCAGTGGCAAACATTCCTCTATTACACGCAGGATTTTGTGAGTTCGAATTTGTCCAAAGGTGTCTATTTTTTTCGTAAAATTAGAATGTTCAACCACTTTAAAGAGCGGCTGAGTGACCTACCAAAGCAATAAGCCGCTTAAACGATATGCCTAAAGTGATGAGAGTCAAGGCTAAAAACCTAGGTCGCGTGCGTCCGATCAAATTTAATTACGAGTCAAACCCCTAAAAGGTGTATTTTTATGTCAAAGAACTTTTCACTTGGATGACAGTTTCACCTGTATTTTCACCAGGTTCATTCGTGATTTAAAACTAAAGATAGATTTTTTTTTAACCAGATTTAGAATTTTTTTTTTAGAACTATGTGGCCGAAGCAATTATTTGGATGTTTTGACTTATATTGTTTGGCCACACTAAACTTGTGGTCCATCAAAAATGTTATCTGTGGGCAATGCCTTATTTTTGTAGTTTTGTTTTTAATAAAAATAATTTTCAAAATATCTGATTTATTGTTGATAAAATTATAAAGTAACGATTCAGTCTATCAACAATACTATTTGCCTATATTAAGCTGTAATTCGAGAAAAAAATATTCATAATGGGTTTAAAGTTGATTGATTTACGTAAACATCTTTAGTTATATTAATAACTTTTATTTCTAGAACGTTGTTTTTAAATCTGTTAATTAAAATTGGCAACTTTTTTTTCATAAAAATTCCTTTTATTAAATAAGATTTTTTTTTCAATTGATTCAACTTTGAAGGCGCCCTAAAATCGAAAATTTTTACCTCATTTGCTTGATATACGCAAATAGATTGATCTTTCCAGTTGCACGACCTTCAGCGAGCATACTATCTAGGGCTATAAATGTCCCTGTTCTCCCTACGCCGGCACTGCAGTGAACAATGGTCGGGTCGCAGTTTTTCTTTTCCTCATGCCTCGATTTGACAAAGTTAAAAAACGATAGGAATTCAGTTGTTTTGTCAGGTACCTTGTGTGGTATATGCAAAAAAATTCAAAAATATTATCTTTATGGGTAGGGAGCATTGAAATTGCTATGCGGCGACGTCCATAGAGGTCAATAAAATTAAGTGCGTCTTTTCGTCTATACCATGGAATGACGCCGTATTCTCTTGAATATTACAGCAGGCTTTACTCCTGCATTTTTAAAAGAGACGGCATATTCATAAGGTCATAGCCCTTTTTAGTCCTGTTGAGTACGAAATTACTTAACCTACCCCTAGACAATGTGACTATAAAATTTGACAAGTTACAATATATTTGAATATTAAACATGGAGGGTATGGCATACCCGAAGGCGCTTTGCCTCTTTTAAGCAAGTGGCTCTGCGTGGGTTTACTAGTATTTAACGCACTACGGTGACCTAGGTTTTTAGTGCTAGGGTATGTTTGTTCTGCGTTAGCGGTCACCCATCCAGCTATTTATCAGACTCAACACTGCTTTACTTGTGCTTAAACACGACAAAGCTTACAAGCTCAAGGTCTTATCTGAAAATGCTTTTAAAACAAATGATTGAAACTTCTGTAACGTGCGTATTTAAAATTAGGCCATTATTGAGACTGAGTTATAAAATTTTGCATGTAAGAACCGCAATATAAATACATATACAAACAAATATTTAACAACCTTGTTTTGTTTTAGCTACTCGTTAAATATATATTCAATTTATATGAACCCCAAAATCGGGCCAAGACAAGAACCAGTACAACCGAATAGGTCTCCAGGCTTTGTTACCACCGTCTGCCACTCGTGCCATTTCCAGATCGAAAACCATGTAATTGGCTGTCGTAAAAGTCTTAACCATTTTAACCCTAAAGTTTCCGTACCTTTCTTCTGTCGTGGGCCAGTATCTGAATATTATTTAATTGCATTTTAAAATAACAAATATATATTTTTTTCAACAAAAAATTCAACATAATTTACTAATATGATGGCGTGTGAATATGGCAGTTGTTTAGCAACCAAAAATTGGAATAAACATGATCCATAGTATATTTTGCATTTAAATTAATAAGGCCGGGGCGATATAATGAATGCGTTTTTTTATTTTTAAAAGAAATTGGTTATTATGAAATTATAATTATGTTTGATAAGGGCCTGTTCAAGGTGCATATACAAAATTTTAAAAATTCTAAATTTTTAAAATTTGGTTTCACATCGAAGTAAACCATTTACAATATTTTCTTAAACCTGGTGTAACTGCTAAAAATATATTTATAAATTTTATTAAATTTATATATGAATATAAACATAGCTAAATCATATCCACAACATTCCTCTTAAAATGACCAAATTAAAAATTTTTTTATAAAAAATAAAATAACTCTGAAAGCATCTTAACATGTCGATATGTCAGATGTACTGGAAAAAATAAAGGTTAACTTAAAATTATAGCTTTTATTAAATTTTTTTTAATTTTTTATGTAAAACTCCGATACTCGTGAAATTTTAAAAATTTATTAAGGGCACGTGCAAAGTGAGTTTTTATTTTTGTGAAAATTTTAAAATTTTGAGAAATTTTATTTTAGAATATAACGCAAATTTTTCAAAAATTGCCAAATTTAGTTTATGCACATAAAATGCTTTTTCTAAAATACAAATTTTTTAAATTATGAAAAAAAAATAAAATTTTTAAAAATTTCAGAATTTTTAAAATTTTACGAAAATAAAAACTCACTTTGCACGTGCCCTAAAAAAAGATATAACAGTGTATTGACTTTAAAATTAAAATTGCTACGTTTAATGATCATCCATTGTGTTTAATTTTTTTATACGAAATTTTGACCATGGCCATGTTTATAAAACACCAAATAAGTACGAAAAAATTGTATTGGTCAACCAATCAAAATTAGCTTGGGTATTATGAACCAAACGACAAACAAAACCTAATCTAACTTTGACCTGACTTAACCTAAATTATAATACAATGTTTGGATATTTTATAAATTGTCGTTTGTAGATTTTTGTCGTATAAATTTGGGTCTACCTAAAAAATGTGATTAATTGTAAACAAGCGACTTTCTTAAGACTAGAACCTCATTTTCGGGCATTTTTTTAAGATAAAACTGCCTAATTAGGCCATTCAGCAATTTCAATTCGATAGATTAAAACACCCTCTCGGCGTGGCAAATCCATGAGTTAACATAGAAGTTAGAGCCGGGCCTTGAAATATTGGCCCGATAGGCCCAACATATTTTTATTGGCTAGGCTCAAAACTTTGCTCAATTTTTAACTCGGGCACCAGACACAAAATTACAATTCGAAAATTTTATATACAAGCAAAATGTGCATTTAATTCACCTATCACACTTTTCCGTTTTATTTTCCATTAACCGGGTCAGCATAACTATTTTGTTGGCACGTTCTTGCCATACCATCTCCCAGAATTCGTCAAAATATTCTCGGATCGGACCTTGCGTCGCTATGTAAGCTTTGGGGCTGTCGAAAGTATCAATGTAGTTGGCGTTTATGTAACCATCAGGATTTTTAGCATTTTGGGACAAGACTATACGTGTTTCATCGTAGGCAAGTATGTTTGAATACCTATACAAATAATCATGCAGAAATTTGAATTGGATGTGTCTGTGTGAGACAGGGCGACTCAATAATTGCTCAATTATGCTATATATCAAATGAATGAATATATTTAAAATTAACCCCTATGTGTTTCGCCAAATCGGGTCATACCCATTTTGGCTTTGACAAAACTGAGCAGAGAAATTAATATATTTGTCATGTTAAATGAGTGAGATTTGCTCGCACGCGGCCTATACATAGATATATTAGTAAGGTCTTTCGGTATCTTAAAAGTGCTTTTAAAAAAGCCGCTTGACCCCGGAATTGAACAATAGACCTCTTATGTACTGGAATTTTTACGCCACGTGCAGTTTTTGTTTTCGTAAAATTTTCAAAATTTTTAAAAATTTTTAAATAAAGGCATTGTTTTAAAAATGTGCCAAATTGAGTTAAAGCTTAAAAATTACTTTCTATGATATATAAAATATAAAATTTGGAAGATTTTCAGAATTTTTGAAATTTTACGTAAACACTCACCTTGCACCGTGGCCATATAACTAATAAAAGAATTAAATCACAGAGGTGCGCTACATGCCCATTTCAAGTTTTTGAAAGGCAGAATAAAACGTATTTTTCACCTATTTCTAAATCGATTATGAGCCTTCTCAGCCACTTGACAGGGCCTTAGTACCCCTTCAGGTAGGTAAGAATGTTCAATCTTAAAGGCATCCTCTTCGAGTTTCATGTAAGCTACGTAGTTGTATAGTTCAGAGATAGCTATAGTCCCGATGGATGGATCATCTTTCTGTCCTCTGGTAGTCTTATTGTCGTGATTGCCGTCAGCTGATGTCGCGAAATATTGGCGATATTTGAGCCCAAAAACCGGAGAATAATTGAAGGCTAAGGCCGTCGAATACCTATTTCGTGGGTTCGGGGTTGTATTCATTTTAATATAAAACGTATAAAATTGTGTTTTCACATCTTATTTGGAATATATTAAAATAAATTTCGACCCGAACCTTAAACGTAATGTGTCTGTTGGCATGTGTACCTTCAATAATAATGATTTAAATAATATTGTCAAAATGTTTATGTAATTGGGAGAGCTAACTACTTAGCCTTAGGCTATAACTAATCAACACGATACATATTTTTAAAAGCTATAATTAACCTACTTCGACCACAAGACAAAACATATCATTTTCTCTTAACAAAAGTAATAATTAATTTGTCGAGTATCAAAAAATCTCTTTTTTTTAGCAAAGTCTTAAATTTCGGGTTTTTTGTGTTAATAGGTTAAAAAATAATATTTTTTAAAAATAATTTTTTAACCTTGTATTTGGGTTTATATACCGAGGCGGTATAAAAAAGGTTTCTGGTAATCTTGAACTTGTCGCTTCAGAAGCCCTTCCTTCCCCTAGAGTTTGCAATCTCGATTGATTATTGCTACCGTTTGGCACAATATTAGTTTGGACAGGACCAACTTTTATCGTTTCCATAAACTTGGAATAGGGGTCATTATTTTTGGCTTTTAAAATTTGCATATTATTATTGTTATAATCTAGATTTGGTTGCCCTTGTATCGGATATTTAGTTGCTTCAATATTTGTTGATGACATTTGTTGATCTCCCATAAACAGTCCAGCTGATCCTGCAATATGGTGAGTAAATTTTGGCAAATTTTCAGTCAATTGCAATGTTTGAGCTTCTGGGATCACGGCAGTATTGACGGCGGGCGACGGTGTATAATACTTTTGGGCTAGTCGACGAACTAAGCCATTACGCATTAGGATCTCAGTCAAGGTTTCAGCTTTCATCTCTTTCTGGAGTTCGCGTTTCTGATGTAGTCTGCTATACCTGACAAACAAAGCCCACAACAAGATGATTAGAGTCGAAACAATAGCAAATAGGGCGAAAGTGCCCTTGAGCATTGAAGAATCATCAATCTCGGGTCGATCGTCATTCATTTTTAGTGATGACAATTAGAATCAATATAAAGTATAGTTACGACAATATAAAATTTGAGCGTTTTTTTAGAACATTCCAAATAGTTTTGGATAAATGTAATAATAATTAACATTGATATATTTATTTTTTTTATGATTTTGCGTGTGTTTTGTTCGTTTTAGCACATACCATAGAATCTTTATGTACACACAGTTATAAGCTTCCGCATTCCAACACGACGACCATATACATTGATTAAAACCCCGGTTGCGTTTGAGCCAGAGTCGTCACCGGGGACAATGCAGTCCTAACGTCTTCCTTCCCCAAAAAAGGTATTTTTTGTAATACTTTTTTATTTGCCCTACCCACAACTTATTTTAGTTCAACTTAGCTCTTTACTTGAACGGCCCTGATTTGAGTACTGGAATAGAATTGTATCAGTGCCTAGGCCAAGTCTTGTAACGGTTTGGTTTTCATATGCAAACAATGGAATTTTTCATCAATTAAAATGGAGGCAATAATGCTAAATGCCTTTACATAACCATGATTCATGTGTTTTTATACATTTAAATTGGGGTCAGAATGTGGCGATGATATTAATATAAACCACTTTAAATTTTTACCGGTTTATCCCCCTGTAGCAGTATATGAACCCTAAATTAAAGGCAACATCTTATTCTTGCCGTTCATCGAACAGGTAAAGGTATTGGACATAAATTCAAATATAATAAATTCCATTCGCATGTGATAAAAATAGGTCATTAACAAACTTAAGAGCTTTGAATCGGACTAAGATATTTCAAATGTTTAAATTTATTTGCAACAAACGCAATAAACTGTCAGAAAAAATTCAAAATTGCGTTACACTGTTTTTATTGTCAAAATATATTGGCAAGTGTTTAAATATAAAGGGCTACTTTCCGTGGCCCATTTGTCCTATGATATGTTGTAACCTGCGTTCAAAAATACTAGTCATTTGTGGCAAACAATAACCTAAATTAACACTCTAAAAAAGGTGTACATAGTATTTATTCGTGTTTCAATCATTAGATATACATATTTAATTTCAATAATTTAAATAAATTTCACCCAAAAGACATATACTTTAACATTTAAAAATGCATATTAGCTAATGGAAAACATGAAAATAAAGTACAAACCAAAGCAATATAATCATTTAAAATGTATCTTTCAACATCTAAGATCTCACACACAAAGCATTATCATAACTGTAATTGATCTTTCCGTATATAGATGATTCTCTTAAATTCTGCTAGATGTTTCTTATTTGTGGAACGGGTAAACCGTACATTTCGTAAGTGTAACCTTCGTACAGGTCGCAGCATAGACTATTTAAGGTACACCTAGACACATGGGGACAAAATTTCGCAAATTGCATGGCATCATTAACGGCCCGATTCGCCGCTTCGTTTGGAAAATTACGAGCAACGTAGCCTGCGGCAAATACAGTATCCATATTTAATATTGGAAAAGTTTAGGCTAATTCAGAACAATTTATTTAAAGTCATTTCTATACTTTTTTTTATAAATTTTAAAAGGCATAATGCACCTCATGGCTGATGAATTTTTAATTATAAAGGGGTTCTCCAAGCGAAACCTATAAGTTGGGGGGGGGGTGTCCAGGTCTTAACTTCTTAATCATCGTTTAAAATAAATTTAGTGATATTAGTTATATTTGATGATAAGTGTCACCTCTCAATGGATCGGCTCAGTGGCATATCCCCGTCTAACATAAAGAAGGTTCGGGTTCGATTCCGTGTAAATTCATTTTTTTGAAATTAGCACACAGGTAGACAGCCACTTTGGAGCTGCTGAGTGATTGGCTGAGCCAATATGCCCGACTTAAAGCTTGGCAAAAAGCATAGGTCGCCGGCATAATTTCGTTCAGGTTGAAAGAATCATAGCCCTGCACAGGTATGGCCTCTCTATATAGGAAAAGGTTGGCCTAAAACCCAATTGTTTTTTACCACTCAATGGCTATAAAAGATATAAAAGGATCCAAATTAACATTATTAATAGTCAGCCTTTTGTTTATAGTTAAATCAAATTGAATGAAATTTGTTAGGCGTGGAAATTTAAAAGTTTTTTTTTTCAAATAAACAACTGAAAGATAAAACTAGATCTGCCTTCTTCTCTATATTTGACCTATAATTACAGGCAAACATATTCAGCCATTTAAAAATTTCATTTTTCTAGTTTAGACTACGTTGATTGGTTATTTACTACTAAATATGACAGAGGTCAACAAATTTTTGAGAGTTATGAGCTAACTACGGAGATCAAACCTGCCATCATAGGAATTTCCGAATCCGTTTATCGTTTTTTCTAACTTAGTTAGTCAGCTATAAACATTGAAAATTATAAAAAATGCCAAATAAACAAAAAAGATGCAAAAACAAAAATAAATTGATTTTTTTTGCATATTTACAACAGCTAAAATGTTATCAAACTTTAAAAAAAAACTTTTATTACAAACCGATAATATATTGTGTCGCATTTAAGTTTGGACGCGAAATATTTTGTATTCTCTTAATGCTGATGTAAGAGCTTAATATACTAAAAATATATTTCATTATTTGACATGATAAATATAAGTTACAAAGGATATGAATATGAAAAAATATTTTTAAATTTTTTCTTTTTAGGGTATTATCTGTGGATTTGGTCAAAAAAGGCCATTTTTTCGTTATGGACGGATGTAAGGAGCCGAAGCCGGAAGAAACTAAGAAAAACGAAATATATGTAAGATATAAGGCCATCATTGGGATTTTTTTATTTTTTTATAAAATTCACTGTGCCATTGATATTTGTTGACCTGTTTTCTAAATCATATTAAAACAATGGGTTTGATGGTTCCCCCATACCTTTCCCCATTTAGGGTCCCATTTCCGTTAGGCCTTTGACTCTTTTAACCCGCGCAAAGCAATTAATATTGCCGAAGAGTCAAACAGTAAGATTCGCTCGCATGCCGTCGACCTAGGTTTTTAGCCTAGGCTCTTCCCTTAGGCATATTGTTTAGGTCCTACTGCTTAAGCAGGCCACTCAATAGTGCACATGTATACTAATTTTTCGAAGAAAATAGCTTCTTGTGCACGGATTCGAACTCGCAACCTCCTGCATATAAGTCAGGAAAGTTTGCCACTGAGCTATCTGAGCCGACTTTCTAAATCATATCAATTGTACTTGATATTGTTTTAAACATTGCAAATATTTACAATTTATATTATGTGAAAAATGTGTAATTTGACCAATTTTTTTAAAGAATAAGATGATTTGGTAAAGTAAAAAATTATATTTTATAAAACAATCGCACATATTGATACTTTTATATCACAGGTCCACAAATATTTATGTTAAAAACGTGAATTTTATTAAAACATAAAAGAATGCATTCCCATGATGGCCTAATCTAATATATGCTTTTTGTTTTTCTTAGTTTTTTCCGTCTTTGGCTCCTTAGATCCGTCTATAACGAAAAATGGCCTTTTTTGACCAAATTGACAGATCTAAATATACCTTAAAAAGAAAAAATTCAAAAATCTTTTTTGCATATTGAAATTCCTTGTAACTTATAATTTCAATCACAGATAATGGAAAAAATTTTTTATTAATACATCAAGCTCTTACATCGGCATTTAGATAATAAAAAATATTTTGCGTCCAACTTAAATACGACACGATATATTATCAGTAAATGAAAATATTATTTGAAGTTTAAATTTAACACTGTGACTATTGTGAATATACAAAAATAAAATTTTAATTTATTTTTGTTTTTAATCTTTTTTGGTTTTGGGCCTTTTTTTCTAAAATTTTCAATGTTTATAACTGACTAACTAAGTTTGATTAGGAAAAACGGTAAATGGATTTGATATTCCTTAAGATGGCAATCTCTTAACTCAAAACTCTCAAAAAATTGTTGACCTGTGTATTTAAAATATTGTACTTAGCAACTACCATAATTAATAAGCATTCGTTTAAATTTTTTTAATAAAGTCCACCGACATTATATTATCACGTGGTTTATTGATTATTGCCCTAGAATTTTATCGGTCACTTTTAGCTAAAAAACAAGAAAGATATTAATTTTATTCCAATTGATTTTAATGAGTAATAAATACCTATATATATTAATTAAAAAATTAATTGTCTCTACCGGGATTTTGAGGTTAATTCAATAACGAAAGTGTGATAAAATTGAGACTATGATTTATATATTCTCAGACTTATATATGAAAAAAAATTAAATTTATTATATATACTTACCCAAATTTTTATTTGTACATACAAAATATACCGGGCACTTTTATTTTGAAGCATGGACATATATAGCTGCCCTACACAATAAGAATCTGCACTAAATCGCTTACGGCCTCTATACGGCATGTATCTCAACTCCGCTCTGGATGCCATCTACTTGCAAACTTCAGAGCACGTCTGGACCCAAATAATATTTGCTACTACAAATCGGCATCTTACGATATACAACACTGGCTCATATGCCCCAACCACGCTCCTATCTCTCCTATAGATTTTTGGATCAATCCATCTTTATCTGCCCTCAAGCTTAATCTTACAACAAACTTTTCAAATAATGGGGCAATAAACAACAACATTCGAAGTGTATAGGCGCTATCGTAACAAGTTACCTGGCATATTACTAGTATTCGGAAATCCCTGGATAGCAGATTGTTGTTGCATTAATTGTTGCCCCATCCCTAAGCTTGCGTTGAATTGGGTCGGTTGCGGTTGCATTGGGCCGAGAGAAGGGGCCCGATAATAGTTCGATTTTTCAATTGGAATTCCGCCCATATTGCTATTGTTGAGTGGGGCGAAGCTCACGTTAGGAGGTTGGTATGAAGGGTAGGGTAAGTTAAAAGGTGGCGGAGATCTTAGGTTAACCGGGGCCCCCGTGGTTTGGTTTGTCCCCTGATTAGGGTATAAAACATTCATTTAGAGATGAAATCAATATATTAATAGGTTAAAGCTTTAAATATGTATATAAATAGTTTTCTGGTAAAATAAATAACTTCTTTATATAATTTTAAAAATTGGCAAAATTTAGAAATGATTGTTGCATTGCCAATATAGAGAGCATTAATAACTTCATAATTGTATGACATATTTAATCTGAGCTTTATGCTAGGAACAAACTTAATTTTTTTTTTAAAATAAATTAATTTTTTAATTGCGAAGTTAAAAGTTGCTTGCGCGCTGGCGGCAGTTTTTGGTATAGGCTTTCGCTTTAGCAAGGCTCTAATATATGTACACAGCAATTTAATAAGGTACAACCTATGTACTATTTAAAGCATAAGATCTTTCATGAGCATTCAATAGCCTCCTGATTGAAAGGTCATTATTTTTCACTAAGCTTACTGAACCAAAGGTGTTATATATATTGTACAGTCGTTTTATTTCGAAGTACGTGTATAAGTGATATTAACAGACCAAACTTTTTGGCACAGCCAGGCCCGATAGCTAATTTTATATAGGCTCTGATCAGGCCTTCAAGCAATTCTAATTTTGCCTACTATGCTTGGTTTATTTAACAAATATTTAGGTGAAAAAAAAATATTGGGATTTTTTTTCAAAAATCCATGACTTTTTTTTTTATAAAAACTATTTAAATGCTTATAACACGATTAGTGACTATTTGTCAAAATATAAAAGTTTTAAAATTTTTCAAAAAAATGAAAAAGTTTGAACGCGCCCTAATATAAATAAAAGGATAACAGAAAAGGTTCTTAAAGAAGTTTTTAGCCTAATAACGCAATGATATAGTATCGACCCGACCTCCGAATATATTAAATATGAAGGACCACCTTAGGGCGCAAGAGTTCATTCATTTCTTCAAAAATAGATGAAATTTTTATAATTGTAAAAATTTATTTTTTTGTAATTTTGTAAAAACTTTAATTCATAAAAAATTATTCATGCTAATTAGAATTGTTTTTTTGTAATGCGTTTTATATCAAGAGAATTTTTAAAGCTATCAAAATTTATTCAAAAACTTAATGAACTCCGAGCGCGCCTTAATGTAACTCACATGTGCCCTACGAAATTCATTTGACTGTTGCAATTTTTCAATTTTATTGTTTTTCTGCATTTTATTCAAATTAATTTAAGTTTGAGAAATATGTATTATATAAGTACTCTCGTCCAAAGATTGAACTTAATGCTTTTTTTTATAACCCTACCATTAGCAGGTTAGATTTAGTTTAAATATAAAAGTTTATTAATATTTTTTAGTAGATTTGTCATTTTTGCCTCATCATGTAAAATTGGTGAATTTGTTCTAGCCATTAATTACCTTTATAATTATAAATTTTAAAATTAAACGGCTTCTAATACTATCATAAACAATAATCTATTGATTTAGCGTTGTATAGCACATAATTGATAAAATTTTTTATGTTTATTTAATCCGCTTGGGCAGGTGAAAAAAAGTTACAATAAGTGCTTTGTGAAGGACGTACCCGATTTTTAACTAATAAATTTTAAGAATATTTAATAAATAATAATTAAATATAATTTCGTACTCTATTTTTTAGGACTTATAATTTTTTGTTTATCCAACAAAATAAAAAAAATTGACAAAAAGAGATTTTTAATCATATTTTAAATATAAAAATTAACCTAAAAATTTGCAACAAACGCATAAATTATGATAGATGTGGGTAAACATTTTTACAGGTTATTAAAAAAAATTTATAGAAATAAAAAATGTTAAATGCCAATATAACTTTTTCCAAGCAGGGGTTTTTATATAAGGCATAAAAAATTACTGGCACAAAAATTTAAAAATTTTAAATAAGGGCACGTGCAAAGTGAGTTTTTATTTTCATAAAATTTTGAAAAATATGAAAATTTCAAAAATTTAATTTAGAAAAAGCATTCTATGTGCATATACAAAATTTGGCAACTTTATAAAAATTTGCGTTTTATTACAAAAATTTTTTTTTCAAAATTTTGAAAATTTCGCGAAAATAAAAACTCACTTTGCACGTGCCCTAATAAATACCTAATTATTATCCAAAAATTTATATATAATACTGCATATACCATATACCCAGGGACGTATTAAGGGGGGGGGGGGCAAAGGGGGGCCGTTGCCCCCCTTTAGAAATAGCTTTTTAGTTTTTTTTGCAATTTAACGCTAATTTTTATTTATTAAACAGAAATCGGAATATATGCTGGTATTTTTATTATTTTTTGGCAATTTTGCGGCTTTATAAAATATATTGTACAATTATAATATAAAAATTTAGCTTAAGTTTTCTGAATTATCATTAAGTACTATTACGTGTTTTTGTCATAATAAAATTAACATGTAATATACAACTTAATAATTATGTTTCATAATTGTAAATGTTTTATCTATTAAAAATATAAAATAGTAATATACTTTTTGTTATAATAATTTAATTTTTTATTTTACTATTGAATTTATGCGCCTAGTGTTTAAAAATATCTTAAGCATAATCTAATATGAAAATTTTGATAATTATTTGTTAATAGGTTACCCCATATTAATAAAATGATTTTCAAATTAAATATATTAAAACGGATGTTTTTTCATCTGATTTTTTAAATCTATGAATACCGGTAAACACAACAAAACTTTTGACTATTTCCACTAAAAAAACAGAGAAAATGAGCCTTCTAAGAAAAAAGTATATTTGAATATTGTAATTTATTTTATAATTGATATTTACGTATCTTTTGGTTGATATAAATTAAATATTAATTTTGCAATTAAATATATATAATAAAATTGTATTAAAACAACTGAAATATTATCTATAACTATAGCTCAATTTAATATAAAAACAGAAAATAATCTTAATTGCTTTGTTAAGCTATTTGATATAAACACCAAAATTCAACACCAGGTATTCTAATACAATGCATTTCACGCTGTATTTTATAGATGCTCATTGTTTAATCCCTATCTGGATTCATTAATTCAATCGTTAAAATTACGTTTTGATAATTTTGATAATAAACCTGGCTTTTTATTATTTAAATTATATCCAAAATATATTCTTAAATTAAATCCTACCGAATTAATTTAACATCTTCTATTAAAAATTTTTATAATTTAAAAAATTTAGAATCAGAAATATTGATATGGAAATCATATTGGGAGTCTAAATCTTTTTCTGATGACATTACGATATCTCAATTGATATCCAACACAATTATTCTTCCTAGCATAAAAAGGGCTCTGCTTAATGCTCTTTCACACCAGTAACCACGTGTACAATTGAACGAAGCTTTAGCACCATGAAGCGCATAAAAACATATTTAAGATCTCAAATGAGCGATGATCGATTATCATCCTTGTGCTTGATTGCCATACATAAGGACATAGATAACACTGAATTATTAGATCGAACCTTAGAGTGTTTTCAATAGATCCTAGTAGAAGAATAACAATTTCTTAAATATTTTTATTTTCTTTATAAAATTTTTCTTGAATTTATGTCATACATTAATTTAATTATGATGCAATATAAATAAATATTTTATGCTAGTCATTATATGATCATTCATTAAGCAACAATGTAATTCATTAATTTTTCTCCTTTGCCCCCCTTTAGAAAAATTTCTGCCTACGTGCCTGCATATACCCGTTTTTATGTATCGACATATTGTAGAAAACACATTTGTCGTAAAATTTAAATGGAAGCAAATAAATGGCACCTAAATTTATAAGGCATTAACATATATTCTAAAGAGCTATGGGTGGGTTTTTAGGGACTCCAAATACTAAATATATAGGCATCTTAATACATTAATTCAATAAATTTTTTAAGTTTTAAATTAATCACATTTAATTTAATTGTCCATAAGTTTGCATGTTATTTTTAATTTTATTTTTATTATTTAAAAGCTCAAATATTTAATTTTTTTTTAGTTTTTATATATAAAATAAAATTACTAAAAAAACCTTTTAGTGAAAAAAGTATTATATAGATAGGTGTCCCTAATGCTTAGCATTAATCGGCAGGACAAAAACACGAAACATTTATAAATGTTTCGTGTTTTTGTCCTGGGGAAAACACGAAACATTTTTTAATGTTTCGTGTTTTTGTTTTTTTAAAACACGAAATATTTTTTTCGTGTTTTAAAAATTAATTTAGATTTTGGCAAAATGTTTCGTGTTTTAAATATTACTAAAACACGAAACATTTTTTTGGTTTTTAAAATTTATGTTAATTGAGTGTTCATGCAGCAAATTGGGTCATATAATATATCGTTCGACTCCAAATTTTATAGGGATTTTAACTATCATATTGTGTGTGCCCAATATATTGACAGGTGGTCTTTGATGTTTAAAAACTTTATTTTTGTTTTTAAATTTTTGCTTGAGTTTATTATTGTTTAAATCTACTTAATTTAAATCATATATAACCTAAAACACCATTTTAAATTTATGACCATATATGGTAATAGTTATTAAAACTTAACACTGCTTTAATATTTATCGACCAAATTAAACTTTTAATACATAGTTCGACGCCAAATTTTATGGAGAGTTTAACTTGTCTGCGAAAGGTTGACAGGTAGTTCTTGTTATTTTAAAACTTTATATTTTGTTTTTAGATCTTTTTGGGGTATTTTATTGATTCAATCTACTATGATAGATCATATTTAACCTAAAACACCATTTTAAATTTATGACCATATATGGTAATAGTTATTAAAACTTAACACTGCTTTATTATTTATCGACCAAGTTATACATGTAATACATAGTTCGACGCCAAATTTTAAGGAGAGTTTAGCTACCTTGTCTGCGAGGTTGACAGGTGGTCTTTGTTGTTAAAAAACTTTATTTTTTGTTTTTAGATTTTTTTGAGGTTTTATTAATACAATCTACTATATATAAATTATATGTAACCTAACAACATGTTAAATTTATGACCATATATGGTAATAGTTATTAAAACTTAACACTGCTTTATTATTTATCGACCAAGTTAAACTTGTAATACATAATTCGACGCCAAATCTTAAGGAGAGTTTAGCATCTTGTCTGCGAGGTTGACAGGTATTCTTTGTTGTTTAAAAACTTTGTTTTTTGTTTTTAGATTTTTTTGAGGTTTTATTAATACAATCTACTATATATAAATTATATGTAACCTAACAACATGTTAAATTTATGACCATATATGGTAATAGTTATTAAAACTTAACACTGCTTTATTATTTATCGACCAAGTTAAACTTGTAATACATAATTCGACGCCAAATCTTAAGGAGAGTTTAGCATCTTGTCTGCGAGGTTGACAGGTATTCTTTGTTGTTTAAAAACTTTGTTTTTTGTTTTTAGATTTTTTGGGGGGTTATATTAATACAATCTACTATATATAAAGTATATGTAACCTAAAACAACATGTTAAATTTATGACCATATATGGTAATAGTTATTAAAACTTAACACTGCTTTATTATTTATCGACCAAGTTATACATGTAATACATAGTTCGACGCCAAATTTTAAGGAGAGTTTAGCTACCTTGTCTGCGAGGTTGACAGGTGGTCTTTGTTGTTAAAAAACTTTATTTTTTGTTTTTAGATTTTTTTGAGGTTTTATTAATACAATCTACTATATATAAAGTATATGTAACCTAAAACAACATGTTAAATTTATGACCATATATGGTAATAGTTATTAAAACTTAACACTGCTTTATTATTTATCGACCAAGTTATACATGTAATACATAGTTCGACGCCAAATTTTAAGGAGAGTTTAGCTACCTTGTCTGCGAGGTTGACAGGTGGTCTTTGTTGTTAAAAAACTTTATTTTTTGTTTTTAGATTTTTT
The DNA here is from genome assembly GCA_030555515.1 of Acutogordius australiensis. Lineage (NCBI taxonomy): Eukaryota > Metazoa > Nematomorpha > Gordioida > Gordea > Gordiidae > Acutogordius > Acutogordius australiensis. The sequence continues at coordinate 7,957,759 of CM060244.1, forward strand.
TGAGGTTTTATTAATACAATCTACTATATATAAAGTATATGTAACCTAAAACAACATGTTAAATTTATGACCATATATGGTAATAGTTATTAAAACTTAACACTACTTTATTATTTATCGACCAAGTTAAACTTGTAACACATAATTCGATTCATTTTATAGGGTTTAGCTAAAGGTTGACAGGTGGTTTTTGTTGTTTGAAAATTTTATTTTTTGTTTTAGATTTTTTTCGGTGGTTAATTATTGTATTATTTACTATATATAAACAAAAAATGTAAAACACCATAATAAGTTTAAGACCATAAATGGTAATATGTCTTATAACATAACACTGCCTTATTGACCAAATTATTTTATATGGAGAATTTATCATATTATCAGTGCCCAAAAATTAAGAAGTAGCTGCGCTGCTTAAGATATATGTAATTTGTTCTTAGATCTTTTTTTGGATCATTTAATGTTGCTATTATGAATGAAATGCATCGTAAAATATCTTTTTAATTCTTTGACCAATGATAGTTTTTTAAACTTAACATTGCTAAAATATTTATTGACCAAATTAAACTTATAATAAATACATCGTTCGTGCCAAATCATTATGGAGAATTTAACTATCATATTGCTAGTGCCCAACAAGTTTACATGTAGTATATATTGCTTAAAATTTTTTATATTTGGTTTTTTAGTTTTTTTTGTTTTATTAAATTATAAAATAATTTTTTTTAAATAATAAAATTAAAATGTTTGATATGCTACATAAAACCTTCAAGGTGTTACTTTTAAAATTTGAGTTACTTTTGAAATTTGTCACAAATTTATAGACCGAATCAATATTAAATCCTTCAATTACATTAAAAATTTAATTATAGTGCTTAAAAATTAACGAGTTGTCTATTTTGCTTGGAATCATTTTTTTTAACTTACTTTAAAGATATTATTTTACTCAATGGTTATAATATAATATGATATGTTACTTAATATGCCATATTTATTTTATGTCCATATGAACTAATATTATAATTACAAATTGTATCAAAATTGGGCCATTTGTCTACCTTTACGTGGATATGAGATTTTATATAACGGCAAATTTGATTGCTCGCCTCTTCCCATCATTGTAAAGCAGAATTCACCATGCGTAGGATTGTTCAATTAATATGGAACGTGAGCTGGGTTTAGACATTCGTGAGACAGGTTAGTATTACCCTGTTGATGACCCGTTGTTGCTACAGTAATCCTGTTCAGTACGAGAGGAAGCGCAGGTTCAGACATTTGGTTCAGGCGTTCGACTGAAAATCGACGGCAAGAAGCCACCATTTAGAAAATTATGACCGCATCGAAGTCAGAATCCCACCTAGAAAAGTAATGATATTTTAGAGCGCCTCATAGTCAAATAACTCGACATACGGTACCGTTTACGCGGTTACCGAACGAAGTTGAAGGCTGAACGCTTTGATTAGAATCATAATTAACAACCAACAACAGACTCAAAGTTTTTTATGGTTTTTAAATATGAACAAAATCAATATATGATAAGGTTCTTTACTGCACTTTTTTTTATGAAACGATTCATGATGATTTATATGGCTTTTGACATTGAATATTAACATAGAAATTTTATTACGGGGTTACTATCTAATTATTCTGCACTGATATTAATGTTAATTAAATTATCATTGAAAATAATAATAACATTGAATTTTATGTTAAATCTTTCAGAATGCTAGTTCTTGTCACCCAGTGTGTGACGTTTGACAGCTTTTATTACTCTTACCCTAGATTTATTAGCTTAGCAAAGTATTATATATCGGTTTTCCTTTGAAAATTTCCCCTTGCTCTATTACCCTTAACTCACTTCATTATTTATCGCTTTTGACGCCCGTCCCATCGTTGTCTATCATTCCACTTCTCTGAATTCCTTTACCGAGTAACATTGCGTTTTATTACGTTTAATTACCCTTTTGCACCTACCTTAGTTCTTTCCTTTTACAAACTTAGGTCACTTTGATATTCCAGATGTCAGTCCCGCCTACTCCCCCTGACCAGCTCGTCATCTCATGTGCTTTTAATTCACTACCTCAAAATTCTTTGATGGAAGCTGACCTCCTTTTTGAGCAAAGGTTTTGGTCAAAATTTTTAGGCCACGACTGCAACGTTTGTAGTCGCCTATTTTTTTCTAAAGACCTGGTAATAATATACACGGTTCGGAATCCTTATGCTTTCCATCACAATTATCCGTATGCCAATGCGCCGCTATTTCGCGCCTTACCCTTCCCACTTGCCAGTTTTAGATCCGATCGTGGAACGCCTCATCTCCCCCCGCCTTCCATTTATGCATTAGGACGGTTGCGTTATTCTCACGGTCAATATGGCGTTCGAGGCCAAATTATAAATATTCCAATTGACGTTGACGAGATAGTCACCCTTTTGCCCCTGACCCCAGACGAGGATATGAGCATACGTTCTAATCAAAAAATGCCACTCTCATAAGTCGGTGCTATAGGGGCGTTATGTCACTTGCGCACTCAAGACGGCTGTCGTATAAGTTAACCACTCAACTCTACAAGCAATTTAATATTCGCCTACATCCAACATTTATACATCCCCCGCCACGTCGGTGTTGAGTGTCGCGGTTATTCCTCCGATTAGGATCCGTTTTTATTAATCTACGACAATACACGCATACTTGCCACGTGGGCAACGTGCTCCCGTCAAAATCATCCTTTAGTTTTAGCATGTGTCTTAACAATATAATTTCAGGGCGCGATTTATGATAAAGTAGTATACGTATACTCAATAAGACATTCTTTGGACCTGGTCTACGTAGCTCTTTCTCGCGTTTAATTGGCGAGGAGCCGGGCACTATATGCCATATCGCCCCCACCATAAGCCTTCCTTTACGTCAAGAATTGGCATGGTTTACGCACACGCCGCTAGATACACTGCAAAATAGTATGCTCTTCATTTCTCGCCCTAGTCTCTCTATTGTTCAACCCAGAGCCTACGGGCGCACGTGCTCGACATTTCTTCTGACTTCGTCATTTCTCGCTCATCTATTCTAATGCTCTCGGAAACTTGGACATCCAGCCTTACAGATATTTCCATCCCGGTTTCACTTGTGTCGCCTGTTTTAGACGCCCTGGGGGCGTTTGGAGTAGCTGTCTATCTCTCACTGTAGCTTCATCATCTAAGCTAGTACCCCTAGTTCTGCCATCCTTTACTCATAGATGTTGCCCAGGAGACATATGTGCAACCAATATTTGTATTCATTATATATATATATAAATTTTATGTACAAATGTAACTCAAATTATAAATAGGATTCGTTACCTTTTTATAATATATTTTTCTGGCTATTAATAAATTTAAAGCTAAGTTTTTACGCAAAATATTCTTTATTATTTGAATGCTGCAAAAGCTTGATAAACCAAAAAATTTATTTCTCATTTTTTGAGATGATATATCAAGGTTACAAGAAATTTTTAAATTTTTTCTTCAGAATATTTTTGAGGTCATAAAAATTGGCCAATTTGGCCAAAAAGGTCGTTTTTGGCATGGACGAATCTAAAGAGCCGAAGGCAAATGAAATTAAGAATATCGGAAAACATATATAGAAAATAAGGGCCTCATGGGGATGTATGCTTTTATGTTTTTATAAACTTCTTTTTTTCTGACATCAATATTAGTTGATTTGTGTAACAAGACTATTTCATAAATTTCACGTCTCTGACGTTGATACTGTTAACCTGTGTCTTATAAGATTCATATAAAGACTGTTAAATCATACATAACTAAAAAAATCTATTAAAATACATAATGTAAAAATTTTGTTAAATAAGGCACTAGCAATATGACTATAAAATTCCCCATAAAATTTGACGTCGAACGATATATCACACGTTTAGTTTAATCAATAAATGTTAAAGCAGTGCCACGTTTTTAGAATTACTACCATATATGGTCATAAAGTGTAAATAGTTTCTCACGTTGCAAAGCGTATTGGATTTACATATAATACACCTACTAAATTAATATTTAATCAAAATTAGTTTAAATACCAAATTTTAATATTTTAAACAAAAAAAAACACCTGTAATTTTTTTAGGCATTAAAAATATGACATTAAGATTCTCCATAAAATTTGCCGTCGAACGATGTATTAAAAGTTTGTTTGGTCAATAAATGTAAAAGCAGTGCCAAGATTTAGGAAATAATACCATATATGGTCATAAAGTGTAATAAGTTTCTCACGTTGCAAAGCATATTGGATTTACATATAATACACCTACTAAATTAATATTTAATTAAAATTAGTTTAAATACCAAATTTTAATATTTTAAACAAAAAAAAACACCTGCAATTTTTTTAGGCATTAAAAATATGACATTAAGATTCTCCATAAAATTTGCCGTCGAACGATGTATTAAAAGTTTGTTTGGTCAATAAATGTAAAAGCAGTGACAAGATTTAGGAAATAATACCATATATGGTCATAAAGTGTAAATAGTTTCTCACGTTGCAAAGCATATTGGATTTACATATAATACACCTACTAAATTAATATTTAATCAAAATTAGTTTAAATACCAAATTTTAATATTTTAAACAAAAAAAAACACCTGTAATTTTTTTAGGCATTAAAAATATGACATTAAGATTCTCCATAAAATTTGCCGTCGAACGATGTATTAAAAGTTTGTTTGGTCAATAAATGTAAAAGCAGTGCCAAGATTTAGGAAATAATACCATATATGGTCATAAAGTGTAATAAGTTTCTCACGTTGCAAAGCATATTGGATTTACATATAATACACCTACTAAATTAATATTTAATTAAAATTAGTTTAAATACCAAATTTTAATATTTTAAACAAAAAAAAACACCTGCAATTTTTTTAGGCATTAAAAATATGACATTAAGATTCTCCATAAAATTTGCCGTCGAACGATGTATTAAAAGTTTGTTTGGTCAATAAATGTAAAAGCAGTGCCAAGATTTAGGAAATAATACCATATATGGTCATAAAGTGTAAATAGTTTCTCACGTTGCAAAGCATATTTGATTTACATATAATACACCTACTAAATCAATATTTAATCAAAATTAGTTTAGATACCAAATAAAAATATTTTAAACAAAAAAAACACCTGTAATTTTTTTAGGCATTAAAAATATGACATTGAGATTCTCCATAAAATTTGCCGTCGAACGATGTATTAAAAGTTGGTTTGGTCAATAAATGTAAAAGCAGTGCCAAGATTTAGGAAATAATACCATATATGGTCAAAAAGTATAAACAGTCTTGAACGTTACACATATGTTGTTTTATATATGATAAGACTACTAGCTATAAATAACAAAAAAATAGTTTTCAAAAACAAAAAATAAAGATTTTTAGCAACCAACCACCTGCTATATTTTTCACCTTGAAAATATGACCATTAGATTTTCCGTAAAATTTGGCGTCGAACGATATATTACATGACCATATTTCTTGAAAAATTTAAAAATTGAAAGAAAAATAAAAATTTGACTAAAAAAAATGTTTCGTGTTTTTGTAATCTTTAAAACACGAAACATTTTGGCAAAAATATTTTTAATCTTTAAAACACGAAAAAAATATTTCGTGTTATAAAAAAACAAAAACACGAAACATTAAAAAATGTTTCGTGTTTTCTCCAGGACAAAAACACGAAACATTTATAAATGTTTCGTGTTTTTGTCCTACCCAGCATTAATGACATTAATTTTTTGAAAAAAAATATGATAGTTAATTTGTACAATTCGCTCATATGCACACATGAGTGTTTTATTTGGTTTTATTGCAAAAATGTAAAATATTTTTTTTATTAAGGGCACGTGCAAAGTGAGTTTATATTTTTGTAAAATTTGAAAATTCTAAAAATTTTATATTTTTTTCAAAATTATATAAAAAAAAATTTATCTCAGAAAAAGCATTTTATGTGCATAAGGGCCCGTTTAGACTTGTTTTATTTTTTTTTTAATTTAAAAAATTTTAAAAAATTTAGAATTTTTTAATTATTTTTTTTTTTCATTATTTTTCTAAAACTTTTTTCTCTAAAAAACTATTTAAATGCTATCAACCAAAATTGGCGACTTTTTGTAAAAAAACGTTAAATGTTAAAAGGTAAAAATTTTTAAATTTTTAGAATATATAAAATGAATCTGAACGCAATTAAACTAAATTTAAAACTTTGTAAAAATTTGCATTTCATTACAAAATAAAATTTTTCACCATTTTGAAAACTTTACGAAAATAAAAACTCACTTTGCACCAGCCCTAATTCAAAAATATTAAGACACGCTTACGGGCATTAAATAAATGTATGAATGTTTTTATCAAATGATTCAATTTTTATTTTTGACTTTGGCCCTATTGCATGTAAAAAAAAATCTTGTTCTTTTTATCTAATTTAATTATTAATTTTTTTTCAGAATTATAGCGCAGAGCGATCTTTTACACTTGATAAAGCAAACAACCAATTTTTAAAGGATGGAAATCCATATAGATATATTTCTTCATCTGTCCATTATTTTAGAGTGCCTTCTGCTTATTGGGAAGATAGGCTGAAAAAGCTTAAGTACTTGGGATTAAATGCCGTACAAACGTAATTAATATTTATGTTTATTTTTTTTTTAATTTTATTAAAATGATATATATTTAGGTATGTTGCTTGGAATTATCATGAAATTTCCCCAGGGCAATATAATTTCATTGGTGATAGAAATTTTTTTGAATATTTAAAAGTTGCCAATGACACTGGCTTGGATGTTGTCCTCAGGCCAGGACCTTATATTGATGCTGAATGGGACATGGTATAAACAATATATTATAATTTAGTTTGTTTTGATTTCATATATTTAAAGTGCAAAGTGATATAAAAATAAAAATTTTGGTATAAATTTACATTTATATGATGCAAATTATTTTTGTGGTAATAATAAAATTTAGTTTTTATATTAATTATTGGAATGATAATTTTAATTATTTGCTTTTTATCAGTAAATATTAGTCAATTTGGCAATAGCTTTCCCTAGCTTTACAGAAATTCTGATATGAAAATTCAGCTGCTTAATTTAATCTGTCAAAATTTATTTTTCTTGAAACAAAAGTATTTTCAAATCTACTTATTTATTATTCTATGCCATCTTGACAAGTTTAGTCTCTTTCTAAACATAAAATTACCATGCAAATTTTATTAAAATATATTAAGTGTAAAAACTTTAATTAAAATTAAATTTAACCAACTATTAAGCTTTATCATAAGCAAGTTTTTTAAATCTCCTAACATATTTTAGATATACATTTATGGTTGTATTTTCTTTTGAAATGAACTAGATAATTAAACTAGAATAGTGTTTATACATTTCAATCTGATGTGAGTTTTCTAGGGGTATGCTTATGATTTATTGATTTTTTTCATTTTTTTTTGTTTTAGATATTCTTTTTTAATATTTTTTTAACTAAAAAAAGTATTTTCAACATTTAGTTTTGTTTTTTATGTAAGGGCACATGCAAAGTGAGTTTTTATTTTTTTAAAATTTTCTATTTCAGAAAAAGCATTTTAGGGTGCGTTTAGACTCGTTTAATTTTTTTGTAAAATTTAAAAAATTTTGAATTTTTTGAAAATTTATTTTTTTTTAAAATATTTTAAAAACTTTTATCTTTGAAAAACTATTCTTAAATGCTAATAACAAAAATTGGCGACTTTTTGTAAAAAAGCGTTCAGTGTAAAAAGGTTAAAATTTTAAAATTTTATAAAAAAATGAAATGAGTTTGGACGCGCCCTTATGTGCATAAATTAAATTCGGCAATTTTTCAAAAATTTGCGTTTTATTACAAAATTAAATTTTTTAAAATTTTGAAAATTTCACGAAAATAAAAACTCAATTTGCACGTTCCCTTAGGTAGTTTTTCTGACATATCTTGCATGTTATTGTTTCTTATATTTTGTAGCTCTCAGACCCCACTTTAACGGGTCAGCTAATATAGATTTGTTTACCTGGCTGGAACCATCTGCATGATTTTTTTTGTAGCTTCAGCTTGCTATTAAACATTATTTTTAACTATATAATTTCGAATTAAACAGAAACGCAATTTATCGAAATTTTGATATGAACGCTAATAGTACTTATTAAAAATATTATGCCCGACCCAGCACATCAATTTTTTTCTATCATTAGGCCCCTGCCCATTTATTTTTTTAAGCCGATTGAGCCCGTTGAAAAACTACGGTACATTATGTGATCGTGATTATAGGTATGTTTATGGTCTCAGTTTTATTTAGTTTAAAAGTATCATCAGTTTTCGTCATTTTTTTGTAATTGACTTTGTAAATATAATCCTCATCTAACTTAACTCAATATTAATCAATATGACTAACTTTTATATAGTTAACAAGCTCTATGAGCTTAACACTAAGCTGTTACTTCTTAAATGATTATTTTAAATGCCAATGTGGTAAATTTATAAAATTTAATAAGAAATTTTTTTAGACTTATTTCGATATATTATTTATAAAATTTATTTGGGGAGGTAACTTATCTAAAAATGGGCTTTGTAAATAAAAAATATTTTTTACAGAGTACCATTATAGCTTGTTGACTCTTGCCCTTTCTCCCAACTCAGCAATAATTTTAGAAATTATAATTATAAATTATAATTTTATAAAAAAATTTAAAAGTATTAGGACAAGGCTAACAAATTTAATCAGAGGTTACAATATTCGAGGAGCTCAAGCTCATTTATTACATGGAGCGGGTGAAATGAGGTGAGCTCACTCTTTTCATTTATAAATATCGAGTTTTTTGCCAAATATAATTTGATTTGCTCAAATTTATTTTTAAAAAAAATTTGATAATATACAATTCAAATATTTAGACGATTAATACTCAAATTCGGTGAGCTTACCACTTTGAGCTCAAATAACATTTGAATCTAAAAATAAGCTGTGTAAACAAATAACCTTTTTTTTTAAACTTGCTTAATCACTCACTACGCCCTCTCCTGTATTGAGTTGGCGAACAGAATTAAATTTTTTGGCCCGAGCCGCTTTCTTTGCGTTTTGACCGGCCCCCGTGCCCTCATTTCTATAAAGTTATAAAGGGGGCGTTCCAAATCACGTTATATTTTAAAACATAAAATTTTGAGTATTTTCAGTCTTAATTTAATCGATATTTCAGGAAACGTATTTTTCTTACTTATAAATAAGTTTAGAAACAAGTTATAAAATTGCTTTTTCTTTTCTCAAAAAAAAAATATAAAATTTGTATTAATAATTTTATCATTTTGTAAAAAACACTAATCTTTGTGCCCAATTGTTTTAATAAAACAGATCAACAAAGATCAATGTCAGAAACGTGAATTTTATGAAAACATAAAAGAATGCATCCCCATGATGGCCTAATCTCATATATGTTTTTCGTTTTTCTTAGTTTCTTCCGTCTTTGACTCCTTAGATTCGTCTATTACGAAAAATGGTCTTTGACCAAATTGTCAATTCTAAATATACCCTAAAAGGAAAAAATTTAAAAATTTTTTTGCATATAAAAACCCATTGTTACTTATATTTATAATCACAAATAATGAGAAATAAATTTTATTTATATATCAAGCTCTTACATTGGCATTTAGATAATACAAAATATTTCGCGTCCAAACTTAAATATGACACGATATATTATCAGTTTTTAATGAAAATATTATTTGAAGTTTAAATTTAACAGTTTAACTTTTGTGAATTGCAAAAATAAAATTTCAATCTATTTCTGTTTTTGCTTTTTTGTTTTTTTGACCTTTTTTCTAAAATTTTCAATGTTTATACCTGACTAACTAAGTTTGATTAGGAAAAACGGTATACGGATTTGATATTCCCTAAGATAGCAGGATCTCTGTAGTTAACTCATAACTCTCAAAAAATTGTTGACCTTTGTAATAAGGTAGATTCCATCTAAATTTTTAAAATAGATAAAGGTTAAAAAATACTTGTAGATATTTGAAATATCTTTATACGTTTCAACGCCCCCAAACAAAAAGTTTTAAAAAGGAATATAAACGCCGAATAGTTTGAATCGAAGATTTATTTATAATTATATTCAGAGAATTTATTAAATAACGTTACACTTTTTTTTAAAAACCAGATAAAATATATAACCTTTGTGCTTATAACATTAAAAATGATTTTTATCTTCTCTCTAAAATAAATTAATATTAAATTTTTATTAGTTTGGACGCGTTTAATATACTTCATTTTAAAAATATTTATAAAAATTTGAATAAATTTATTTAAAAGGTTCGCCTTCTTTCTCGTTTGTTTAACAAGAATGATAGCTTTTTCACATGCCATTTTTTGTATAAACATACTAAGATTTTCAAAAGCTTACATAAACTATATATTAGGAATATTAATTTATCTTTGTAGCAATATTACACAAAAGTTAATATAATGAGGTTTTTGTCCAAACTTGTATCATTTTTTGCGTAAAATGAAAAAAATGTGCCGATAAATAGAATTTTGTTGCATAACTACTTTATTGATCAAGATATTCGTAAAATTAATTACTCAATTCTTGCAACCTATAAATTTGTTATATGTGCTAATATAGCTATAGGGCGCATTCAGACTCGAGTTAATTTTTTTGGTCAAAGTTAAATCATGATTTTAAAATTTTTTCAAATGCTACTTTAATTTTAGTCGTAGATCAGCAAACTCAATATTATCTTCTCCAGTTTAATCTCTAAACATATACGCTTTTCAAGTAGTGATTAAAGGAGAACATTGAAGAAAAAAAAATTAAAGGAAAATCATTTTTTATATGTAAATTTTAAACTATTTTGAAATGGATTTTTAATTAAGTAACACAAATAACTTATATAGGGCCTGCCTCTCTTTCAATGCTGCACCAATTCTAGTTTTTCTGCATTACAAAATATTTATTAAATCTAACCTTTTAATTATTAAATGTTATATTGGTATTTTTCAACTGAAATAATTATTTGTTGCATAATGTACTTATTTTATCCTTTTTTTAGGGCGGTCTTCCTTACTGGTTGCTCAAAAATCGAACTATAGTCGATCACAACACCCTTAGAACGGCAGATCCAGGCTTCTTTAAGCATGTCAAAAATTGGTACGATTACTTCCTTCCACTTCTCGTACCCTATTTGCATAAAAATGGTGGCCCCATTATTACGGTCCAGGTTATAAATTTAGATTATATTAGTTGTTTATATTTTTTCTAATTATATAAAAGTTGTATTTTTGTACTATTACACAGGTCAACAATTTTTTTAGAGCTGTGAGTTAACTATAGAGATCAAACCTGTCATCTTAGGGAATATCAAATCCGTTTACCGTTTTTGCTAATCAAACTTAGTTAGTCCGTTATAAACATTAAAAATTTTGGTCAAAAAACCAAACAAAAATTAAACACAAAAATAAATTGAAATTTTATTTTTGCATATTCACAATATTTAAACTGTAAAAGATAATATATTGTGTCGTATTTAAGTTTGGACGCGAAATATTTTGTATTATCTATGCCGATGTAAGAGCTTGATATATTAATAAAATTTATTTTTCATTATTAGTGATTAAAAATATAAGTTACAAAGGATTTTTATATGCAAAATAGATTTTTGAATTTTTTTTATAGAGTATGTTTATATCTGTCAATTTAGTCAAAAAAGGCCATATTTCGTTATAGACGGATCTAAGGACCTAAAGACGGAAGAAACTAAGAAAAACGAAAAATATTTATGAGATTAGGCCGTCATGGGGATTCATTCTTTTATGTTTTCATAAAATAACGTTTCTGACATAAATATTTGTTGACCTGTGTTACAATGACACTCTTTAACATTTTTTTAGACATATATGCTAATGATGGATCAGTTTTATGATTTAAATTTTTGATACAGTTTACCCTTTTATTTCAAATCAAATTTTATAAGCCCGCCATGGACTTTAAATTTTTTTAAAACACAAATAACCAGTTAAAAAAATATCCAAAAAATTATATTAAAAACTATATCTTTTTAACTATAAATATTTTAATTCAATCCATGTAAAAAATTGTGCCATTTTTATGTTTGGACTACATATTTTTCATAAAAGATAATCAAGTTAAAAATTTATTTTAAATAGAAAAAAAAATTTTAATTTTGTTTTTGGCCGATTGTAAAATGCAAAGGTCTAAAGTATAAAAGAAAACTTTGGAGGTAAGTTTTTAATGTCGAAAAATTTAATTATTTTAAAACCGCGTTCATATAATTTTATAGTATTATTATCTTACTTTATTTTTTACTTTGTATTTTTAGGTGGAAAACGAGTATGGAAGTTATTTTGCCTGCGATTATACCTATCTCGATAACTTGGTTAGCCTTATAAGGCATCATTTAGGCGACGACGTTGTTTTGTTTACCACTGACGGTGATAGCCGTGATTTCCTAAGGTGTGGGAAAATTCCTGGGATTTATGCTTCTGTCGATTTTGGAGCGGGTAATATTAACATCATGGTTTTAAAGATTTCAGTAATTTTGCAATTTTTTTATTATTATATTATATTATTACTTTAAATGAAAATGTTTTTATATGTTTGTAGTTGTATAATGAATAATATCGTAATAAGATTATTTATCTTATATCCAAAATGCATATTTAAGCAGGAACTTAAGATATAAAATATATGTTGATTCATTTTTTCTGCTCTCTTTTTCATCTTCTTGTCGAGCTCGGTAAGCTCGCACTTTTATTTATCAAAATATTTTCATTATTTTATTAAAATATTGTATATTAATTTGACTACTAGACATTTGTTTAAATTAAATCACAAAATGAGTTTCCTTTTTTTAATATACGCGATCATTTATCCTTTTTGCAATTTATAATTTTGAAAATGTAAATTTATGCTATACTCATTACACACAGGTGCCGACGTTGCTAAAGGCTTCGAAGCACAACGGTCAGTCGAACCCGACGGCGGCCCGTTAATTAATAGCGAATTCTACGTGGGTTGGATTGATCATTGGGGCTATCCACATTCACGGGTGGCAGCGGATCGCGTCACTTCGACGCTCGGGCAAATGCTTGACACCTCTAACACGACTTGCGTCAACCTGTATCTAGCGCATGGCGGAACCTCTTTCGCCTTTTGGAATGGGGCTGAAACGTCTTATGCTGCGCTCAATGGAGCGCCGCCATTAAAAAATAGCAATTTGACCGATTATTCGAATGGTTTTTCGTTTTATTATTTGTTTTTAGAATGTTAATAATAATTGTTGGTTGTTTTTAATTTGCAGTTTGTTTCATGGATGTTTATTAATTTACATTATTGTTTTTAACCTTTTTTTTTGATTATTTTCATGATTAAATGAATTTTTTGTATGCTTTAATTGTTTTAATTTTACACTTATTTATTGCAATAATTGTACCCTGCCTACAAGACTTGACTTTCTTCAATCGTTTAAATTTTTGAATAATTTTCCTTTTCTATAGAAATTAGTTCTATATATTAATGTTTATTCAACTTATATAGTCAAAAAGGATGAGAGAATTCCTTACTTCCCCAATCCTACAAGTTATGATTTTGATGGGCCTATCAATGAGGGCGGGGATCTTACTCCCAAGTATTTTGCTATTCGTGAAACTATTGCCAAAGTATAATTTTTTCATATTTTTACTTTTTTATTTTTTTAAGACTAATAAAATCAAATTTTAAAATAACAATAATAGTTTTCTTGTGAGACCCGCATTTTTTTAATAATAATTCGACAAAATTTATATATCAATTAATAAAAAGTCTTTTTATGGAAATATTCTAATTTTTCAATTACCAAAATTAGCTACTCATTATATATTTGATTGATTTTGTTAATTAATATACCTATGTTTGTTATTTGTTTGTAAATAACTTTTTTTTCAATTATAATAGATCTCTTTCTATAAACAAGAGTTTTTTTTGACATAAATAAACCTATGGATGTGATTTTTGTGTTTTATCCTCTTTTTCGTTATTTTTTATATATTTTTTTTATGTATATTTAGTACAAAATAATTCCTGGCGGTGATCCACCTATTCATGATAGGCAAGGCAAAGTCGCCTATGGCGCCCTTACGCTAAATCTAGTTCCATCTGACGTTATTAAACATATGGAGGCCGAGCAAATAAAACTTTTCCAAGCTGAGCGTAATTTTGATGGCAATTTTAAAAGTTTTACGAAACCACCAACTTTCGAGGAACTTGATCACCCCTTTGGCTATGTCGTTTACACGTACGTTTTTTTTTAAATTAAATATGTTTCAAAAAGTGTTACATTTGTTTTTATTACATTTCAAAATTAGGCATTAATTATACATCTCAATAATTTTTGGGATAATTGTAACTTGTACGAGAAAAGATTCAAATTTTTGCTCCCTTTTTATTTAATTCACAATTTATTTTTGCCTCAAAACCTGCCAAACTTACAAAAGCTTGATTCTGCCTTAAAAACAATTTTTTTCTATTGAGTTATCTTAAACTTCCTTTTTTTAGTTGTACAAACTTATGTTTATTATAATTGTCACACTCAAGTTTAGTTGTTTAATAAAAAAATTTCAGCCATTTATAAAACTCATTAATGTATGTAAAAAATTTAAGCTTCATCTTATAATTCAAAATGCATTTTCATCCAAAATTAAACACACAAAATAAAAAAATTTTGACTTGTAAAAAATATTTTTTCCTATCAAAAAAGTGATAAAGGGTGTTTGTCTTTATAGCGAATAATAACACATTTGAGATATAACTATAGAATCAGATATTAACTATAGATGTGCGTTATAAACAAATATGGGGCTTCTTAATAATTATAAGAGATGAATTGTAAAATTAGTCAAAAAAAGCTTCATGAATTATTTTAATTTTTGACTAAGTTGTTGTATTAAAAAAAATAAATCCTTATTTTTTAAAAGATATGTATTTACAATTATACTGTATATTATTTTAGGTATAGTATCCAGATCTAAATATTTGATCTCTTTAATAAATTTGAAGTCATTGTAATTTAACGCTAGGGATTGTCTTAAATACCTCTTTGGCAAACATTTTTGTAGCGCAAGAGGCTTGGTTTTAATACTGTGCATAAAAAGTTTTTTTTCTTTTGAAGATAGCTTAGTACAATCACTTCAAAGTTTCTGAGTGGCCTGTTTAGACAATAGGCCCTAAAATATGCCTAAAGAGGAAGCCTAGATCGACGGCGTGCGAGCAAATTATACTATTTTATCGGCAATAAAATTTGCACGGATAGAGTATAAATTTTAAACGGGTATGGCGCCTCCCATATGCCGGAAACCTCAAACCCAATTTTTTTTTTAAATTTTGTCGATGTAATTTTTTTTTCTTGAAAATTTTAGGCAATTTATATAATTATTTATAAATATGTATTTTCAACTTGATAAACAGGCATTATTGGGACAACCAGACTGACCCAAAATTTTATCCCGACCCTGACGGCAACTACACGCTCACTGTCGAAGTGCCTGGTATAGCTGACCGAGCCTACGTGACCATTAATGGGGTTGGTTCATTTGCGAAATTGTGTTTTAATTGTATCCCTATTTGTTTTTTTACGAATTAAATAGTTAATGTTATAAACATAATTCAACAAATTGTACTTTAAATAATTTTTTTGGTTTTGTTTAAACACTTCGTCTGTGACATTTTAATATATAGATAATAATAAGTTTTGAAAATTAAATAGTTTCATAAAATGTACTTTTTGTAATATATTACTTTGCCTTTTTTCTATTTTCCATTTTTTTGTATTATTTATAGTTTTTTTCTTTTGATTTTACAACCAGTACTAAGATTTTTTTACACAACGTAAGATTATTAAAAAAATTTAATTTGTGATGGTTTTTGTAGGTGATTTTTGTTTAAAATTCATATTACTTGTTATTATGTCATTAGATTGATAAAGCGTTTTTTATTTTTTATATTAGGGCACGTGCAAAGTGAGTTTTTATTTTCGTAAAATTTTGAAAATTCTGAAAATTTCAAAAATTTATTTTTTTTTCAAAAATTTTTGAAAAATATTTTATTTCGGAAAAAGCATTTTATGTGCATATACTAAATTTAGCAACTTTTTTAAAATTTGCGTTTTATTACAAAAATTTTTTTTTTTTAAATTTTAAAAATTTCACGAAAATAAAAACTCACTTTGCACGTGCCCTTATATAGAATTTTCATATCTTACTAAAATTGCGTTTATCTTACAAATATACCGATTGTCTAAATCCAAAGATTAGTCTATATTTATGTAAGTTGGGGCACGCTTAATGTTTTATTTTGAAATAACATAACATATATTCGGAGCCTTTATTTTTCTTTTCGTAGAATTTAGTTGCCGTGTTTGAACGCATGCGAGGCATATCAAACGTTACGATCCGTTCTTCAACTATTCCCATTTTAGATGATACTCAGGTTCGGCTTGTGATTGAAAATCAGGGCCGGGTTTGTTATGGAAGCCACATAAACGATGCCAAAGGCATGCCCCACGGTTTACGCATTAATGGGGCCCTTATGGAAAATTTTGTGAGTTTTCGTATAATATTTTTGTTTTATAGTTTATTTGGCCGCATCCAGACTAAACAATGAAATTTTGCGATATAATTTTAGAGGGTGGTGCCGAAATAAAAGTAAATTTACATGTATGTCTAGCGTATTTGTTCTGACCAAACAAAAATTATCTTTCATTTTTAATTGTTTCCTCGCTTAAAAATTATAATTATAAATATAAATATAAGATAAAATTTGAACAAAAATTACTATATAAGGGGTTACTTTCTTTATCTTGGCATTAAATTGTTAAATATTAGCATACCTTGTGATAAGAATATCAAAATATGTAATTAAGATCTTAATAAAATAAATAAGATTTTTTCTATATACATTAAAAGTATGTGTTTTATGTATGTTTCCGTATAAAAATTACTTGTTTAAAGTTTAAAATTTATTGTTTGTTATCAACATGTAGTTAATTTCATTATTGAATGTATTATTTTATGAATTTTAAATATACAATATTGATTGTATAGGACGTGTACCCCGTCAATTTCACCCACTCAAATGAGGCCATAACTGATTATCTCTTTGCCAAATTAGCTGATCAAGCAAATGAAATTACCCCTCTAAGTATCCAAAAACGTGATAATACTCAATGGGCTAAATTACTTAATATTAAGCCTAGAACAACAAGGACTGCCCAAAATACAACAGAACTCCTGAAAAATTCGCATTTAACAAGTTTTTAGTTAAATTCTTATTTAATGTTAGATATTTATAATTTTTGGTATATTTGTTTTTTTAAATCTTCAAACTTCAATTTGTTTATTTATTAAATGTAGGTTCAAATTTAAATATAAAATATCAAGAAAACAATTTTTTGCATTTTTTTAAGATTTGTTCAATTTTCAAGAAACATTTATACCTTAGCCGTTAAACACATTTTATTGTGTCATATTTAGTTTACACAAAAAATACTTTTATATTTTACTCAAGCTAAAACCCATATAATTATAAATAAATAAAATTTTTTTTTGTAAATTTAGACGTATAAAATTAAAATTTTTTTTCAATGAAAGCTAAGATAAGGCTTATTTTTGGCTAAACCTATTTTTTTTTGTTTTAGAAAAATCATTAAAAGCTTAGAAAGGTTAAATAAGGAGATATAATAACTTGAGATTTTATAATTTTCGCTTGAAACTGACACCTTTTATTTTTCCTAAATTTTGTAAACAATAAATGAGTTTACCCCCAAAAGAAGCTTTTTTTGTCACTGATAACAACGCAAAAATTTTGTAATTGAAATTATATTTGAGTTTGAGCTTAGGAAAATGTCTTATCTTTTTTTTATAAAAAAAATTGATAAAACATGCCCTTCAAAAGGATTTTTATATGATAGCGGTATTACGAGGGTTTGCCATCTATAAGATTTTAATTAAAATTACAGGGCGTTTAATAATTTCAAAAAAAAACAATTTGTTTTTTTTATTAGATAACTATTTCGAAATCCGACCAAAAGTACCTTCATATTGCCCATATGCTTACTTCGTAGGCCATTTCGTATTACCACCTGAAGAATTTGGTCCCAAAGCCAATGATACCTACCTCGACATGGACGGTTGGTTTAAGGTTTTTTTGCGTATGATTAAACATATATATCAGTTTGCTCAGTGTGAACAGCCCAGCCTTTAATGCGAAAGGGCCGATGTTCGATTCCGCGCTTCGCCGTTTTTTTTTATTTTGAGAAAACTTTTTTGTTTAGGGGCATTGAAGTTGGCCATAAACGATTACTGTTTATCTATGGCAATTTAAATTGCATTTCTGGCCCTAAGTCAAAGTCTTTTAGTAAGACGCTCTTCAATTTTGGAAAGGGTATAGGGGTCTGAATTTTTTAATGATTT
>CM060244.1:7976424-8024348 GCA_030555515.1 Acutogordius australiensis
TTTCATATTCTAGTCGAGCTCGGTAAGCTCGCACTCGTGTTTACCAAAATCTTTTCATTATTATTAAAATAGTGTAAATTAATTTGACCACTATACATTTGTTTATTCTAATAAATCAAAAAATGAGTTCCCTTTTTTTCGATATACGCCTCAAATTATAAGCATTTGCGTTAAATTGTTTCTTCTTTTTTTTTTTGTAATTTATAATTTTTAAAATGTAAAAATATTGCTATATTCCTTACACTACAGGTGCCGATGTTGCTAAAGGCTTCGAAGCACAACGGTCAGTCGAACCCGACGGCGGCCCATTAATTAATAGCGAATTCTACGTGGGTTGGATTGATCATTGGGGCTATCCACATTCACGGGTGGCAGCGGACCGCGTCACTTCGACGCTCGGGCAAATGCTTGACACCTCAAACACGACTTGCGTCAACCTCTATCTAGCGCATGGCGGAACCTCTTTCGCCTTTTGGAATGGGGCCGAAACTTCCTATGCTGCACTCAATGGAGCGCCGCCATTAAAAAATAGCAATTTGACCGATTATTCGAACGGTTTTTCGTTTTATTATTTGTCATTATAATGTTAATAATAATAATTTTGTTGGCTGTTTTGATGATTTGCAGTTTGTTTCATGATATGTTTTTATTAAATATTTCGTGATTAAATGAATTTTTTGTATGCTTTAATTGTTTTAATCTTACTTACTTTGTTGCAATTATTGTACCCTGCCCCTAAATGATTTTCTACTATCGTTTTAATTTTTGAATAACTTTCCTTTTCTATAGTAATTAGTTCTATATATTAATGTTTATTCAACTTTTATAGTCAAAAAGGATGAGAGAATTCCTTACTTCCCCAATCCTACAAGTTATGATTTTGATGGGCCTATCAATGAGGGCGGGGATCTTACTCCCAAGTATTTTGCTATTCGTGAAACTATTGCCAAAGTAAAATTTTTTCATATTTTTACTTTTTTATTTTTTTAGGACTAATAAAATCAAATTTTAAAATAAAAATAATAGTTTTTTTGTGAGACCCGTATTTATTAATATTAATTCGACAAAGTTTATGTATCAATCAAAAAAAAGTCTTTTGTATGGAAATATCCTAATTTCTCAATCACCAAAATTAGCTGCTCATTATATATTTAATTGATTTTGTCAATTTAATATACGTAAGTTTGTTATTTGTTTTGGTAAACCTTTTTTTCAATTATATTAACCCGCGCTCTAGATTTCTTTCTATAAACAAGAATTTTTTTGACATAAATAAACCTATATATGTGATTTATGTGTTTTTTCCTCTTTTTCATTATTTTTTATTGATTTTTTTATGTATATTTAGTACAAAACTATTCCTGACGGTGACCCACCTATTCACGATAGGCAGGGCAAAGTCGCCTATGGCGCCCTTACGCTTAATCTAGTTCCTTCTGACGTTATTAAACATATGGAGGCCGAACAAATAAAACTTTTCCAAGCTGAGCGTAATTTTGATAGCAATTTTAAAAGTTTTACAAAACCACCAACTTTTGAGGAACTTGATCACCCCTTTGGCTATGTCGTTTACACGTACGTTTTTTTTAATTAAATATGTTTTAAAAAGTGTTACACTTGTTTTTAGTGCATTTTAAAATTTTTATAGGCATTAATTATACATCTCAATAATTTTTGGATAATTGTAACTTATACGATAGAAGAATTGAATTTTTGTGCCCTTTTTATTTTATTTACAGTTTATTTTTGTCTCAGAACCTGCCAAACTTACAAAAGCTTGATTCTGCCTTAAAAACAATTTTTTTCTATTGGGTTATCTTAAACTTCCTTTTTTTAGTTGTGCAAACTTATGTTTATTATGTCACACTCAAGTTTAGTTGTTTAATAATTTTTTTCAGCCATTTATAAAACTCATTAATGTATGTAAAAAATTTAAGCTTATAATTCTAAACGCATTTTCATCCAAAATTAAACACACAAAATAAAAAAATTTTGACTTGTAAAAAATATTTTTTCCTATTAAAAAAAGTGACAACGGGTGTTTGTCTTTATAGCGAAAAATAACACATTTGAGATATAACTATAGAATCAGATATTAACTATAGATGTGCGTTATAAACAAATATGGGGCTCCTTGATAATTATAAGACAGATGAATTGTAAAATTAGTCATTATATGAAATAGTTCTATTTATTGATTTATTTTAATTTTTGACTAAGTTTTTGTATGTATTAAAAAAAATAAATCCTTATTTTTAAGATATGTATTTACAATTATACTGTATATTATTTTAGGATTATAGTACCATATCTAAATATTGGATCTCTTTTCTTGAATTTTTATCGCTTTGTAATTAAATGTTAGGGAATATTGTCTTAAATAGCTCGTTGGCAAACATTTTTGTAGCGCAGGAGGCTTGGGTTCAATGCCGTGCATTAAAGGTTTTTTTCTTCTGAAGATAGCTTACTTGTACAATCACTTAAAAGTTTCTCAGTGGCCTGTTTAGACAATAGGCCCTAAAATATGCCTAAAGAGGAAGCCTAGATCGACGTCGTACGAGCAAATCTTACTATTTTACCCGTCGGCAATAAAATTAGCACGGAGTCTAAATTTTAAACGTGTATGGCGCGTCCCATATGTCGGAAACCTCAAACCCAATTGTTATTTTTTAAATTTTGTCGATGTAATTTTTTTTCTATAAAATTTTAGGCAATTTATATAATTATTTATAATATGTATTTTTAACTTGAATCAACAGGCATTATTGGGACAACCAGACTGACCCAATATTTTATCCTGACCCTGACGGCAACTACACGCTCACTGTCGAAGTTCCTGGTATAGCTGACCGAGCCTACGTGACCATTAATGGGGTTGGTTCATTTGCGAAATTGTGTTTTAATTGTATCCCTATTTGTTTTTTTACGAATTAAATAGTTAATGTTATAAACATAATTTAACAAATTGTACTTTAAATAATTTTTTTGGTTTTGTTTAAACACTTCGTCTGTGACATTTTAATATATAGATAATAATAAGTTTTGAAAATTAAATAGTTTCATAAAATGTACTTTTTGTAATATATTACTTTGCCTTTTTTTCTATTTTCAATTTTTCTGTATTAATAGTTTTACTGATTTTAAAACCAGAACTACAATCTTTTTACACAACGTAAGATTATTATGAAAAATTAATTTGTGATGTTTGTTTATTTGTTTAAAATTAATATTACTTGTTATTATTTCATTAGATTGATAAAGCGTTTTTTATTTTTTATATTAGGGCACGTGCAAAGTGAGTTTTTATTTTCGTAAAATTTTGAAAATTCTGAAAATTTCAAAAATTTATTTTTTTTCAAATATTTTTGAAAAATATTTTATTTCAGAAAAAGCATTTTATGTGCATATACTAAATTTAGCAACTTTTTTAAAATTTGCGTTTTATTACAAACATTTTTTTTTTCAAAATTTTAAAAATTTCACGAAAATAAAAACTCACTTTGCACGTGCCCTTATATAGAATTTTCATATCTTACTAAAATTGCGTTTATCTTACTA
Source organism: Acutogordius australiensis (assembly GCA_030555515.1). Lineage (NCBI taxonomy): Eukaryota > Metazoa > Nematomorpha > Gordioida > Gordea > Gordiidae > Acutogordius > Acutogordius australiensis. The sequence continues at coordinate 7,979,983 of CM060244.1, forward strand.
ATATACAAATTGTCTAAATCATAAATCTATATTTATGTAAGTTGGGGCACGCTTAATGTTTTATTTTGAAATAACAAAAAAAAAACATATATTCGGAGCCTTTATTTTTCTTTTCGTAGAATTTAGTTGCCGTGTTTGACCGTATGCGTGGCATATCTAACGTTACGATTCGTTCTTCAACTATTCCCATTGTAGATGATACTCAGGTTCGGCTTGTGATTGAAAATCAGGGCCGGGTTTGTTATGGAAGCCACATAAACGATGCCAAAGGCATGCCCCACGGTTTACGCATTAATGGGGCCCTTATGGAAAATTTTGTGAGTTTTCGTATAATGTTTTTTGTTTAATTTTTTGTTTTGCCGCATCCAGATTAAACAATGAAATTTTGCGATATAATTTTAGAGGGTGGTGCCGAAATAAAAGTAAATTTACATGTATGTCTAGCGTATTTGTTCTGACCAAACAAAAATTATCTTTCATTTGTAATTGTTTCCTCGCATAAAATTTATAATTATAAATATAATTGATGTATATAAATATAAATATATGATAAAATTTTAGCAAGAATTACTATATAAGGGATTACTTTCTTTATCTTGACATTACATTGTTAAATATTAGCATACCTTGTGATAAGAATATCAAAATATGTAATTAAGATCTTAATAAAATAAATAAGATTTTTTCTATATACATTGAAAGAATATTTTTTATGTCTGTTTCCGTAAAAAAATTACTTGTTTAAACTTTAAAATTTATTGTTTTTATCAACATGTAGTTAATTTCATTATTGAATGTATTGTTTTATGAATTTTAAATATACAATTTTGATTGTATAGGACGTGTACCCCGTCAATTTCACCCACTCAAATGAGGCCATAACTGATTATCTCTTAGCCAAATTAGCTGATCAAGCAAATGAAATTACCCCTCTAAGTATCCAAAAACGTGATAATACTCAATGGGCTAAATTACTTAATATTAAGCCTAGAACAACAAGGACTGCCCAAAATACAACAGAACTCCTAAAAAATTCGCATTTGACAAGTTTATAGTTAAATTTTTATTTAATGTTAGATATTTATAATTTTTGGTATATTTGTTTTTTTAAATCTTCAAACTTCAATTTGTTTATTTATTAAATGTACGTTCAAATTTAAATATAAAATATCAAGAAAACAATTTTTTGCATTTTTTTAAACAGTGTCGAATTTTCAGGAAACATTTTTACCTTAGCCGTTAAACATTATTGTGTCACATCTAGTTTACTCAAAAAATATTTTTACATTTTACTCGAGCTAAATTAACCCATATAATTATTCAAAATAAATTCAAAATTTTTTTTTGTAAATTTAGATGTATAAAAATTTAATTTTTTTTTATTGAAAGCTAAGAAAAGGCTTATTTTTGGCTAAACCTATTTTTTGTTTTAGAAAAATCATTAAAAGCTTAGAAAGGTTAAATTAGGAGATATAATAACTTGAGACTTTTTAATTTTCGCTTGAAACTAACACCTTTTATTTTTCCTTAATTTTGAAAACAATAAATGAGTTTACTCCCATAAGAAGCTTTTTTTGTCACTGATAACAACGCAAAAGTTTTGCTTAAAATTACATTTGAGTTTAGAGCTTAGGATGTCTCATATTTTTTTTTATAAAGAAAATTGATAAAACATGCCCTTCAAAAGGATTTTTATAAGATAGGGGTATTACGAGGGTTCGCCCTCTATAAGATCTAATTAAAATTACAGGGCGTTAATAATTTAAAAAAAAAAACAATTTGTTTTTTTATTAGATAACTATTTCGAAATCCGACCAAAAGTACCTTCATATTGCCCATATGCTTACTTCGTAGGCCATTTCGTATTACCACCTGAAGAATTTGGTCCCAAAGCCAATGATACCTACCTCGACATGGACGGTTGGTTTAAGGTTTTTTTCATATGATTAAACATATATATATCAGTTTGTTCAGTGTGAACAGCTCAGCCTTTAATGCGAAAGGGCCGATGTTCGAGTCCGCGCTTCGCCGTTTTTTTTATTTTGAGAAAACTTTTTTGTTGAAGGGCATTGAAGTTGGCCATAAACGATTGCAGTTTATCTATGTCAATATAAATTGCATTTCTATCTAGAATCGAAGCTTTCATCATATGACGCCCCTTAATTTAATGAAAGGGTGGGTCTGATTTAATTTATGATTTTTTTGATAAGCGCATTTTAACTATGTAATTTATTTCATATTTGGTGGATTTTATTTAAAATAAATTATTAACAAATTTTTTTACTTATCATCAGACTCTTAATGCTTTTTTCAATCCATAAATTGTCGCTATTTTGTTGCCAACTCTATTCTTTTGTTTCTTTATGTATATTTTATTGATTTCATTTGCATTGTAATATGTAATTAACAATAACAATAATTTTTAAGGAAATAAATTAGCTTATTTTTTTACAATATTTGTATTTACAATTTAATAAAATCTCACTAAAATATCTATTTAATTAAAAATACATCGTTTTTTAATTTTATATATTTATTTTGTTTTTGTAATATTTATTAACGAATTTGATTGGATAATTGTATCTTGTTGTAAATCCCATTTTTTATTTTAATTCAGGGCGCGGCGTTCTTGAATGGCCATAACCTAGGTCGTTATTGGACCTCTATGGGCCCGCATAGAACACTTTATGTGCCTGGAGTTTATTTCAAACCTAACGGGGCCATAAACGTACTCGTGCTTTTTGAAACTGAATCACAGCCACCATGTAATTTTCCTGGCGAACAAGTATATATCACAAGTTTTTTACATAAGTTTGGTCGTATCATTTTTTTTGTATTATGTTAAATGGCTTATAAAAGAATACAATTAGCAAATAATTGTCTCCGGGTTTGATATTTAAACAGTAATATGAATTGATATAGAAACTACTTTCCAAATAATCTCTGATATATTGGCTAAAATTGGGAAAACAGTCATTTCTTCAGTTTCCATGATTTTTTTATGTTTAATTTATTGTTTAAAAACGGGGAAAAAAATTGGATATCAAAAAATATTTATTTATAGTCTAAAAATTTTTAATTGTTTTTGAAATTTGTTTTAGACATAAAAGAAATTTGAATTCGTTTTTTTTTTAATTTTTAAAACTTATTGCGATACTTGAAATAAATTATTTAAAATTATGTTTTGTCGACACAGTACAAAAATAAAATTCTAAGATTCAACATTTTTTATACAATGAGCTGCTAACTAGAAATTTTTATATTTATATCTTTTTGCAAAAAAATGGTAAAATCTTTTAATATCTTGTTTTAGGGCACGTGCAAGTGAGTTTTTATTTTTGTCAAATTTAGAAAATTCTGAAAATTTTAAAAATCTATTTTTTTTTCAAATTTTTTTAAAAATTTTTTATTTCAGAAAAAGCATTTTATGTGCGTATATTAAATTTGGCAACTTTTAGAAAATTCGTTTTTAAAATAAAAATTATCAAAATTTTACGAAATAAAAACTAACTTTGCACGTGTCCTTATATAGAACTAATAATACTTATCTAGTTAGCCTTAACCTAACTTCATACCTATTTTTAACACATGTTAATAGGTTAATTTTGTGGACAAACCCGTTATTTTCAAGAGCCATGAATATTTTGCCAAAAATATTGGTTTTCCTGATTCCGTGCATATTAATAACGGTGACCATATCAATCGCGAAATATTTAATACTCACGATAGTGAATTCAACCGAGATTTTTCGAGCAATGATTCAACCAATAACATTAATAGGTATTATTAATTATAACTATCTTTGTTGTACTTTGTAAAATATTAAGTAATTCAGAGCTATTATAGCTTATTTTGGTAGTAATTAAACGATTTAATTATAATTCCATATTTAAATATTAAAACATACTTAGTATTACGTGATATATGAGGAAACCTTTTTTTTAAAAACTTACGTTGCGTTATAACAAAATTTCTCACACATCCGATATTTTTTACACAAAAAAATTATTTTATGATGCTATCAAGCGATTTCCCATAAAAGGGCCATTTAAAATTACTTGAATCATTTGCTTAATTCTTGAAAAAAAAATTTACCATATTAAACCATCATTGAAATGTGACTATTATTATATACCATTACCCTACGACAAATCTTTATTTTGTTTTTTTTTTGGAAAATATGATATAAAAAATATAATTTTTCTAATGTAAGGGCGGTTTAAAGTTAAATTATATTTCAAAAAATAAATTAACACATTTTAATTGTAATAAACTGTATTTTTACAAAAGCACTAAAAATACTATTTCGGTAATAGTAGTATATTAAAAATTTTAATTTACAAAAAAACCCCTACTTGGATAACAAAAAGTTAAAATTTATTTTTATGTTCATTGTTAGCCACACACACGACAAACAAGCCCTAGCTATAACTTATCGTTATTACTATACCAAAGGAAAACTTTGTTATATGTTCCGACCTGGATTTTGGTATAACTTTATAAACGCCTTGGGGAAATCAATTTTGAAGTTATTTCACCCCTATTTAAGTATATTGCTTGATTAAAATACCTTTTAAGTTTCTTTTTATCATTTGTATTTAAATACTTCTTTATTTTTAAAAATATTTTGTATAATTCATTTTTTATACCCTTTAATTTAGTTTTTTTCTTATCAAATCCCAGCAATTTTTGACCTCCACTACCATTTTTATAGATACTTTAAATTTTTAATATATAACTTTGCCACAGATATGTAAATTTAGTTAAAAATATTATTTATTAGTATTATTTAATATTAAATATATCATCATATTTAATCATTATATAATATTCTTTATGTATCAATAAATATAATATAGAATGTGTATAATCAACAATACATACAAAAAATTATTAAATTTCAGTTTAATGGGGTTATGTATGCACGATTATTTTTTTTTTAAAGAGTAACATATTTTAACTTAAGATGGCATTTAAATTTAATTTAAAAAATATAAGTTAAACCTTTTATAATTTAAAATAGTATGGACAGATTTTCAGTCCATAGGCAAAAATTATTTATCCACTATGGTCATGAATTAAGAACAAAAAATAATTCTTGTAACTTTTTTTTCATATTGGTAAAATATATTAGTTGAAGCGTTTTCTCGTATGCTTTGTCATACTGTCCAGTCCCAAAATAATTAGAGATTTCTTTAGTTATTCCCTCAATCCTAACCAAATTTTCTTTCTCCATAGCCTCAAGATCTGCTTTGTTGTCAATTTCAATTATTTTTTGATTGAGCTAAAGGTATAAATACATAAATGGTGTATTAACCTTTTATTTTACATTTATTATTGTATTTTAAAAATTTAATTATTTATAATGGAGATTAGTGCTTCATTTATGTTGAGTAATATTAAAAAATAAATATAAGCTAGATTTACTTCTAAAATTTCTTCCAAAAATGATTCTTCCATCTTATCATCCGATATAATTTTACCATTTAGTTTTAATAAATATTTTGCTCTTGTCAAGTCATCATTTAGGGTTCTGCATAGAAAATAGTAAAAAGTAGTAAAATAAAGAAATTAAAATAATATTTTTTTTTACTTGTATGCTTTATTAATATATGCAGAGTTTAATGCAGCTACCTCCTTTTCCTTTATAGATTTTTGTGAATATTTATCAGGGTGGCAAAGTTTCTGATATTGATAAAAGGCTTGAGTTAATTTATTTATATCAGTATCAAATTTTACAGGTATATTAAACAATTCAAAATAATTTTTGTTCTGGTCCAGAGGTATTATGGCCTTGCATTTTGGGCAAAGATTTGTAGAGTCAACCTCATTATTGCATGACCAACATTTTATACCATAAAAATATATTTTGTCAGTAGAGAATTTAGGTAGCAAAAAGAATTTAAATATATTATTCATTTATATTCAATCTTTGATTCATCAAATGCTTTTCTAGCCTTTCTTAATTCCTCGTTTATAGTTAAAAGATCTTTAACTCTTGCAAATTTCCTAGGATCTTTGCGTATAATAAAAATTATATCCTCAACCTGTACTCTACCAGACTTTCCAATTTCTAATGCCTTTTTGGTCTAAAATGAATATTAAATTAATGAATTAAATAAATAATAAAGATGTCTAATTACGGTGTCGGTTATAAATTTAATAACAATATCTTCTAATGTATCAACAGTCTCGGTATATGGGTTTTGATCATCACCAAACCCATATAACATGCATTTTAATTCTTTAGTAAAATAGTGTTTTTTAATGTCTGTAGACTCGCTCGTATTATTTTGCTTTTTCTCAGACGAATTCATATAATGTTTTTTCTAACATTCACAATACCACTGTCTTATTGTAAATATGTCCTTTTACTAAACAAATATTTTAATATATTTGGCCCCAACTTAACCTATCTCAAAACTAAAAAATGTGAAAATTTTATATTTTATTTGATATTTTTTTGTTCTCTATTTTTAACGTCAATACCACTGTCGGAAGGTGTGTAAAAATAATTCGTACCCCCCCCCCCCCCCCCCCCTAATAAATAAATATTTTTATAAAGTTAGCGAAAATTTTCCTTTCTTTATAACTCATTTTCACCCCCCCCCCCTTTTTTCCCCCTCCTTTTAAAAATACTTAAGTTGCCTCTAGTAATACATAAAATGTTTATTATTTTAGTTTTGTAATATTTATTAAAGCATTAATATATAGAAAAATTGTCCGGCTAGCATGGCAAGGCTCAGCCCGTCCCAATCCGTGTTTTGAACGAGTCAGGTCTTGACTTAGATTGTAGTTTGGGCTATATGTACAATACACAAAATTAAATAAATTAACAAAATTTGTTATGCAATTTTATTTAAGGCAAAAATAATTTGTTTAATACTTTAATTATTATTGCACTAAACTCTTAAGCTTTAATATTCTTTTAGTAAAAAAATTATGCTACCTACTACGATATTATTTAACCTGTGGCGTTGCAAATATAAGCGATTTATATATAAGTATGTCATTCAGTAAGGTAAAAATTGTCACATTACATACAACGTAACTAAAAAAAGGATATAGGATTTTTAAAAATTGTAATTTTAATAATGTTTATAAAAAATTTTAAACCTTCCTCCTACTCAATTTTTTTAAAAAAATATAAAAGTTATGCCTGACTTATAACAATGCCCCCCTTCTCCCCTACCCATTCTTCCACAATATATGGCAATCTATTTGCAAATGGGAAATATTTTAAATTTATATTAAAATATTTTCTCTATTTATACTGTTCTTTTTATTAAAAAATGCATAACAATAATAATTATTTTCACTATCGAATTTTTGAAAATTTGTCGTTATTTTTCCACCATTTTTTGCATAAATTGAGTGGGAGATGTTTTAACTCCATAGCCTGTGTTTATTTACAAATTTGTTTGTAATTTTGAAATATGTAATTCTAAAGCTACCACCACTAAATTAACTTATTTAAATTTATATTAAGTTATAATTTCATGCATCAGTTATTTTCGTTTTTGAATTCGTCTGTAATATCAAAGTAACACTTTTTTTAAACAAAAGGTTTGCATTTTTTTCAGAATTAAAAAATTAAGGCATGTGCTCCTTAATAATAAATTTAAAAATGGATATTCACAATATTAATATTAGATATAAACTATAATTTAACTAATAAATAAGAATTTAATATAACAAAAATTTGTATTAAGGTAATTTCTATTAGAATATCTGAGCCATCGTCCATTAACCGTATAATATATGGTTTCACCCGCTGTTATGTTGGTCGACGACCTGAATTTCCCAACACTTCTTTAGATATTTTTATAAATAAATATTATAACTATATTTACTAACTTTATGATTCAAGCAGTTTTTTCTTCCAAAGACAAATAAAAATCAAAAATATTTATGGATATATAATTGCAAACCCGTATGTTTTTGCCTTACCGCAGGTTAAATAACGGCTTTAATATTAATTAAAATCTAATTCCTTGATTTGCAAATCATTATCGATAGAAGCATTCATTGTCATATCGTATTAAAAATTTTAATTAAAAAAAATGCTGGGGTCTGGAGAGCTCAACCTTACTTATAACTACTTAGAAGAATTCTACTTTTATTTACATATTTAATTTCACTCGACCACAAGTATATTAATATATAGTTAATAGCCCAAAAATAAATGAACATCATTGAGTTATAATTCTACTATCATTTCATAGCTTAAGTTTATGTATAAACCTAGATTAATAAAATTCAAATTAGTTATAAATTTTAATTTATAGCCAACATTTGACCTCTATTTTATAGTTAAGACTCATGCCTGCTCGTTTTACTTTCAATTCGGTCTGGTTTGTGCAATTTAGCCCTCCAAGCCCGTTATAAATATCAAAAATTATGAAATTTTAGGAAATTAACAATTTTTAGTTTGCATTAAACCTTTCCTCGTGCGGCTCTGTAAGAATAGTTGCTAATTTTATTTAGTTTTGAGAAATAAGGTATCTACGCTACCAGCGTCTCCTACTCCGGGGGGGAGGGGGGGGGGGGGTATGATCAGCGTGGCTCATAAAAATTGGCCGTGGGGGGTAGGTTGTTCATGGGGGGTAGGTATAACAATAGGGGGTTAAATGAGGAAAAAGACCCCCTTGACCAGCAATATATATATTTAAATTTTTTGTTATTTTTAAAATTTATTTAATATATGTTTTATTGATTTATTGCCGTCCAATAAACTTCAATTAATATAAATATTTTGTTATTTTTCTAATTTATCTTACAACATATGTTTTTATTTTTAAAATTTATATAACATAGGGGAGACCGGGGCGAATGGTTGGTGGGGTAAAATGATTAATGGATATATCTCTGCCAAAAATTATTCAATACATATTAATTTTATATATGTTGTAGATCTTTAAACAAGCTATCGATTTATTATATTTTTTACATATACATCCATTTAAAAAATTTAGAAAATCTCAATTAAAGAAAAAATGCTATTTCAAATTTATGTTTTAATCAACAATAATTTTTCTTTATTTTTAATAAAATGTTACCTCGAAAATATTATAATAATTAAAAGATTTGAAAAACACTTTGTTGTAAGAATATAATACATTTTAAACTTAAAACATAATATTATTTGAACATTATTGATTTTGCAAACACTACTCAATGCGGGGCGAAATGAACAACATTTTGTAAAATATGTTACTGAGGATCCAGTAAATTGAATTATCATATTTTAAATAAAGTCGCCCCACGCCGAAACCATTCATGCTTAATTTAAAGAAAAAGTTTGAAGATAGGTGAAGACTTTCTTAAAGAAGCCCTTATAACCTCAAAAAAACAATTTAAATCCATAATTAGATTAGGAAACTAGCATATGAATATGCTACTTAACAAAAGTCTACCAGTTGGATTGAACAAAAATTAGCTGGCCCTGATTGGTTCAGCAATTTTATAAAAAGAAACCCTATCATTTCTATAAGAATGAATGTACCAGTCTAGCCAGGATATTTGGTTTCAATAAAAAAGCAGTTAATGGTTTTTACCAGAACCTAATAGATCTAATGGAAAAATATTATTTTGAACCTCACATGATAATCAAATTAAATGAAACTGGTTTAATAACAGTTCCTTCACCATCTAAAGTTGCACAGAAGGGTGTTGCAAGTTTATTATACATTATATTAATTAATTACTAGGTAGGAAGAATTGTTTCTGCTAAAAGGGCAGCCTTGTTACCATGTGTATTGCCATAAATCCAGGGGCAATTGATCCCACCTTATTTCATTTTTCCTAGAGAAAGGCTTAAGGTGGAATTAATCAATGGTCCTAATGAGGGTGATGGTTGTGGCATATCAGGATGGATAAAAGAAGAAGAATTTGTGGGGTATTTAAAACATTTTGTAAAATATGTTGAATGCTCAACTGAGGATCCAGTACATTGAATTATTATATTTTAAATAAAGGCACTTATAATTATGGATAACCATGTATCTTATATATCCATAAAAGCAGTGAACTTTTTTAGAGATAATGGGAATAAAGTGGTTACACTACCACCTTATTGTTCACATAGACTACCCCTTAATGTTGGAATTTGGGCTACTGTTAATTGATTATGATAGAATTATTAATAAAAAGTTCTAAATCTATATTTATTTTTCAATATATAAGGTTTATTTAAAATTAAAGCTGTAAATTAAATAAATTTTACACACTTTCATTTTGCCCCATGGGTGTTTCATATTACCCGTATATGGGGCGAAATGGTTAATACTGGTGGGTTTATACATTGTTCAATATCTTTTTTATATTTTTTTGGTTGAAATTATTTTATAAAATATAATGAATTATCTATAAAATGAGCCATTTATTTTCTTTTGGATTAAAAATGTATCAGCAGCAACGATTTTGCAAAAATATGTTCATTTCGCCCCGGTCTCCCCTATATATAATTAACTCAATGCTTTACACTAAGCTCAAATTGTTTCCAATAGTTATTAATTCGTTAAAGATATTAAAAGAAAAGGATGAAGCAACATCATATCGCGCCGACTCTTTATTAAATAGAATAAATTCGTCTAATTTTGTTTTAAATCTATTAAGCCTACATATAATTTTAAAAGAAACGCACAGTCTATGCCTCCAACTTCAAAGCCCCTTATTCGATATGGGAGCTACAATATCTTTTATTAAATGTACCATGTCATTTGCACAAATTAAGAAGTTGGTGTTATTATATTAAAATTTAGATCAAGACAAATTTGAATTAATTATAGGGGAAACAAATAATTTTTGCGAACAAAATAATATTGAGTTTAACTTAAAACGTAAACGTGGTGAAAAAAAAGATGTAACTAAAAAAAAATACCGTATAAAAACATTTTTCGCAGCTCTGGATCTAATTCTAGTGCAATTTGAAGAAATTTTAATAATGATACCCTTGAGTTTAATAAGGGTGTGTCGTATTTTACAACAGCCTCATTAAAGATATATACAGAAATTCATGTGCAAAAAAGGACCTAATATGCAATTGCTTAAGAAATGAAAATGTTTATTCCATACTTTCGTCAGGCTCTAAAAGATGGTATCCTTTCAACAGAATCTCTATATGGTAAAAATTGTTTTTAATTTAAAGATTCAAAAATTTTTGAGCATATAGATAACTCCTCCGATGAAGACGTGGAAAACGTGAGGATGATGCTGAAACAGTGTTTAATAGCTCAGAGGACAATTTCTTGCTACCTTATAGAGCGCTCAATAAAATACTTAATTGAAAACTTAAAAAAAATTTATAGTATCTTGCTTTCATTAACTATCACGAGCTGCAGCGCTGAACGTTCCATGAGCAAGATTATTAACTAAAACTTATCTTCGCAACAAAATGGGAGATAAGTTTTTACAAAATTTAATATTGTTAAAGTCCGAAGAGGATATTTTGTTAGAATTAGATAATGACACAATTATAGATAATTTTAAATATTTATATCCAAATTTCAATAATTTAATTTAACTTATCTTATTGTAATCTATATCAAGATTAATTGTTGCAATCAATTATTTTTATTAACTTTTAAATATTTACGAGGTAGCACATTAAACAATCATTTTAATTAATTTTAGTCATAATAATTTTACATTTTATCCATATATATGTTTTCGTAAACAATTTTTTTATTAAATAAATATTTTCTTTATTTATCGTCAGTTGAAAAAAAGAGCACCTTGTTTATAATTAAAAAAACAATGGGGGGGGGGGGGGGGGGTTGTTGCCCCGGTGTATATTTACCCATAGGGGGTAGCTCATCATTGGAATTTTGGGAGTAGGAGACGCTGTACGCTACAATCTCAAATAGAACATCGGAGAAAATTGTCCAAATTTAGTATGATTACACTTATTATTTTATATTAAACATAAAAATCCTAAATTTTTATTGGATTTTAACCCGCGAATTCTAGGGTGAGAAAATTGTAATGCGAATGCTAAAATGAGGTTCAACCCCTATAAGCCTCTAAAATTTTAATAGTTTTTTATAAACTTATTTTCAAGAAAAATAGCTCTTTTATTATAAACTAACATAAGTTATTATTAATTTACTAAATTTGATTTTAAAATAAATAGAAAAATATCTGAAAAATGGATTTTTACAATTTTTATATTCCATTCAATAAATCTTGTCAATCAAATTTTAAATTTATACTAAGTAAGATTCATTAAAAAAAATATTGTAAAATAAATGACTTCTACTGGTTTATTCTCACCTTAAAAACTAGAAATTTCATATAGAAAAAAATCAATTCATATTGTCGTGTGCGTGCCATACCTGCGCACGGAACGTAGTGTAGAGAGAATTTTTTTAGTTAGTTGTTGGTTTTTGTGGTAAAAGGTAATTATTTATGTTGGTTTGGTGCTGGTAGGAGAATTGTTGATGGAGATTCGATATTTTTAAATTGGATTTGACAATAAATTAATTGTGTTTGAAATAAATATAAAAGTTTACAAAACTTATTCCTTACCCTTTTTGCCCCATTCCCTAAATGAATGATAACATGCGACTCTTTTCTCATCATAATGATTAACACGGCAGAATAATAACCTTTTTTTTGGCCCCCGTCTAGGCCCGATTCTAGCTTTTCCATTTTAGGGGGGCAAAAAAAACTCGTGGGGGGGCAGAAAATTTTTTTTTGCCGCCTTCGGTCACGGCAAAAATTATACATGTACAACAATAGAACAGGGCTGGGAAATAAAACTAAATGGGCTTTTTTTTAACAAGTTTTTGGGTTTTTTTTTCCAAATGCCCACAAACTCGTGGGCATGGCAAAAGAAAAGCCCCTTTTCTTGCTTAAAGAAAAGGGGCATGTTTAAAAAAGCCCTTTTTCTTAAAAAAAAACTCCTAGGAGCTTTAAGAAAAAATAACTCACCCATCAAAATTTTTTGAAATTATTATAGAAAACATAAAATGGGTTTTTTGGGGCTCTTTTTAAGAGCCACTTTTTGTGGGTTTTTTTCTGCCCCTTTTCTTAGTAAGAGCTTTTTTTGAATTTTTATTTTGGCCCTTTATTTTTGCCCCCCTTTCTTTTTTTATGTTTTAGGGGAAAAAATGAGCCAAAGTTTTTTGGCTCATTGTTTTCCCAGCCCTGCAATAGAATCCATGTTCAAAATTTTTTAACAAATTAATAGTAATTTATTATATTCTTAATTAAAAAAATGAATTTATAAATTGAATATGTGAATTAAAATTAATTGTTTTCACTAAAATCAATTGCTTGAAAATATGAGATTTGAATTAACTGTAAGTATAATTTTATCATTTGGCATCATTGCGCATGAAAATTAAAAATATGATATATGAATAATAAAAATGAATTATATTAAACTTTGGATTTTAGAAAATGAAAAGTGAAATAAGATTGATTATCATGAAAACAAAATGTATAAGTATGCTTATTTGGAAGAATATATATGAAAAACACTGGTTATATATAACTAGTTATTAATATCAGGGTAAAAAATTAAATAAAACATGGACATAAACGTTAAATGCGCATAAAAAAAGTTTGCAACCATGTTAAAATAGTAAGCAATAATTAGCTGATTGTGAGCAGTGTATTGTATTGATCAAACTATTTTTTCTTAGAGGATTTTAATTAAATTACAATATTCATAAAAATTCAACGCCCCTAGTTAATGGTTTTTCGTGTTCTAAAAAACCAAATCACCTTTAAGCAGATCACTACTTGTCAGCCGTTAATATCCTTCTTAAAGAAGAAAATGTGACCTCACAACTCGACGTTGAAGAGCCAATTAACAAACTTATAGGAAAAATGTTAAATAGATTAAAAACCGCATCATTGTAATCATATAAAAATTTAACAAAATCCTTAGTAACACATTCTTTGTAATTATTAAGTTTCTTATTAAAAAAATTTTTAATGAATTTTTATCAATATTACTTATTTTTAAAAGAGGCTCTAATTTATTTATATCTAAAATAAAGGTTGATCAAATTTATAAAGGGAATTTAAAGATTTTAAACAACTATTGTCGGTAAAAAATCTATTATCAAAATATAAATAAATCAATAATATTAAAAGAAATACTTTTTACTTCATTATTAATATTTAAAATATAAATAAAAATCAGAAAAATCTTTAGGTTTAATTTTTCTTTTATCCATAGATAAATTATTGTCATTTAAAAATAAATTAATATCAAAACAATTTTTGAATAAATCTTCAAATGTATTTTTATTTCTTAATTGTTTAATTTCTAACAAACAATGGTGTATTAAATCAGAAGTTTTAAAAACATAAATCGTTCTGCATTGAAATTGATCTATAATTATTTTTAATAAATAAAATAATTTTTCAATTAAATACAAAAAAATAAGGTGATTATAAATATGGTCAAAAAACCCCGATTCGGCCCTATGACCTGAAGATATAAAAGTTTTTTATTTTTAATTTTTAAAAAAGTATTAAATATTTTTGTGCAATTTTTAAAAAAAAACAATGGGCAGGTAGTGACCATACCACCAATTAGGCAACAGCCGGTATGGTCCCGCATTCACTAACTACCTTGATTGCATCATGTTGAAAAAATTTATGAAGGGAAGAAAAATTATCAAAAAAATCTTTCCCTTCACTTAAAATAAGACATTCTTTTACAACAAGATGCAATCGGTGGTTAAAGCATTGAATATACGGGACATGGCTGCTATTTTGCTTAGAAATACTTGAACACCACCTTTTCCCCCGGGCATTACGTTCGCCCCATCGTAGCATTGTGCGATCAGGTTCTTTGGTTCTAGATTATATTTTAACAAAAGATTGTTGTTAACTGAGAAAATTTCTTAGGCATCAGATTTATGAATTGGTTTCACAGCTTTCTGTAAAATCAAATTTTTCTATATATTTTTGTAGTTTGATCTCTCTTGCGGATGAGAAGTATTAATGAATAAAAACAATTAAAAAAAGTAAATATTTTTTAGATAATATTTTTAGATATTTTTGACGGAGCAAATTTAATTATATTATGTGGAAGAAATAAAATTACTATGTATTTTTTGGGGGGGGGGGGGGGGGGGGGTGAAATTCAATTTTGAGGGGGGGGGGCAAACATAAAATTACTATGTATTGGGGGGGGGGGGGGGGGCAAATTCAATTAATTTTTTTGGGGGGGGGGGGCAATCAAAAACTTTTGAAGGGGCACTGCCCCCCCCCCCCCCCCCCCCCACAAAAGGGGTCTAGAATCGTATCTGCCCCCGTCTCATATCATATATACATTACAAACATTTTATATATTGAATAAGTAAAACTATCATGGAAAAAAAACCTAAAAATAAAGGTGCAATTATTTAATTTTAATTTTCTTTGAGGCAATATCATAGTTTTAACATAATTGACCATGTGGGTCCATCAGCCAAATAAAATTTCTACTTTTTAAACGAATTTGTTATTAGACTTAGACCAGGTTATATTTACTAGTTTTGTTAGTTATATATTTAAAAAAAATGCCACAAAAATTTGGCGAATTCTAAATACAAGATATTCAAAATTTTAAATGTGGGGTTACCATTCTAGATCCTAAGCAAAAAATTTTTTCTAACCATTCTAAAATTAAGTTTGACCGCACTTTTTTTTTATAGTTTTTCGTGCTTGTATGGCTTGAATTTAAATTTCAGGGAATGAGAGATTCTTAAATTATTTGTCACTCAAAGTCAATGAGCCATTGACCGAATGACTAGTCTTATAGAAAATATTTTAGGTTTTTAGGCTCGAGTAACAAATAGTGAAAGTTTGCTAGTGGTCTAGCAGTATCAAGCTACCATTTTATGCACTCCCTTTGCTCTTCAAATTAAAGTTTGATATTAATGGTTAATTAACCTATAGTAGAGGTCTTTATCTACAGAAACAAATTTTTTCAAAGTCGCCTAAGTCAATGCACAGCAATAATAATAAGCCTCTCTCTAAAATCCCCGAGAATTTTTAGAATAAAATAATTCCAGCGTTTTTAAAAAAAAATTGTTAAAAACTATCCCTTATACACCTAATATGTTAAAAACGCTTGAGCTAAATAATACAGACTTATCGTTACAAAAGATTCGATTTATTATGTATTTAGATTGCAAAGGTAATCTAGGTTAAAAACGGGCGAGTAAACAAACTCATAACGGTACTTTAAATAAACTTAAATCAGAGTGCGATATATTGTGACATAAAATGAAAAATATTTAGTTGGAATATCGATCTTTTTTCGATAAAGTTGAGCAAGACCTTTCTTTGCGTCCACCAAAATTTAATAAAATCTGTCGGCAATAATTTGTACGTCAGTCAAACCTCTTAAAGGTTTTTTAGATTTTGAAGTGAAATATAGAGAACGAGCTAGGGGCTTGACATTTTAAAAAAAAATGTTACGGAAGTATTTTCTAATACCGGAAAAGGTGGAATTGACTTTCCGAAAAATGTGGAATTGACCCTCCGGAAAATGTGGAATTAAATCTCCGGAAATTGTGGAATTGAGCCTCCAAGCCTTTAGTATACTGGGGCGGCCTACCCGTCGGGGCTTTGTCTCTTTTAATTCGAATAAGTACCCTGCAGGGCAGCGACCTTGGTTTTTAGGCTATCAAACTTATAAGCTGCTCTGAGATTCGTTGGCGTTCACCCATTTAACTACCAACGTGTAGAAAACAACACAAAGTAACAAGTACCAAAGGTTGTTTGACTCGTCTATTTAAGGTAGCCCAGCTTGGGAATCGATGTATACCTGTGTTTTCATTCTACAAATAATCGCCTGGTTTTAATGCCAAAGGTACTATTATTGCTCCTTTCAATGTCATTTTAGACATAGAAATAGTTTGCAGCGTTCGACTAACATTTGGGGCTTGATAAAATGAGCTAAATCATTATTATAACTTTGTTCGAAGAGTTAAATTTCCTTGGACACAAAACGCCATAACCAAGATTTGTAAGAAAGGAAGGGGGTGGGGGGTAAAATTTAAAAACAATTTTTATTTCTGAACGGCATAAAACTCGTATATCTATCGGCCGGCGTTCGGGGGCTAGCCGGACTTGGGTCCCACTACCGACTTTGACCTTGAATATAAAAATGGAATTGTTTTATAAAATGAGATTTAAATTAGAGAATCAAGTCGGGACCTAAAAGCCCACCCGATTAGGGCCTCGGCCAGGCCAATTTTTTATATCAATTTCCCCTTTTTTTTTTGAATTTTTTATTAACAAGATTTAAAAATGAGGAATTTTTACACTCTGTATTATATTATATTGGTAATTTTAAACAAAATAACTTGTAATATAAAACTTCCAGACCTCAATTTCGGGCCGGGCTCAAAAATAATATATTGAGCGGGACGGGCCGAATTATTACGGCAGGGTTTGAACACTTATCTCAATGATTCATAGTTTGAAAAAAGTATGTAAAAACGACAGTAAGGTATTCTGCCCTAAAGCGGTGAAAAAGATAGATAAGGAGGAGGGGAAGAGGTAAAGGAGGCGCGAAAAATAATAAACATCGTGCGTCAGATGTTTTTTTGAGACGGGGAAAAAAAATATAAAACGCAAGCACATTTTTTTCTATACACATATTCTCATTTTTTTGCCTCAAATATTTGAAAACAAGCCTCTTTTTTTGAAGATTTTTTACACTTAATAATTAGCATATTTTTCTACTTACATAAATCTAGTCACAAAATAGCAAACTGCTCAAAGCCATTCAAGAAAAATGACTATTGATTCCAAGGATATTTATGTGCATCCAGTGAGTTATTAAACAAAAATATAAATTATTATTTTATATAGCCAAAATATTATATATTTGAATGTTTATCAAAGTAGTACAATTATTGCTAAAAACTTTCTGTAACAAATGGAAATTTAACTTTTACGATTAAAAATTTTTGCCATTTGGAAATTTAAAATTGCTAGCTTGTGTTTCCTTTTTTTCCTTCAACAATAAAAGATAAGTTTTCATTATTCTTGCTCTTCCATTTATATTTGTTTAGGTGTCTTTATGAAGTGTTTGCTTTAAGTAGTTAATTTGTGCAATAAGGGCAGTGTTATGCCTATTAAAACTTAATTGCTATATAAAACAAAATTAGATTATATTATTTATTTAAGAATATACAATTTAGTATTGAATACAATTTTTTCTATATTAGATGCAAATGGATATTTAAAATTAATTTACAACTAATTTTTTAATTATGTATCTTAGTATGAGTGATTAAATAAGGCTATTAATTGATTATTATACTTATATTAAATATAAATTTGTAAACATTTCTTCAGCAATTTGCATAATTGAAGAGAGTTTTTTAGTTTGTTTTTCATTGCAATTAAATTTTGCTGCTTAGCCTTTAGGGGAAAGGAAAGTATAGCTAATACTTGTTTTCATAATTAGGCATATTGATTAAATTAGGGGACAGATCTAAAAGATGTCATATATATTAAGATGATATCATATCATTTTAATAACTTGCAATTATGTATAATCTTTTAATTATTAAATTTGTTATTTTTTTATTGAATTTTGTTAAAAACATATTTCTTAGCTAATTACTTTTCTTAATCATCCACTATATAATACATTTATGAAAAGATGCTAACTTTCTATTTTTATCATAGACAGTTTTTATTTTTTGTGAAGATGACAATGTTTAGCAAATTATGAATCATCATATTTTTTTTTCTCTTTTTTTATTGTATCATTTGTCTTTTGTTATTTATTAATGCCTTTGGCTAAATTGCGGTTATTGAAATATCAATTTTAAATATTATATATACTTATATACCAAGTATATTTTTACAAAGAGTCAATTGTTATTTATAAAAAATTGAGTACATGTCATATAGATAATTCAAATATAAATCAACTTTTATGATTCATTTTCATTTATATATAATCACTTGTTAAATACCATCTATATATTTTACCTTTAAAAATAATTAATTTTCATAACCTCAAAATATGGTTTACACACCCAAACCTTGGTATTGAATATTGTATTATGCAAAAAAAACAATGTTAATATTTTATATTGGCATTTTTTTTGTTGGAATTTACATTTTACATACATTGATTTTTTGTACAAAATTCAACTATTCAAAATCTTTTTATACTTAACTACCCTACTCAGTTAGCGTATTTTAAAGAGGAGGGATTAAATATGTTTACGGAAAGCACTACAAAAAATTCCTCTTGTTTGTGTCATTGTTTCTGTTATAATGACATCCATATAGAAGTTATTTCATGATACCACATTTTAGCTCTGTTAATCTACAAAATTGTTTTTGACCTATTTAAGGTGTTATTTTTTGATTGAGTTTGATTTATTGATTGTTATATGCAGTTGTTTGCCCAAATTTGGACATAATTGGATATTATGTTCACATCATGCTCCAAATTTTATAGAATCAAAACACAACACTAATGTTTTTAATATAAAAATTTGTAAATATAAATTATAATTAGTTTTAAATAGATATAATATTAAAAGGCTGTGTATGCTTCACAATACCCTGCATACCTTTGAGTTTTTGAGCCCTTAAATAAATTAGTAAATTGATTTTAAAATGATGCTTATTTTTGGTAGATAATAAAATTTAGGGTTTTGAAAAATTTTAAAGGTATCTCCAAAAATATTATTGTTTGTTTACTCACCTTTGAATTTTGTGAGCACTCCCGTTTGCCTCAAAATATTTTAATATTAAAATTTGAGTGTTACGCCAAAAAAAAGTTATTGTTTTTACAATATTTTCTAACACTTTGAGTAGTTGCTATTAAATTTATATTTAAATAATCATATTAAGTATACTTTTATAAAAATCCTGATCTTAAAAAATGTTTCAACATTAAACCTAATTTTTTTAAATTTAAAAATTTTACATAATTTGAATGAAGTCTGAACGCGCCCTTTTCTAATATTTTTCAATTTGTTACTCTTTTATTTAATTTTGGTTATTACCAAACATTTAGCTAAAATTTGAAAAAAAATTTAAAATTTAAACCTTGTTAACATTAAGTTATAGCGTGAAATGATTACAAAATTCCAAATTTTTTTTGCACGCCTTATACTCTTTAGGCGTTTGTCATTTCATTTTAACATCATAGATACAAATTTTATATCCCATTAACTGTAAGTAGAAAATATAAAAATAAAAATGTAAGAACATTTATCCTTAATTTCTTCTATAATATTTTATGACCCATCCGTAACAATATTGGGTTTTTTTTGAGCAAAATGGACTATGCACCTAGAATATTAAATTATCAGTGGTATATTAGAGTTCACGGAATTTAGGAATAGGTTTTTTTTCTAATACCATGTGGTAATAGGACATTACAAAGTATTTTGACCTATATTTTTATGGGTGTCTCCGATGTATATTTGTTGCCTCAATATTTTTGCCTAATAATAACTCATTTACAAAAATAAATTGTTTTTAATTAATATAGATTTTGTTTAATTTATGCCTAAGTACACTTTTTGTTTTTATGAACCTATTTTTGTTTTATCAAACTTAAAAATATGATTTTTTATATACCATAGACGTTAATAATATATTTTTACAGTAGTTAACTTGAGGTAATAAAAACTTATTTTGAATTTTTAGCCAGGCCTGATTAGTTAATTTAAAATTTTGACCCAATCATCTTTTGTTTATATACAATAAATACGTAATAAATAATAACATGCTTTTTTCAAAATTCTGAACCTATATACCTCATAGGTTCTGGCCTGCTCAATTATAAAAAAAGCCTTATACCACCTATTAATATAATTTGGTCGTTTTCGCTATTTTTTTGACTTTTTTTCTTGAAATAGAAAATCAATAAATAATTACATCCACATATTTCCGAACATTCATATTTTGCCCGTTAGCACAATTAGCTCATTGGCAATTGTCTTACACTCAAAAGGTCTAGGTTCGATTCCGTGCATAGGCCGCTTTTTTTTTTTGCAAATCAGTACACTTGTACAACCACTCTAAAGCTGCTGAATAACCTGCTTAAGCAGTTGGTCTTCAAGGATATGCACGAAGTGAGAGCTTTTAAAGCCCTAGTCGCCCACGGGTAGCTAATCTCGCTATTAAACTCGCATAGTTGCTAAAGAGTCAAGGCCCTAAAGTGGCACCTCTACTTGGGTAAAGGTCTAGGATAAATCTCATCATCTGTTATTTTTGTTTAACCCGGTGCTTTCTAAACTTGACCGGTTTGCCCGGCTAATATATTTTTAGACCCTAATCGAAATATTTATTAATTTATTCGTGTTAACGTTTTTAATCTTGATTTTTCTACAATTTTTTTAGCACTTCAAACTAACCTGCATTTATTTTTGTATAGAATTTAATAATTATTCCGTAACTAGAAATATTAATTTGTTGCAAATTATAGCTTTATATAATATGACTAATTCCAACAAATATTTTTTTAAATTTTTTTTGCTTGACTCAAATATTGATTTTGTTACACGTGTCAGGCATTCATTCATGCGAAAATAATTAATAAACAGGTTAACTAATTTGTTTAAGATTTATAAAAATTAATGGTCCCATAAATGAGCACTTAGGTTAGACGCGACTATTTGATTTCCTCAGCCCTACCCCCTTCCCGCCTTTGTCCCCATTCTCGCGCCATATTCCCAACCCGTCTTCCCGCCCCTTTTTAACACAAACCCCATATAGGGCGCGCTTTTTATTTACTCATATGGTTAATTAATTAACATGGCAGGAGAATCGTTTGCAAGGAACACAAAATTATAAAATAATAATACTTATTTTTTCTCCTACTTCTTCATATCTCGTGTAAAATTTTGCAAAATTTTTTTGCCAAAAATAACAGATTTTTTAGCTCAATCGTTGGTTTTTCATTTGCTTTGTATGCTCGCCCTATAATTTTGCGCAAAACTCTAGCCCTTTCTAATATTTCAGAGTTATTCTCAATTTACGTTAAATATTTTGAATTAAATTGGGGCCTTTGAAGTGAATTTTTTTTGATATATTGACCCGTTCGACTTACTATATCATCCATCTGACCAATTCTCAACATATTTTTTCGTTTAACACCACGAGGAATTGACCCGCTTTTAAGGATTCTTAAATTGTTATTTTTTGAAATATGGTTATCCACCGTGTCGCAGTTCCAAACCTCTATACTATTCCGGTAAAGAAGTTGTTTATATTGAAACTTTTATTCCATTATACATTATAATTCCTTTTTTTACACAATGTTTTTACCTCGTGCACATATTTTCCAATTTAAATAACATAAACTGGTAGATTTTATTATTAACTAGTAGGACATTAACTAGAACCATCTCTAATAACTTGAACTATCTTAATTTAATTTATTTATTAAATATAAATTGTTGTAACAAGACATGAGACTTATGAGATTATTTATTTATATATTTATAAGTTTTTATAAATTATACTTTTCCCACTTATTAGCCATCTATCTCAATATTAATGTATTTTCCTAATGGGCCGTGTCTTAAGTTATGTAATTTTTTTTTAATTATATTTTTTGTTTAAAGTTATTTTCACAAACCAATTTTAAATTTAAATCAATATTCTTTTTTGATTCAAAATTATTTTTTTTGTCATTATAAGTTTAAATATTCCCATTAGTTTTTGCAAGCTTCGACCTATTGCCACAGATGGATCAAATTTCCTTATTTCAAAATGCCAATATTTTTAAATATATTATAACTATTTGTCTTACTCCGTTTTAACTTAGGAAAACTAAATTTCGACTTTTTTTATGTAAAATAAAACTAAACTTCATTTAACATATACATAAGGGCACGGTGCAAAGTGAGTTTTTATTTTCGGATAATTTTAAAAATTTTGAAAAATTTTATTTTATAATAAGACCCTTTTTTCTTAAAAAAATTGCCAAATTTAGTTTATGCACATATTTTTTGAAATAAAAATTTTTCTTAAAAATCAAAAATAAAATAATTTCTTCAAAATTTTCAGGATTTTTAAAATTTTACAAAAATAAAAACTCACTTTGCAAATAAATATTTCTATCAATTCAAAAAAATATTACAAAATAAAACATGGCCTAAGACGCGCTAATCGATATATTTGAAGTTATCATAGGTAATATATGTTAGTATCATAACTATTTTAATTCGCGAAAAAATTGTTGCAATGAAAAACTGTGAAAGGACACAATATTTTTATAAGCTTTGAGGTTATAATTATATTAATTATGAAAGACTTTTTCGGATGTTTTAAAATTTTTTGGGCTTCAATGAAATATTTTATAGTATCTGATTGGACATAGTACAAAACACTAATTTTTCCGAAGTTTTGCTTTAAATACAATTTTAATTACCTACTTACATTGGAGTCAGATGAAATTCCTTAACAAAGGCATTTTGAAAAAGAAATTAAATTTTTTTATTATAAAATTTAATATGAGTAGCTGCCTTCCAACTTTGATAATTAAAATCTCTTTTAATGTAACATGCCATTATTATAAGAATTTTTGATATTTAGGCAAATGACCCCTTTAAGCTTCAAATTTTGGTTGAATGTTCATTTTTTGCATGCTCTAAAACTCCTTTTTTTTGCAAACTGACCTATCATTATTCAGAAAAACTGCTCTAGCTTGTAAACGCTTAGGGGCGTGTTCAGACTCATTTCATTTTTTTTAAAAAAAAAATCTTTTTTGAATTAAAAAAAATGTTATTCAGAAAATTATGTTAATTGCTAATAATAAAGCTTGGCGCCTTCTTTTTTGATATGCGCTGTCAAAAAGTAATTTAAAAGTTTTTTGAAAATCTGAATGAAGACTAAACGCACGTTGCGCCCTAAGCTAAAAATGTCAAAAAT
Source organism: Acutogordius australiensis (assembly GCA_030555515.1). Classification (NCBI taxonomy): domain Eukaryota; kingdom Metazoa; phylum Nematomorpha; class Gordioida; order Gordea; family Gordiidae; genus Acutogordius; species Acutogordius australiensis. Next base: position 8,003,857 of record CM060244.1, read on the forward strand.
TGGATATTTTGCAATGTGCTGGATAACTCTTAACCTAGATTTTAAATTAACATAAATGGTATTTATATTTCGACAATTGTGACCTTGTTCATTCATTTAACATTAAAACATTAATTTCTACTTAAACACATATTCTTTCCCTTTTTAATATTTTTTTTGTAATAAATAATGATATATATGCCTTTTTATATTATTTGACACATTAAACAGAATATTTTTTATTTTACCTGGTTGTTAACTATATGTAATAGTTCTTGATATATACGGAAAATAAGTGAATTATGCATATATCTGAGGTCTCGAAAAGCGATCTTGCATTTTTTTTAATGCTCTAAAACTTAGTAACCGTTTTGAGATTAAATCAATGTTTATTATTTTATCTATCAAAAAAAACTCTCTGGTTTTTTTATTGATATACAAATAGATAACTTTAAGATATTTTAGGATTACAATCATAATACCTCCACCACCTGTAATTGTAATAGCATGTCTTTCGTTAAAGGATTGCTTTTAAATTGATTTTAAAAATTAGAGTTTGGTGTGAAAGACTCAAGGTTTTTTAACAAAATTTCCGGCGAGGCTACATAAAACCCGAGCGCTAGCTAGGTTAACACTAGGTGACTAAAGTTTAAAAAATTATCTAAAATTGACCAATATTGGAATTAGAGCTGGAAAAAAGCCATTTTTGGGGGCTAAACTTATTTTTTTTTTAATAATTGGAAAAATAAAAAAAATTGAATTCATGAAAATGTCATATTTTATGCTTGAGTTTTGAATTTCCTTTATTAATTCCCCTTTCACACCCTTTCATTAAATTTAAAAAGAACAAAACAATAGTTTTAGCTCAGAAATAGATTTCTAAATTTGTGTTGGTATTGCATTCTTTTGACTGGATTGGCGACAAAGTGGCGCAATACTTTGACAGCGCTACGCATTTTTTATCGAGTTTAAATAAAATTACTAGAAAATCTCACGCTATGGCCTTGCAATATTGTCAATTTTAATACACTCTAATCATATATATATATATATATATATATATATATATATATATATATATATATATATGTTATCTATATTATATATAGAAAGTCCCATTTAACAATGAAATCGTCGGAGGTTTACAACCCGGTAAGGTTATCTTTATCCAAGGTGACCTCTCCAAAAATCCCAAGAAGTAAACTTTTTATCATTGAATTTCTAGGTTTGTATTACTCTTTTGTGTATCACCGGTCAACAAAATTAAGTCGATGTTGTTATGAATTTGTTAAATAGTAATCTACATGACGGCCTCATCTTTTTTCCACTTTACGAATCAACATCCGAGTAGTCTATTAGATCAATAATTGAATAAATGTCAATTTAGGCCAAATTGATTGTTCTTTGGCCTCGAATATCCCAATAATTAAAAAAATTTATGTTATTAAATGTAGCTTCTTTATTTCATTAGGAATTATAAGAAATTAAATTTAAAAGTATTTAGTGAACTTTAAAATAAAACCTAGCATATAATAATTATGTTTCACAATTAACAATATTTAATCTTGCGAATCATTTAGAAAGTTAAATTTTTTTTTTTAAATTTATTATAGGGCACGTGCAAAGTGAGTTTATATTTTCGCAAAATTTTGAAAATTCTGAAAATTTTCAAAATTTTATTTTTTTCAAATTTTTTTTAAAAACTTTTTATTTCAGAAATAGCATTTTATGTGCATAAACAAAATTTGGCAACTTTTTAAAAATTTGCGTTTTATTACAAATTTTTTTTTTTTCAAAATCTAGAATAATTCACTAAAATAAAAACTCACTTTGCACGTGCCCATACATACAATATCGTTCCACTAGGTTTGCCATCAACCTGTTGAACGGCGAGAGCGACAAGGACGACGTAGCGTTGCACTTTAACGTTCGGTTCGAGGATAACGTTATAGTGCGTAACACAAAGGTCGGTGACTCCTGGGGCAACGAAGAACGGGAAGGCGGTGTCCCGTTCGAGAAGGGCCATGTCTACGAGATCATTATTTTGCCGACACGCACTCATTTTAAGGTTTGTTGGATCAGATGTTACATTATTACTCGAGGAGCTTAAAATTCATTTAAGTTTTTTTGGCGTTAGAATGAGGAGTAAGCTTGAACTCCTTATTTATCAAAAACGAATTTTTGGCCAGGTTTACATACGATTTTTTATAAAGAGTTGTAAATTAACTGAGATTTTAAACCTTTTTGAGAATTTTGTTCGTTGTACAATTCATAAAATCAAATAGAGCCAATAAAGATTTTAATGGATTACTTTTATTTCACAGGTCAACAAATATCAATATCAGAAACGTGAATTTTATGAAAACATAAAAGAATGCATCCCCATGATGGCCTAATCTCCTATATATTTTTCGTTTTTCATAGTTTCTTCAGTCTTTGGCTCCTTAGATCCGTCTATAACGAAACATGGCCTTTTTGACCAAATTGACAGATATAAATATACCCTAAAAAGAAATAATTTACAAATCTTTTTTGCTTGTTACTTATATTTTTAATCACAAATAATGGAAAATAAATTTTATTAATCTATCAAGCTCTTACATCGGCACTTAGATAATACATAATATTTCGCGTCCAAACTTAAATACGACACGATATATTATCGATTTTTTAATGAAAATATTATTTGAAGTTTAAATTAAACAGTTTAACTATTGAATATACAAAAATAAATTCCAATTTATTATTGTTTTTGAATCTTTTTTGGTTTTTTAACCATTTTTTTTAAAATATTCAATATTTATAACTGACTAACTAAGTTTGATTAGGAAAAACGGTAAACGGATTTGATATTCCTTAAGAGGACAGGTTTGATCTCTGTAGTTACCTCATAACCTCTCAAAATATGATTGACCTGTGTTTTTAGAATAATTACTGTCACTACTCTAAGCCCAAATATATTTAAACGTAATTGTAAAAATTTGTATTAACCAAAAAACTAAGAGGTAATGAAATATAAAAGGGTAGCTTACGGATGTATGGTGAAATGGTTACCTAAGGGTAGGCTAAGAATGAGACAAGGTCAGCTTAGGATTTAGGGTGTAGGTAGGTTAGATTTTGGTTTAGGTTAGGTTAAGGTTATGTTAATTAAAAACCAAATTAGTTCTTCATATTTACCTAATTTCGTTTTTAATAATGCCATAGTAATAATAACAGCTAAAAAAATTATAAACAAAATTTTTGTTCATGGGTTTTATGACATAAGTTATGAAATATATTTAATTATAGCTAAATTTTGATAAATAAGACACGTGAGCTCACCTCTTTTGTACGCCTATATAAGCTTACTTTGAGCTCCTCAAAGTATATAATCCTTAGCCTTTGCCTATATTTTTAGTTATTTGATGAATTAAAAAAAAGTTTTTAAGCCTTTTTCAGATAATTTACTAACAAGGTTTGTTTTGCATTTAAAGCTGGCTCCATTTTTTTTCCTTTATATATTATGATTCATTTTCACACTGTCCAATTTTACTCTCTCAAGGTTATATTAATAACGGTCTATGGATTGGGATGGCCAAACTCGTTTTACTAAATAATACATATTCCTTGTTTAAACATGATAAAAAATATTCTTTAACAATCCATAAAAATGTGATAATGATTCTACAAAAAATATGATAAAAAAAATTTTGAACGTTTTTCATCTCGCTCTTTATAGCCGTCATTCTTTTTCAGTGGCCTTGTTTAAAAATGCCTTGTTTAAAAATGAACCAAATTTTTAAAAATTTTTATTTTCTTTTCTTTATAAGGATTTTTACCACATACTTCAATGTTTTATTGATTTTTTGTTGTACTTTTTTTAAAAATTTAATACTTTTTTTTTTGCTTTTCGCCACATTTGGCGGCCATTTTTTTAATTTTGTAATGGCTCATTTATTTGCAGTTTGGAATTTTTATTATAGAATCTTTTATTTGGAATTTAAATACATAAATTTTTCTAATCTCAGTTTTAGAACGTATGTAAATTTCTAAACGATTAGTAATGGAAATAAATATATTTTGAATTTTTCCAAATTCAGTGAAAAAATTTATCCATTTTATAAATTTCTTTAACTTTTAAAATTTGTTACATTTTTTTAATTGAACAAGTGATTTTATTTTATTACAAACATTAGTATTTATTTTTTAATACATTAATTACAACAAAAATATGCAAACAATTTAAAAAATAATATTTGGCTTAATTTTTATATAACTCAATAAAATTTTGTATAAAAGAATATTAATTGGTAATTTGTATAGTTTTTTAACTACCTTTGTTTGTTTTTTTTGATTATTTCACAAATGTTTGCATTATAAGTGTGGCCATGTTATTGAAAATGCACAAAAACTTGTATCCTTTCTGCCTAAATTGAATTCTGTTATTTATTATTCCACATTGTTTTTATAGCTGAAAAAAAGCCAAAATAACGCAAGAGGTAAGATGTCCTTGAGATGTTCTTTTTTTGACCATAAAAACTAAAGTGAATAAATAAGTGTTTGTAAAAAATGTATTTTTTTATATCAGAAATGGACTATATAAAATTATAGTATGTATGGAAATTTATCATGGTGCAAATTTATGAGCCCATTTGTTTTTAGTAGAAGTGGAGAGTTTTTAATATGCCTAGTGTAATTTTTAATGACCATTTATAAAGTTTTTCAGGAGATAATTAATTTTAATAGCTTATAAATGTTTTGTTATATATAGATAAGCTTTAAATTGTATCAACCTGAATGTTGTTTTTGCTGGTTAATCTAAATTTGTAAATTTAAATATTGTTATTGGAATATTATAATTACATATTTTTTAGATATATATATTTTTTCGTTTAAATTTTTTGTTATTTAACAATATAAGAGTTTGATATCAATTAAAGTTTTTTTTAATTATAATTTTTTTATGTTTCTTTATCAATTGAATAATACGAAATAATGTGGATACCTTATTTTAAACGTTTTTATAAATTATTTTTTTCTTTTGTATTTTTCTTCTCTAAATCAGATTTCGGTGAATGGATTTTTTTACGCCACCTATAATTATCGATCACCATTGGAAAAAATTAAGCGCGTTCAAGTTACAGGCGATACGTCTCTACATCTAGTCCGAATTGCCCAAACTAAATTTGTAATTCTGTTTTTTTTGATATTTTAACATTGTTTCTTAATTTTTTGTAAAACAATTTTTTTTATATATTTAACTTAAAGGTTATAATTTGCTTTTTTTATAGTCAAACTGTTTAAGCTCCATACTTAGCTTTTTGGCATTTTTTTGAATATTTTATAATAAGCTTTGTATTATTTTTTATAGGTGAAAATGTGAAAAAAAGAATTTTTTTGAAAATACAACATATAAATTGATATTATTCAAAAATACAGATTTTAGAAATTATTAATATTATATTTAATTATTTTACAAATAAATTTATGAAATTGATTGTATAACTATAGTATGTAGTTTATCTTGAGATAAGTTACTCTAAAATTCTATTGCCATTATTAAGCCCAATAAAATTGATTCTCTATTTTTATGTAGAATGAAAATGAGTATTCCGGAGATCAATGGATTGTGGCGCCTCCCCCAGTTGTTAACCCGGTATATATTTTTTATACTAGTAAATATTTAATATCTCTTTGGACGTACTCCAAATTTAGTTTTTAAGATTTTGGAAAAATAATATTTTAATTTTTGGTTTTTATTAAATTCTATAAACAGCTATAAAGATATTTTGTTTTTTAATATAGGTACGTTTTATTTTTCAAATTAAATGTTTATCGAAAAAAGGGGTATGAATGGAATATATCATTCAATTTTTTTCTCTATATAAATGATTTGTATTGAAAAAATAATTTTTTATTGCTTGTTAACCGTATTCAATTTTTATTTTCATTATTTGCAGAAAGTTCCTTATTACGGGCCAATAGGAATCGGTAAACTTGCCAATGGGGCTAGCCTTTATATCGAAGGATTTGCCCATAAAAATGCCAAAAAGTTTATTCCTAATATTATTTCAATTTAACACATCTTGGTGTGATTGAGCATACCGTGCCAATGAAATCTTATAAAGTATGAATATCTCATGGCCTTGTAGTATAATTTTATTGACATAGTAATCTTTACAACAAGATAAATTACTATAAACTCGGCTGGCTTGACAAAATTGGGCTGGATTCCACTCCAAATTTATGACTTAAATAGCCGGATCAGGGCTTTCTTGAAATTGTTTTCTTTTGTTATTGAAATATTTTTAAATGTTAGCCAAAATTTTGCTATGTGTAGATATTTGTTTAACCAGGTGTTTTTAGATTTAGCAAATATTTTATTTGTAAAATTTATATAATTAAAAACACGTTGAAAATAATCTCTCTATTTATTTTTTTTTCATTATTTATATTGTTAATAACATTTATACATATTTGTGATTATTGGGTTGATAAAATATAAAGTTTAGCCTTTTGGGGTCATCAATATTCTAATAATTTTTTGGGTTTTCGTTCTAATTTTTTTCTGTCTAATGCCAGCGTCCCTTAAAACTTTGAGGTGTTAGCTGTCAAAAGCTGCAATATTCCTAAAAATATGAATTTCTTTACATGCATTTTGTTATTACAGCATAGTGATAAACCTGAAATCGGGTTACGATAAGGACGACGATATTCCGTTTCACTATAATTTGAGGTTCGGGGAAGACTTAATGGTTATCAACAGTTACGACAACAAATCTTGGGGCAAGGAAGAACGCGTCAAACATTTTCCATTTCAGAAAGCCCAAACCTTTGAGCTGCTTTACTTTATGGAGGGTGATCATTATAGGGTATCGATTTTTTGATTTAATTGAACGGAGTTTAAAATATATATATAGCACCATTCAAGCTTATGACGGAATTAAAAAAAATTAAAAATATTTAAAACTGCACTCAAACGTAAGTTATTTTAAGCTAAAAAATAATGACGTAATAATTGGAATCTTGCATCAAAAAATATAAATATTTTTTGGTTCCAGAAAATTTGTATTAAATTATTTATTATAAGTATGTAAAGTTGTCCTGATTTTTTTTTTATTAATTCGACGTTTGAAGCCAGTTTGACAAAATTTTTTTTCGACTCTTTTGTTATGTCATAATTAAACTCACTTTTTTTATTTAAATTGGCTGAGGTAATAATATATCATAGTTTTTTTTCATTTTTTACTTCTGTAACATTTTTAATTATTTTTTTATGATCTTATTCCATTCTCATATTTCTTAATTTTTTTTTACAAAAAATTTAGTATACATTACTTTCATTTCATTTTTTGGAAATATATGCTATAAATTTTTATTCTGAGCATATTGATTTTTTTCCACATCAAACACCTTTGTCATAATTTGTGTAAAATTTTTTTTAATTCAATAATTAATGTTTTTTTTTTGTTTTTATACAATGTTATTTAATGAATTGAATTAAAACTAAAATAATCTGATTTCACACATATTTATGTATTTATGTGACATCCAGGTCACATTTAAAGACCAATTAATTAACTAATTTATATATACCATGAATACAATTGATGCCTTTAGTCTTACAAATGATATTTTAATGCTAACTGTTTCACGTTTTATTAGGCTTCTAAATATTTTATTATTTGAGCTCTTACATTAAATATCTTAGGTTTCGATAAACGGTAAGCCCGTTTTTGAATTTCGACACCGGATAAACCCTGAAAGGGTTCGCGTTCTAGCTATCGAAGGTGATTGCGACTTGTACAACGTTTGGTTTAAACCACCGGTACAGTTTAATTTTATTTCTATATTTAATTGTACAATAAATTTTTTGGTTCGCTTAAATATGGAAAATTATAATTTAACTTCACTCAAACGGTGTATCAATGTGTCCATGTGTTAAGACGATAACTTAAAATGGTATATGAGAAAAGTTAAAGTGAATGTTTTTAAGTTTATATTGCAAATCTTGGGAAAATATGAGTTATATAGTATACATAAAAGTTATTCAATTTTTTGGCTTAACGCCTTTTTACTTAATTTGTTTTATATATATAAACTACTTTTATTATATTTTTTTATTTGTATATAACCAAAAGGGTTTTAATCAAAATTTTTGTTAAGTCTAGCCTAAAATAAATTATTGTGATTTTCCTTTTCAATTACACTCGTTAACTAACCATATCATGCTTTTTAACTCCCTAGGCTTTATGACAACTAACACCTAATTTGCAAAAAATTAAAGAAAATATTAAAATCTCTATGTTAAATTAAAAAAAATAATGTTTTTTTTGGTATAATTATTTAAAATAAAATTATTAATAAGATATTTCAGACCAGTGACACTAAACGAAATTAATAATTTAATGATTCCCTATTTAATTAAAATCAAAATTTGTTAAAAATATTAAGTGATTGTACGCCTTTTTTGTGCTGTGCAACCGTTTGAGCGACGAACAGAATTTAACAAATATTGACCTTGTTAAAGCAGAGGATATAAATATGGTGCTCGATATATTTTCTTCAAATGCCATTTTTGTATAAATAAATTATTATTATATTATTCTTTTTAGATCTATAAATGTAATATATCACACAGCAACAACAAATAAAGCCTAAATATGGACAAAATGCAAAAAAATGTGGTATAAGAGTTTCCTTCAAACCTTTTTTTCATAGGAAACGGCTTGCTCGTTAGAGCTTTGCCTTCAGGGTCCGCTGAGTAAATGAGATTTAACATACGGTGACCTAAGTTTTTAGGCCTAAGCTCTTTAGTTAATGAGATTCATTGGCAATCACTCATTCACTCACTAACCAAGCTCAACGCTACTTATCTTATTGTAGAAAACAACCAAGTTTACATCCGCTCAAAAAGAAAAAACAATCTTTTGTTGCATTTTGAAAATATGACTTTGAACGTGTCCCTATATTTTTATTCACATGAATGTTAGCTCCCGGGTCGTTATCAAACTGATATTCATAGCTACTTCAATGATTGCAGTACCGCTTGTTGTAACACTTCGTCCCCGCTGCCGGAAGATTTGAAAGCCGCTTGCATTGCAGCTTCCACGGTGACTCCGCCCGTGTTTAATCCGACCGTACCGTTTAGCGTTTTTATTCCGGGTGGTCTTAGGGAAGGTTTATATATATTCGACACCATACACCACAATAAAAAATTATATATTCTTTCACTAGTTGATGATTGGGCAAGTTTACTAGATTTTCTAATAATTGATAATTGGGCAAATATTTAGTTGATAGGTTAAATTCTGTAAAAAACTAAATTTTTTTGGTAATAATAGTCTGAAACTTAAATAAATTTTATTTACATAATTAGTACCCATTCCTAAATTTAACGTAATTTTTATGATATAATTTTATTTAGGTTTAAGACTAATATCTAAATTTGCAATTTTTTATTAGTTTTTATTTTATGCAGTGGGGATAACATGATTAGAAAAGTTTTTTTAGCTATTATTAGTTCTTCTTTTGAGTTAGCTCGTTTATATTCTTGTTGATTAGCCTATGTTTTATTTCAAATAATTTAGTTTAAAATTTGATTAATAACAACACTTAATGTTTGATCTAAAGAAAAACCTTAATAAACAAATCCATCATAATTAATTTTATTAAAAATAAATATATATATTAAGTTTAAAATATATTATACCCGAAAATTTAACATGTTAATGATGTTTTTTAAGGCGAATTTGCAAAAAAAAGATTTAGTATTTACAAAATTAAACAAAATATATTTTCACCACGCACTACTCTCATAAGGTACCATGATTTGCGTTTCTGGGGATGCCGCTATGCTCGCCAAAGTATGGACGCTGAATCTTCAAACGGACCGAGCGATTGAGGGTAAACCCTTGCCCGATGTCGGGTTTCACATGAGCATACGGTACAGCGATAAGACCGTGATCCGTAACACCCGACAAGGCGGAAAATGGATGCAGGAAGACGCGGCAACGCCCTTTTTCCCCTTCGATAAAGGCGCCTTTGAGTTGCTCATCGTTTGTAAGGTAAAGAACACACAATTTATGGTATTGAAGGTGTCAGAACTGGGGAAAAGCCCTTTTTTGGCTAAATACCCATATTTTTTTATTTTTTTAGGGCACGTGCAAAGTGAGTTTTTATTTTCGTGAAATTTTGAAAATTCTAAAAATGTTGAAAATTTTATTTTTTTCAAAATTTTAAAAAAAAAATTTATTTCAGAAAAAGCATTTTATGCGCATATACCAAATTTGGCACCTTTTTAAAAATTTGCGTTTTATTTCAAAATAAATTTTTTCAAAATTTTGAAAATTTCACGAAAATAAAAACTCACTTTGCACGTGCCCTTATCCCAAAAATTAAATTAAAGATTAAAAGGTAAAATACTCAGGTGAACAAATATCAATACAATAAGTTTATGCATCCCCATGATTTTCTCATATGTTTTTCACTTTTTTTTTAGTTTCTCTCGCCTTCGGCTCCTTAGATCCGACCATATTAAAAAATGGCCTTTTATGACCAAGTTGACAGAGCTAAATATATACTAAAAGGGAAAAATTAAAGAATCCTTTTTAATATAAAAATCTTTTGTAACTTGTTTAATCACAAATAATGAAAAATAAATTTTATCAATATATCAAGCTCTTACATCGGCATTTAGATAATACAAAATTTGCGTCCAAACTTAAATAAGACACGATATCTCGGTTTCTAATGAAAATATTATTTGAAGTTTAAATTTAATAGTTTAACTATCGTGATATGCAAAAATAGAATTTCAATTTATTTTTATTTTGGAGTCTTTTGACCTTTATTATAAAATTTTTAATGTTTATAGCTGACTTAAGTTTATAGTAAACGGTAAACGGATGTGAAAATTTCTAAGATTGCAGGTTTTATCTGTAGTTAACACATAACTCTCAATTTATTGACCTATGTTATGAGGAGATTAAGCAAAAAAAATCTGATATTTTACAAACAATTTCTCAAGCTAAACACCCCCCTTATGTTTCCTATTTTTTGAAATAACAAAATAATCGGCTTTATTTCATATCTAATATGAATTTACTCCAAACCTTTTTTATCGTATTAGGAAAGGGTTCCGTCAATGGTTTACCTCTTTTAACGCCAGTAGGTGGCCTCCTTGCATAATTATAAGATTTATCACACATTGGTGATATAGGTTTTTAAGCCCAGGCTTTTAGAAATATGAATAGCTTTACGATTTTTTGGCATAAAATAAATTAACATTTTCTTTAAACATTGCAACTAAAAACATAATTCATAATCTATTCGTGTGCTAGCTAAGGCCCGCGCCTAACACATTGAGTTTTGTTAACAAAAGGTTCAGTAAGAACACAGTTTGGCTTTTTATATTTAAAATCTTTTTATTATGATTTTTTGCAGGATAAATGTTTTGCCATAATCGTAAATGGACAACCGTTTTGGACGTTCAATTATCGCCTCTACCCCAACGATAAGATTGATACGCTCGTCATTGAAGGTGACGTGAAGCTTAAACATGTTTGTGTCTGCTAGAAACCCCATTCCTTCACTTTAGACCGTGTCCTATTACAAAATTTTTGAGATTTTAAATGTTAATCCAACGGGATTTAATTTAACATAATACCTTATCGCAATTTTAGTTAAAGCGGAACATTCATTTAAAAGCTATGTAATTTAACAAAGCCAAAATTTTAAAATTGATATAAGACACGACGGCTTTTAATTTTGACTTTTTGTAAAATTAACGCTATCAAAATATCATTTTACATTTGCTAAATAAAATGAAATAATGCTTGAAGTATTGATTATTTTAACGCTTTATTTACCCTGTATAACGTTATTTCTTTATAAATAAAAAATTTTTCAAAGGGCCAATTCTCTATATTTTTATTTAAATCTCTTACACCTACATTACTATGTTACTGCCTTTTTCTTAACTTAATTAGTAAATAATTTAAATTTATATGTTCTTTAAATATATAACTTTTGCTCCGTATTATTATTATCTAATCATGTTTCTCTGGACCACATTTGACTAGACTCCCACCTATTAGTTTAAACGTGATAAATTATTTTATATTTTTATTTATCCATATAATTAATAAATAAATATTCATTTTCTAATTATTAAATTTCAAGTGCTTTTATGATATATTTACTTTCGGCAACCAGCTTCTTCTAATTTTTATAATTATTTGACTTTTCAAGATTTAATTTTATTGCTATTATTATTTTTGTAATTTTATTAAATTACAATAAAAATGTCAAACATAAATTCCTTACATATTTTTAGATTAAATAACCGTGTCAATGATTTATGCATTTATCCGGGTTCAAACAAAATATTAAAATTGTCTACAAAGAGTGAATTTTATTCCAAAAATGTAGATCACTAAAAATATAAATTTATTTTATATAAAAGGTCGCAATACATACATTAAAATTATCATTTCTCCAGGTTCAAACGATAAATCTAAATATATTAATATTTTATATAATTAAATCGAATAAAAAATCTTCCAAGTGATTGTATTTAAAAATATTTATAAATAGGAGTAGAATTTGCAAACCTATAAATTTTTTTTAGAAAAAATTTTATGAGCTTGTCTAAACGGTAAAAAATTACATTTACAAAATAATAAATGATTTCAAAAGAAAAGGAAAACTTGTATATAGGCCTCTGAAAGAGTTATCATCTGAGGCAAGATTTCAGTCACGTGAAGATCCTGCAGTTCGTACCATTTACCCGTTCCCTATGTTTAGATTAAACATTTAAAAAACCGTATATAACATTTAATTTAAAAGTGAGTAATTATTGTATCCCAAGAAAGTTTACTTAAAAAGCATTTATTTAGAAATCACCTACAAAATACATTATAAATAGATTACAAGTTTTTTTTATATTGCTTATAAATCCAACTTTCACTAAATTAAGGATTATAAAACAAATTGCTCTATTAACACGCAATTAGCACTGTGGAGTCCATACGGACCCCAGTACAATTTAAATTCTAAATATCTTTAAAAATATTATATATTGTTGCTCAAATCTAACTTTCTTCTTATATATATAAAAAAAACTAGTGCATAAAATTTGGTCTAAGTTTACTAATAAAATTCGTTTAGAAGTTAGAAATTCTGTTGGGGTCCGTATGGACCCCCACACTCTCAATTTCAGTTGAAAACCATGATATTGCCTCAATGTCATGAAATAAAAAAATTGCAACCTTATTTTCTGGGTATTTTTTAAATAGTTTTTCATAAGTATATAGAATGTTTTTATTGTAGATTAATGATAAGTTTTCTTTATAAAATATCACTAATTTTAAATGTGAATAATAGCCAAAAATAATTTTTTATTTTCAAAATTATTTTTTTATAATAAATCCTTCAAAAATGTTCCATTAGATCAAAAACACTATTTGATGAATAATATTTATACATTTAATTAAATGACAAGATTTAAAGGAAATATAGAAAAATAAATAATTCCCATTTTTCAGATTTTTTACATATAAAATAAAATCAGACCCCACCATAATCGCGTTACAAATTCTTCACCCTATCATTCGCGGGTTAAATTAAAATATAATGAAATTTTCACAGCAAAACCAACCACCTAGTTTTAAAAAGTAAGAAAAATTTAATTATTTGTTTATTATCTACTGAACTTTCAAACTTAAAATACATTTATGTGTACGCATCGGTAAAATACTTTATATGGGTTGGATTGAAATTTTTTTTATTAATGTTTCGATCTTGATATACTCAAAAATTTAATATTCCTTTATTTTGGATGAAAAATTAAAATTGTAGTTATTTGCAGTATATATTTAATTAAATTTTTTTTGACTTATTTTTCAATGTCGCAATAACTGTCACTTTTGCGAAGACCAGTTTTTCAATAACACTGGACAACAAAATTTAGACCACCCTAAGCATCATTTATGGCAACTATGGTTTTTGGTCAAGTTTTTGGCGCTGATCACGAATATGAAATCAGAATTTTAGCCAATGCCTCAGATTTTTTATTCGGTGTCAAAGTTATTTTGAATTTTTGGGGTATTTAACAATGTGTAGCAAAAGTTTAAAAATATTTTAGGTAACGAAAACATTCATTATTATTGTAGGGGGTTTAAATTTTTTTTAAATATTTAATGTTTTTTAATTTTTCATTTTTATAAAATTAGTGGTTTTTGTCATAAAATCCGTTTATTGATCCTAAATAACTTGAAAGTAAATTGCTAATAATTTTAGTTAATAACCTTTTTTAGATATATTTTTTATAAGGAATCTGAATATGCCAATAGATTTTTTGTAGAATTAATAGTAAAAGAAATTTTGTGTTTTTCTGAACTTTGGACGCGGTTTAAAAAAAATTGGAGGCAAAAAAAACTAAACCCGGGATCTTTATCGCAAGAAAATTCTCTACAAAACCCTCAAAAAATCGTTTATGTTGTTTTTTTGTTGACCAGTGTAATCGATCTGTAGGGCCCGCTCGCATGAGTAACGTAAAATTGTGCCATCATGTAGATTTGGCAAATTAGTTACCCTCAATCATTTATTTTTGTAACGTGTGTTTAAAAAAAAATTTTTTGAAAAACAATAAATAGGAAAAAATATATTAGGGTCTTAATATACGCTATGAAGTATGTGGACGCGGTAAGTGCCCTCAGTTTGGCCGGGCAATGAATCGTGGACGATGTTAGCTATAAGGTCATAACTGGTGTGAGGGTTTGAATCTTGTATTGACGGTTCGGAGCAAATGTATTCAGCCATTTCGACGTCCCTAATGTAACAAAATTTAACAATTGTTGGTACAAATAACTTGCAATCACAAAAATGTATTAAAAAATGGTTGTAAGGTTACTTCAAACTGAAATTTTGTTATTTCGCAAAAAAAAGAGAAAATTAATGTTATATAAATGAGAAGAGAAAAATACGTTAATTAAAGTCGTATTTTTAAAAATATAAACTAAAGGATATAGAAAAAATTATTATTTATATAAACTATTCATAAGAGTCTATAGTATTTAACATATTATTTTAATTTTACACCATTGTGTTTTATGTAATTCGACGAAATAGAAAAAAAAAGTATAAAAAAATTAGTTTTTTTAAAGGTAATTTTGAACGTCTTAATTTATTAAAATAAATACGAGCCTGACGTACCTGAAATCAGCTGATTAAGCCGAAAATTTATTATCAGCTGATGTCCGGCCCGAAAAAGCCCGAGAAATAATAAAAACAAATGCAAGAAGACACATAAATGCCGTTTAAAGGCGAATTATATTAAAAAAATAATTTCTGCAAAATTTTTGATATTTTGTCAAACTACATAAAAAACAATTAAATTAGATAAAACTTTATACAAATTTTGTACGACTTATTTGAATAATTAATTAATATATTGCATACCCTTTAATTTTTAACGCTTCGTCGAAAATACAAAACGATCAATAATTTTCATCTTTCTATTACTTAAATAAAACCAAATTAAATCTTTTTGCAAAAAACAAAGCTAGGTTAAAATATAAAAATCGCAGTTAAATTGTCATAATTAAAAAAGACAAGTCAAGCAAGATAAGATGTAAGTGGGACCAAACGTTATAAATTTTTTTTTCAATCTAATTCAGATGATTTTTTCAAATACCTCGCTCCGTTACCGGTAAAATACCTAGTCCACAATTATTTTAGGTCGAGGTTTTATAAAAATAGAATTTTTAAAAAAATTAGGCTGCGTTATAAATTATTACCAACAAAATAATATTTTTCAAATTTCAAAACATAAAATTGTTATATTACTGTATCGGAAAATTGATAATAGTCGGGTTCTTTTCTAGGTAAAATGTGTTTTTGGTGAATCTCTAAATATATATTAAAAAAGGAAAATAAATAAATATTTTAATATATAGGGTTAATATAATGTATTTCAAATTTGATGAATTGCCATCAAAATAAATACAAAAAATATTATAAAAACATTTTAGCATTTAGAATGGAATAATAGAAAGCAATAAATTTTGAATATACCAAAAATCTAAAAATTGCAATTCTCTCCATGCTAATATAGCACAGCTCAACAAATATTTATGAAACGAGATAATTATGAAAACATAAAAGAACGCATCCACATGATGGCCTAATCTCATATATGTTTTTCGTTTTTCTTAGTTTCTCCCGTCTTTGGCTCCTTAAACCCGTCTAACGAAAAATGGCCTTTTTTAACCATATTGACAGATCTAAATATACCCTATAAAGAAAAAATTTAAATTTTTTTTTGCATATTAAATTCCCTTGTAACTTATATTTTTAACCACAAATAATGGAAACAAGCTCTTACATCGGCATTTAGATAATACAAAATATTTCGCGTCCAAACTTAAATACGACACGATTTATTATCGGTTAAATGAAAATATTATTTCAAGTTTAAACAGTTTAACTATTGTAAATATGCAAAAATAAAATTTTAATTTATTTTTGTTTCCTGAATCTGTTTGGTTTTTTAACCTTTTTTTAATATTCAATGTTTATAACTGACTAACTAAGTTAGATTAGGAAAAACGGTACATGAATTTGATATACCCTAAGATGGCAGGTTTGATCTCTGTAGTTAACTTATAACTCTCAAAAAATTGTTGACCTGTGTAATTAATAACCTTTATAGAAGGCATTACATTTATTCCTTCAAAAAAATCATTATAAAGCTAAATTTAACATGAGGAATGTTTTTCTATAGGATAATTATATAAAAATTCAATATGAATTAAATTGTTTGTGCTTGTTAATAATTCTTTTTTATTTCTTAAACTAAAATTATAAAATAGCCATATGAAAACAATTTATTTTTTACACATTACTTTTTTATATCTTAACTTCAGTTTTTTTGAATATGAGAAAATAAATTTTCCAATAATTTTTTTCATTTCGTCAAATTACATAAAAAATAATTAAGTTAGATGAAAATTAATATAATATTTATCTTACATAAACTGAAATAGGTAATTTATTAATTTTGTTGCATATTCTTTAATATGAAAACTGTGTTTTGTCAAAAATATTAAAACGACTTTAACCCTATTTTTCTCGTCTCATTCGAATAAACATTGGGAAAATTATTTTAAATCTTTTCTTGCAAAAAAAGATTTCATTTTGAGTGTGGAATAAAAATACACACAAATTATTCCTTTAAACCTTGAAACAAAGAATAAGGTAGGGTGGTAGGCGGGTAAGCTCAAACCGCTTGATTGTTGAATCCTTATACGTTTTATATTCCTTTTCAGTCATTCCATTAAACTTTGCAAGGATGTTATGAATGGGCACTTGGGGTATGATGTTACCCTCTAGTTCGTCTTTAAAAAGGGGCGGGGGAGGTAAGTCGACTGCCAAATAAAGGAAGGGCTGTTCTTGCATCTTTTCTATTATTATATTAAATTTATTTAATGAAAGTACGTTCAAAGACATAATAGAAATTATATTAACGTTTTATACGACCTCAAACCTCTCAAAAGCTAAAAGATTGCAAAATTTTTATTAATAAAATTTAAGCTACCAATTGCTAAACGTTAAACGTTCTGCCGAGCTTTCTGAAAATAATAGAATTTTCTCTCAAAATAAATAAATACTATCCTTATTTATATAAAAAAATATCATTTTATCAACTTTTAAATAATTGTCAGATTTTATGCCACAATAAATGTGACCTAAGTCATATTTCTACCAATAGAAGTTTAAGTACAAGTTTTGTTATATATGCGTAGCGAGTAAAAAATCCAATTTAATTGGGAATTTGCATCCTGGTCAAACTAAGTTATATATATTAAATATATAAGAATTAGGCTCAAAAGATAATACCTCCCTTTATATTCTTCAGTTAGCAACAGTCGAGTTTTTCATCAGGATCCTAATAAACAACACGATATTTCAAAGCATCAAATATAAAAATTAAAAAAACGGTTTTTGAATTTAAATTACAGCAATATATTTCCTGTTTATATGCACATCTTGATAAATTACTATTCCATATACGCATTCTTACCATATCAAGAGGAGGAACTTTCCTGGAATAAACGCGCATAGACCCCTGAAAAGTTTTGTAAACGATCGAGCTATTTTCGCTTTTTGGTTCCGTTTAAGGCGAGGTGGAACGCATTCAAGAGCCAAGGGAATAGGAATTCGACTTGGTCACCTGTATCCAAAAAATATCACTATAAAAAAATTAGCAAAAAAATTTCTAAAAATCCAAATGAATCATTAATGGGAAATATTTACATATTACAATCAATGGGCAATTGTGCCAAAATATAAAAAGGTAAGTATAAATTCCGCCATGTAAAGTTTAATGATACCAAGTAAATTTTATTTGTATGGGCTAAGTTTGCCACGTAATTTTATAAGTTGGCTATTCAATTAATTATAATGGTCATAAACCTCAAGATTGCCGGGCTAAGTATAAAAACAATCGAATAAAAGTATTTATAATTAAAATATATCACTGGGAAGTATGAGTCAATAAGATGAGAACCCAATAAAATCTTTTTTAATAATGGTGATAGACATAACCAGCTTTTGAACATAGTGTGGGTAAAAACAAATAAACAAATAATTTTAAACACAAGAATTAGTTGCATTATCCATAAATACCAACCCTTGTTTTTAGTGAATTGAAATCGCTTTTTGCTGCAAAGGACAACTGCTTGGAGCATTTCATGCGGGCTGACGTGAGCCTTAAAATTCCGCGGGTTCCAAAGTTTGCGAAGCAATTCTCCAAATCGGGCAACTATAAGGAATGATATATTGCCGCAAGCAGGTCGATTTATACTCTCGTAATTTTCGGGCCTAAGGAAGTAGTTTCTGGAGAGGCGGGACGTGAGATAGGGCCTATGAAAAAATTGTTAATAATTAAAATGTGATTGCTGATATAACTTACAGGTCAACGAATATATCAATGTCACAAAAAAATAAGTTAAAGAAAAAATTTAAGAAAAATCCCTTGTAATTTATAATTATGATCACAAATAATGAGAAATAAATTTTATTAGTATATTTAAGCTCTTTCGCGTCGAGACTTAAATACGACACGATATAGTATCGGGATTTAATAAAACTATTATCTAAAGTTTCACTTAATAGTTTAGTTGGTATTTTTATTTTAAACCTTTATTGTTTTTTTTGACATATTTTCTAAATTTAACGTTTATAGACGACTCACAAAATGTGATTGGACCGTAAACGTAATTAAAATCCCTAAGAGGGCAGGTTTACTATCTTGTAGTCCTCATAACTCTTGAATTTGTTGACCTGTGTAATAAAATCATGAACTTTAAACAAGATAATTTAGTAACTGTACAAAATAATATTTTATTGAATGTACTATTTTATATAAATACCACATTTAAGATTATATATTAATATATATATTTAAGCACAAAAATTTATTTAAATATATATATACTTATAACAACTTTGTACCTAAGGCATCATAAATAAAAGCAAAAAAATTAATTAGAAATAATTTTTACAATTTTAAAATATAAAAATTAATAAAAGGTAATTTAGAACTTGTAAAACAACATTGCAATAATCATTTGCTTTGATGTTATTCAAGCCTACAATGCCTGGTAGGTATAGAGTTCCGTCATAAGCACGGGAAAGTTTGTCATTTGTGTTAAGGGCATTAACTGTCTTCCGTGTAAAAGTCGGTTGTAAGACATACTAAATAAAATATAAGAAATAATTAATTCAATAAGGGTCGCCTATAACATAGTTGGACATATTCTATTATTACATAAGTTAACTTTAGAGATCAGACCTGTCATCTTAGGAGTTTCCATACCCCTTTTCAATTATAGCCAGCTTTATGTAAGAAACACATAAGATTCAAAAATAATATAGAAATAAATTAATTTGTATATACAGCTAAACTGTTGAAAACTTAACTATAATATTTTAAACCAATAAAATATCGTGGGATAATAAGGTGGTGCATAATTGTTGATGCAAAAGCTTGATATAAAATTTTTTCATTATTTTAAACAAAAACTAATATATAAAAAATTTTTTATTTAATTTTTTCACACTGAAGATATATTTCTTTAAGGGTTTAAGACTTTATTCGTTTTGTACAATTTTAAAAAATTTAAAAATTTAAAATTTGAGTTTTTATATCAAAATTGTTAATTATTGTTTTTACAATATTATTCAAAACTTGGAGCAGTTGCTCTATGTATTTAAAAATTATAAATTTATACTCCAAAATTCATAAAAACATAACTAATATTTATTTCAGCATACTCAACCCCAAAAGCTTTGTTCAATTATGATCCAATATTTTTTTATTTATATATTCAAAAAATTTTCAAAATATGAATGAAGTCTACAGGTGGCAAAATCAATCAGTTTGTTAATAGCCATTTAAATACAGGGCTTGTAGAATATTTTGAAAAATGGAATATGTAATTATGGTTGTTAATTATTTGGCCACAGTT